>CM053034.1:12616397-13053897 GCA_028564925.1 Lithobates sylvaticus
TATTGTGATTTTTTTTTTACCAAAAATATGTAGAAGAATACGTATCAGCCTAAACTTTTTTTTTTATATATTTTTGGGGGATATTTATTATAGCAAAAAATAAAAAAGAATGCGTTTTTTTTTCAAAATTGTCGCTCTTTTTGGTTTATAGCGCAAAAAATAAAAACCGCAGGGGCGATCAAATACCACCAAAAGAAAGCTCTATTTGTGGGAAAAAAAGGACGCCAATTTTGTTTGGGAGCCACGTCGCACGACCGCGCAATTGTCAGTTAAAGCGACGCAGTGCCGAATCGCAAAAAGGGGCCTGGTCCTTTGGCTGCAAATTGGTCCGGGGCTGAAAGTGGTTAAAATGCGTACCGGAATTCTCCTTTAAACTGGCCATTTATATTTTGCGAAATATCTCAGACCGAGACTACCTCCCAGCGACGCTTTGACGATGTCAATAGACTATCGGGAACGGCTAAGTTACAGGAGTTGAGGAAGACACATTGAAATATCTACTAACGCACTGCGGGATCCCGCCGTTCCCGCGGGTGTTTATAACCTCTCCAACCTTCCTTCACAGACTCGCTGAATGGTAAATGGGTTACATCAGGCCAGGAGATCAATGGCTCCACTTTGTTTGCGGTGCTAGACAAGCTTGTCGAAGGCGTTTTGCTGAAGCCCAAGAAGTTTTATTGATCCTGCGACGAACACCTAAGAGGTGGCCGGGAGGCCAATGAAGATGTGTGGATAGAATTGGACTGCTCTGGATTGCTTTGTTCCCTAAGCGACGGCCAAAGTTTACAGAGTTGCCCAAATTAATTTTTGGTTTTATTTGGCCAAAAACAAAGTATCCTGAAAATCGAGCCGTGTAATTGGCCTGTTATTGCTGCCTTGTACTTTCAGATACACTTACGGTTGGTTTCCGCTCTGCTTGATAACTCAAATTGCTTGTTGCTTTTGTTCTCCAAGAATAGGGGGTCTGTTTGGCTGCGGCAGACAGCGAAAGCAGTTCTTTCTTAAAGCGGAGGTCCGCCAAATTTCTTTTTTAAAAAGTCCGCAGCTACAAATACTTGACTCGTGTAGCCTAGTAAAACGACCCCATGTTGTGACCCCTTATTTCTAATACCCCATTCCAGCTACCCTCTTAAATGATGGACCACACTGTACTTTTTGTGGAGTAAATGGCCACAACAGCCTTTATTAAAATTAACCCCAATTTATTCCAAAAATATAAATAACCATATAAAACCGTATAAATAACCATATATAAATAACCATAAACATCTGACTGTAAACACCAATAACCATCGGTTATACCCTCTTTTTGTTGGTCAGTGACGGGGCTAAACTTAACAACAACCAGTTAAATTACCATATATATATATATATAACACCAGGGGGCACTGCGGGATTTAACCGAACCAAGTAGGCCTCCATTAAAACCGCCCGGAGACAAAACCCTATCCCACAGTGCACACAGAGTAATCATCGAATAACTTCGATGTACTACACCGGAGGGGCCATCTCATGACGAGCCCCCCACACACTCACCAACTACATAACTGCCACCGTCACTGACCAACACTAAACACCGCCATCCCCAACTTCTTCCAGACGTCCATTTTGTTTTCCTGAAACGATAATGAAAAACATTAAAACCTTCACAACTCAAACTTAACCATAGGGAGGGTGGGTGGGAAAAACTGCCTCCTCCTGTGTATCCCTAACCCGACTGCGTCCGCTCGGCCACGCCCCCTTTTTGTATTGCCGCTCCCCCTGCTTCCTATTGGCCGCCCACAAAACACCCCTCCCAATTACTTTTTTCTGGTGTGTCACTAGACACCCAGTCATGCCCGGCCCTCCCTTACATTCCTTTACTCTGCATTCAGTCCGGCCCTCTCTGCAGCTGCTGACTTTTAAAATAAGGAAACACTTACCTGTCCACAGGGCTGGACTGGGACAGAAATTTGGCCCTGGACTTCATCCAGACCGGCCCACTTACATCAGAGTCCAATCAGCAGCCCCCTTACATCAGAGTCCTATCAGCAGCCCCCTTACATCAGAGTGTCCCCCTCCCACATGTACTCACAGTTCTGAAGGCAGCTTCTCTTCTTCCTCTCTCCAGTCATGTGATAACAAGTGATAGGGGAGAGAGGAAGGAAAGTCGGCTGGCTTTCTATCTCCCCCTGCAGGCTGGAGGGAGCATAACGCCTAATGCTCTCTCCAGCATATGACGGAAGCTGCTCCTCCTGAGTGAAATTGCGATCACTCACTGTCAGAGAAGCGGCTCCAGGACTGCACCAGACTGGCCCACTGAGCCATCGGCCCACCGGGAAACTCCTGGTAGTCCCGATGGCCAGTACATGCCTGCCTGTCCAGGGCGCCCATGATCTCAGCACCCGAGGCCGACCCGTCCCTCGGTCCTCGGATGCTGCCGCCACCATCTTCGGTAAGGGAACCAGGAAGTTCCTGGTTCCCAACTGCGCATGCGCGAGTCACGCTGTGCAATCCAAATGGTCCCTGATGTCTCTGGGACCCTTGTGTCTCCCAGCAGGCAGCGGGGGACACGGGGACGGGAAGGGGCATAGGTCACCGCGATCACCGCTGTGACCTATGCCCAGAAGTGGTTGCAAATACCTGTATTATACAGGTATTTTCACCCCCCCTCCCCCCTGAAAGGTGCCAAATGTGACACCAGACGGGGAGGGGGGTTCAGAAAAGCGGAAGTTCCATTTTTGTGTGGACCTCCGCTTTAAAGTGGTAGTAAACTAACTTGTACCTGCAGGTAAGCCTATAATAAGGCTTACCTGTCTGTACAATAAATATCTCCTAAACTTGCACTGTTAATAGGAGATATTCACACGGCATGGAGACGGTGACATCACCGGACATGCGTTCTGAAGGGACGGCATACCTGTGACGTTCCTTCAGAGCTCCGTGCCGTGGCCGTGCTCACCGTGGCTCGGCCACTCATATAGCTGGAGCCCGTGATCCCAGAAGCAAGACCGTGTAAAGATGATGTTTTAGCAGCGCTTTTCAGCCACTAGTGGGGTTAAAAGCGCCCCGCTAGCGATCGAAAAAGCGGCGCTACAATGACAGTAAAGCACCACTAAAATTAGCAGCGCTTTACCGCTAACGCCTGGCGTGGCTCAGTGAACATGTCTTCATACGAGTTTAGCGCTAACTCCCACAAGGGCTTCTACGTTTGTCCCAGGTTCTTCTCCCAGACAGTTGCTTTTCGAACGCTAGCGGGGCACTTTTAACCCCCCGCTAGCGGCCGAAGAAAGGCTCCTCCACCGCCCCAAGGACGCTGCTTTCAGGACTTTTTCTAACGTCCTGCAAGCGCACCGCCCTAGTGTGAAAGCAGTCGGGCTCTTACACTGGGGCTGCAGGGGAGGCTCTTTTCAAAACTGAAAAAACGCCCCAGTGCATAGCCCCCAACAGTCCCTTATTTCGAGGGACTGTCCCTGATTTGGAGCAATGTCCCTCCGTCCCTCTTTCCTCCTCATTTGTCCCTCATTTTGGTCTGATCTATATAGGTGTATATAAAATGCACTTTTTATCTTTCAAAAAGTGTTTCCCAGTAGGGATGAGCCGAACACCCCCGGGTTCGGTTCGCACCAGAACCTGTGAGCGGACCGAAAGTTCGCACGAACGTTAGAACCCTATTAGTTACAATGGACGCGAACGTTCGAAATCTAAAGTGCTAATTATAACGGACAATATGCATGTTATTGTTATAAAACAGGTTTGGTGACCCGGGTCCTGCCCCAGGGGACGTATCAATGCAAAAAGAAGTTTTAAAAACAGAAATTTTTTCTGGAGCAGGGATTTTAATGATGCATAAAGTGAAAAAAAAATGTGAAATATTCCTTTAAATATGGTACCTGGGGGGTGTCTAAATTATGCCTGTGAAGTGGCATGTGTTTCCCGTGTTTAGAGAGTGGAGAGTGAAGTTCCATTTTAAAAGCTTCTAATGCTGCGTACACACGATCGGACTATCCGGACCAGGGTCCGCCGGACAATCCGCCCGTGTGTGGGCTCCAGCGGACTTTTTCTTCCCAAAAGTCCGGCGGACTTAGAAAGAAGTTTTGACTCAAAATTATCAATCCGGCCGTCTGTGTGCTAGTCCGCCAGACTTTTAAAATGAATGGACTTGCCCCGCACACGGAGTAAAGTCCGTTCATTTTGAACGTGACTCCAGGTAGACAGGACTAGTGAAGGAAGCCAATGTCTCCGCCTCGATCGGCGACATTGACACCTCGCTAGCCCCGTCACTTGTTATGGATTTAAAGGGAAATCCCTACGCCGAAAAAAACGGCGTGGGGGTCCTCCAATATCCATATCAGACCCTTATGCGAGCACGCAGCCCGGCCGGTCAGGAAAGGGGGTGGGGACGAGCGAGCTCCCCCTCCTGAGCCGCACCAGGCCGCGTGCCCTTAACATGGGGGGTGCTTTGGGGAAGGGGGGCCCTGCAGCATAAAAACCTGTGCTGTATTTTTTTTAACACTTTTTTCCCTAGGTGAATGGGTAGGGGTACCCCATGTACCCCATATTCATTCACATAGGATGGGGGGCCGGGATCTGGGGACCCTCTTATTAAAGGGGGCTCCCGGATTTCCGATAAGCCCCCCCTGCCCGCAGACCCCGGCAACCAATGGCCAGGGTTGTCGGGAAGAGGCCCTTGTCCTTATCAACATGGGGACAAGGTGCTTTGGGGTGTTGAGGGCACGCGGCCTGGTACGGCTCAGGAGGGGGGGGCGCTCGCTTGTCCCCACCCCCTTTCCTGACCGGCCGGGCTGCGTGCTCGGATAAGGGTCTGATATGGATCTTGGGGGGACCCCCAAGTCGTTTTTTTCGGCATAGGGATTCCCCTTTAAATCCATACCAGATGACGGGGCTAGTAAGGTGTCAATCTCGCCGAGGGAGGCGGCGGCATTGACTTCACTAGTCCCATCTACCTGGAGTCACGTTCAAAATGAACAGACTTTACTACGTGTGTGGGGCAAGTCCGTTCATTTCCAAACTCCGGCGGATTGTCCGCCGAAATGCCCCATACACACGGTCCGATTTTCCGACGGAAAATGTCCTATCGGACAATGTTGTCGGAAATTCCGACCGTGTGTAGGCTCCATCGGACTTTTTCCGTCGGATTTTCCGACGGACAAAGTTTTATCTCCTGCTCTCAAATTTTCCGACAACAAAGTCCTATCGGACTTTTTCCGATCGTGTGTAGCGAATTCCGACGGACAAAGTGCCACGCATGCTCAGATCACATTACAAGACCAAAGCTATTGGCTACTAGCCTCTACGTAGTCCCGTCGTAGGCAACAAACGTCACCACGTTCAGGATGATCGGATTTTCCGACAACTTTGTCCGACCGTGTGTATGCAACACCAGTGTCGGACAAAATCCGCTGAAAAAGATCAGACGGATTTTGTGGTCGGAATTTCCGACCGTGTGTACGGGGCAGAAGAGTCCGGGCGTGTGTGGGCAAGTCTGCACGTTCGGAAAGTCCGCCGGACTAAGTACGCCGGATAGTCCGATCGTGCGCACGAGGCATAAGAGAACACTTACCTGGATGAAATAAATGGTGGCCTTTCATATGTGGCTCACCTAATGCCGCGTACACACGAAGGGACTGTCCCGCGGGATTGTCCGCTGGAATCAAGTCCACCGGACAATCCCCTCGTGTGTGGGCGCCGGCTGACTTTTTGGCGCCAAAAGTCCGGCGGACTAGGTTTTAAGTTTTGTTTTAAAATTGTCCGCTGGACTTGGCAGTCCGGCGGACAATCCCGCCGTTAGTAGGCTAGTCCGCCGGACTTTTGAAATGAACGGACTTGCCGCTCATCGGAAAGTCCGTTCATTCCCGCTGACTTTTTCCAGCTGATTGTCCGCCGGAGAAGTCCGGGCGTGTGTGGGCAAGTCACACGCTCGGAAGTCCGGGCGTGTGTGGGGAAGTCCCGCCGGACTAGGTCCGGCGGACAAAGTCCGAACATGTGTACTGGGCATTAGATTTACAAGTTCAATCGGGGGAAAAAAAAAATATCATTCCGGATCGTTCTGAGGCTGTAAACCCAATCTGTGTTTTCATCATTTTTTTTTTTTTTTTTTTTTTTAGAAATTGCAAAACAAACAAACAAACAATAAAAAAGAACCACAAAGGGAAAAAATGTTTCAGAAATATCATAATGCAAAGCAATTACTTTTTCTTTTTTTTTTTTTATTATTATTAATTTCTCCACCTACCCAACATTGACATTGTAGGAACACTTTCTTTTGCGGAGACATTTTGCTATTAGTCAGGCGATAATGACCCCTTTGCTGGGCTAACCTTGGCACCTTATGTTTTAGTCCCCACAGAGACATTCCTGTAATTGAATTTATCAGCTATTATCAGAAATTATGAGCCGCCGGTCTTGTTGCATGCTGGCATTAAAAACTCTTAACGGTCTTTCAAGCTTGGGAGTGTGAAGAGTATAATGGAGGGGCCGAAGGTTTGGCTCGGTGCTGCGGGTTCAGTCATAGAGCAGAGTACACAAGATTGAGCCTCCTGGAAGCAAGAACACTTCATTTCAGCTCCGGGGATAATTGAAATATGCTTTAGGAAGGGTCATTGAACATTAACTCTTGAAGGAACCTGAGGACTGCAAGTAAAAAAAAAAATCTCTCAATTATGGAAAAGTTATATTGTAGCCTTGGTATAACTTTTCAACACCATACAGCAACAAACTAGATACACTATATTACCAAAAGTATTAGGACGCCTGCCTTTACACGCACATGAACTTTAATGGCCTCCCAGTCTTATGCCCCATACACACGATCGGAAAATCCGACCACAAAATCCATCGGATTTTTTCCGACGGATTTTGTCCGACACTGGTGTTGCATACACACGGTCGGACAAAGTTGTTGGAAAATCCGATCATTCTGAACGTGGTGACGTTCGTTGCGTACGACGGGACTACGTAGAGGCTAGTAGCCAATAGCTTTGGTCTTGTAAGGTGATCTGAGCATGTGTGGCACTTTGTCCGTTGGAATTCGCTACACACGATCGGAAAAAGTCCGATAGGACTTTGTTGTCGGAAAATTTGAGAGCAGGAGATAAAACTTTGTCCTTTGGAAAATCCGACGGAAAAAGTCCGATGGAGCCCACACACGGTCGTAATTTCCGACAACATTGTCCGATAGGACATTTTCCGTCGGAAAATCCGACCGTGTGTACGGGGCATTAGTCTGTAGGGTTCAATATTGAGTTGGCCCGACCTTCGCAGCTATAACAGCTTCAACTCTTCTGGAAGGCCGTCCACAAGGTTTAGGAGTGTGTCTATGGGAATGTTTGACCTTTCTTCCAGAAGTGCATTGCGTGTTGGACCAGAAGGCCTGGCTTGCAGTCTCCGCTCTAATTCATCCCAAAGGTGTTCTATTGGGTTGAGGTCAGGACTCTGTGTAGACCAGCCAAGTTCCTCCATCCCAAACTCACTCATCCATGTCTTTATGGACCTTGCTTTGTGCACTGGTCCAAACCATTTGGTGGAGGGGGATTATGGTGTGGGGGGGAGGGGAGATTATGGTGGGGGGTTGTTTTTCAGGGTTTGGGCTTGGCCCCTTAGTTTCAGTGAAGGGAACTCTTATGCCCCGTACACACAGTCGGACATTCCGACCACAAAATCCGTCGGATTGTTTCCGACAGATTATGGCCGAAACTTGTCTTGCATACACACGGTCACACAAAGTTGTCGGAAAATCCGATCCTTCGGAACGAGGTGACGTCGAACACGTACGATGGGACTACGTAGAGGCCAGTAGCCAATAACTTTCATCTCCAAGTTTTTTTCTGAGCATGCGTGACACTTTGTGCGTCGGAATTCTCGACACACGATCGGAAAAAGTCCGATCAGATTTTGTTGTCGGAAAATTTGAGCTCCATCTTTATGGACTTTGCTTTGTGCACTGGTGGGCAGTCGTGTTGGAACAGGAAGGGGCCGTCCCCAAACTGTTCACCCAAAGTTAGTCCAAATTGTCAAAAATGTCTCACCTTAAAAGTCCCCTTCACTGGAACTAAGGGGCCCAGCCCATCCCCTGAGAAACAACCCCCCACCATAATCCCCCCTCCACCAAATGATTTGGACCAGTGCAGAAAGCATGGTCCAAAAAAGACATGGATGACGAGCAAGTTTGGGGTGGAGGAACTTCGCCACTGTTCACAATTAGGTGCCACTTTGTGTTGGTCCATCACATAAAATCCCAATAAATTACATTTACGTTTTTGGTTGTAACATGACAACATTTTGAAAATTTCAAGGGGTATGAATACTTTTTTAAGGCACAGTATATGCTTTAAAAAGCGTGATCGAGCCCTTGCTGTAAAACATTTGATGGCACAGTGGCAGTGTTTGGGCACAGTGGCAGCATTTGAAGGCACAGTGGCAGCGCTTGGGCACAGTGGCAACGTTTGGGGACAGTGGCAATGTTTGGGCACAGTGGCAGCGTTTTTTTAAGGCACAGCGGCAGCGTTTGGTGGCACAGTGGAAGCGTTTGGTGGCACAGTGGCAGCGTCCGATGGCACAGAGGCAAGATTTGGTTGCACAGTGGCAGTGTTTGAGGGCACAGTGGCAGCGTTTGGGCACAGTGGCAGCGTTTGAGGGCACAGTGGCAGCATTTGCGGTCATAGTGGCAGCATTTGGTGGCACAGTGGCAGCGTTTTTTTAAGGCACAGTGGCAGCGTTTGATGGCACAGTGGCAGCATTTGGGCACAGTGGCAGCATTTGGTGGCACAGTGGCAGTGTTTTGCCCCGTACACACGGTCGGAAATTCTGACCACAAAATCCGTATGATTTTTTCCAACGGATTTTGTCCGACACTGGTGTTGCATACACACGGTCGGACAATGTTGTCGGAAAATCCGATCATTCTGAACGTGGTGACGTTCGTTGCGTACGACGGGACTACGTAGAGGCTAGTAGCCAATAGCTTTGGTCTTGTAAGGTGATCTGAGCATGCGTGGCACTTTGTCCGTCGGAATTCGCTACACACGATCGGAAAAAGTCCGATAGGAGTTTGTTGTCGGAAAATTTGAGAGCAGGATCTCAAACTTTTTCCGTCGGAAATTCCGACTGAAAAAGTCCGATGGAGCCCCCACATGGTCGGAATTTCGGACAACAAAATCCGACCGTGTGTACGGGGCATTTGAGGGCACAGTGGCAGCATTTGAGGGCACAGTGGCAGCATTTGGTGGCACAGTGGCAGTGTTTGAGGGCACAGTGGCAGCGTTTTCTTTAAGGCACAGTGGCAGCGTTTGATGGCACAGTGGCAGTATTTGGGCACAGTGGCAGCATTTGGTGCCACAGTGGCAGCGTTTGGTGGCACAGTGGCAGCGTTTGAGGGCACAGTGGCTGCAATTGATTTTTTTTTTTTTCAAAAAATGTTTGCGCCCCCCAAAAAAAAATTTGCGCACCAGCCGCCACTGTTCACAATTATGTGCCACTTTGTGTTGGTCCATCACATAAAATCCCAATAAATTACATTTACGTTTTTGGTTGTAACGTGACAAAATGAGGAAAATTTCAAGGGGTGTGAATACTTTTTCAAGGCGCTGTATACGCTTTAAAAACTTATGTAAAAGCAGCATGCGTTTTGTAACAAGCAAGCGCGACCGAGCCCTCGCTGTAAAACGCGCCGTAGCGCCGCTGCACAGATAAGACCCTAACAAAGTGATTCACGGCAGCAAAAAAGATTTGTTTTCACCAAGAATGAAATGATTGTGTCTGCGATATATATGGGCGAGCGGGCGGGCGGGCGGGATAAAATGGATGGCACGGGTTCTCAAACAAAAAAAAAAAAAGAATAATAATGGCGCTCCATGGAAAGACATCGGGGAGGGGGAGGGGAATTATCTGTAACCTAATATTCCTGCGATGTGGACGGATCGCATACAGCTGTTCTCTATATGTAGATACAAATCTTAACTATTAAAAGCCACTCTTTCTCTATTTGTCTGCACTCGGGCGCTGAAAAACCTCCTGTCTCCGCTCCCCTCATCCTTCGCAGATAGCAAATCTTTTAGCAATAAATGGATTCGCTCCGACAACGAAGAAGGATAAAGGTAGCACTTGCGCGGCAACAATAAAGGGCCCCCCTTCGCTTTGTCTTTATGAAGTGACGGCGATTACTTTGCGCTAAAGCGGAGTTCTCGTCTTTTGGAGGCGACAGGTCGTCTTTTACCGGCCGTGCCTAGAAAAAAAAATAAAAAAATCAGCGCTCCTAAAATATTTATAATACGGTTATTTTATCAAAGGCGGCGGAAAAAGAGCGGCCAAATCGATCATTGTTCTCCAACATAAGCGCTATCCAATATGTGACCGTGCCGAGGGAAACAAAGTGTATTTAACCGCTTCACGCCAGCGTCTCCTGGCCCTTTAGCCGCTTTCAGACCGGACCGTTTTGCTGGCTTAAAGTGGAGTGCCCACCAAAAAAAAAATGTGGCTTAAAAATCCTAAAAAAAATAAAAAAAAAATAATTCGGAAAATGTTTTTGTTGCTAGGGGGTCCCTCGTAGTCTGCCACCTTCATTGCCCGGGCTAAACGTCACTTCCCCTAGGCGCCGCACAGTCACCTGGGACCTGTCATGTGTCCCAGATGAGTGAGCGTCGAATCACGGCGCCGCTCGCGCATGTGCAGTGGGTGCCGGCTGTGAAGCCACAGCCGGGTTCCCACATTAAGAATGCCGGCGCCGCGAGCGGGGAACGAGGGGGGGTCTCGTTCCCCCGCATCGGTGGACCCCGGGACAGGTAAGTGTCCAATTATTAAAAGTCAGCAGCTGCAGTATTTGTAGCTGCTGACTTTTAATTTTTTTTTTTTTTGTGGGCACTCCACTTTAAGACCAGACCGCTTTTTGCGATTCGGCACTGCGTCGCTTTAACTGACAATTGCGCGGTCGTGCAACGTTGCTCCCAAACAAAATTGACGTCCTTTTTTCCCCACAAATCGAGCTTTCTTTTGGTGGTATTTGATCGCCCCTGCGGGTTTTTTTTATGCGCTATAAACAAAAAAAGCGAAAATTTTGAAAAAAACGTACTTTTTGCTATAATAAATATCCCCCAAAAATATGTAAAAAAACTTTTTTTTTCCTTTGTTTAGACCGATACGTATTCTTCTACATATTTTTGGTAAAAAAAAATCGCAATAATCGATTATTGATTGGTTTGCGCAGAAGTTATAGCGTTTACAAAATAGGGAATGGTTTTATAGCATTTTTATTAATAATTTTTTTTTTTACTCGTAATGGCGGCGATCAGCGATTTTTATTGTGACTGCGACATTATGGCGGACACATCGGACATTTTTGACACATTTTTTGGAACCATTGTCATTTATACAGCGATCAGTGCTATTTAAATGCACGGATTCCTGTGTAAATGACACTGGCAGTGAAGGGGTTAACCACTAGGTGGCAGTGTAGGGGTTAAGTATGCCTATAGGTGTGTTTCTAACTGTGGGGGGGGCGTGGCTGTGAGCTAGTGAATGCTGATCTCTGCTCCAATCACAGGGAGCAGAGATCAGCGTCACTAGTTGCTAGGCAGAACGGGGAGATGCTGTTTATTTCCGCAGCTCCCTGTTCAGCCTTCACGTGAGACGATCGCGGGTATCCCTGCGGCGATTGAGTCCGCGGGACCCGCGACTGGCCTCACGGGGCTCCCGCAGGCGGCGCGTGCTCGATGGCACGGCGGCATCTTAAAGGGGACATACCTGTACGCCCTTATGCCTGTCCGTGCCATTCTGTCGACGTACATCGTCGTGCGCCGGTCGGGAAGTGGCTACGAGGTTTACGACGTCGGGACTTAGCCCCCCGTACACACGGTCGGAAATTCCGACCACAAAATCCGTCCCATTTTTTCAGACGGATTTAGTCCGAAACTGGTCGGACGAAGTTGTCGGAAAATCCGATCGTTGCGAATGCGGTGACGTTCATTGCATACTACGGAACTACGTAGAGGCTAGTAGCCAATAGATTTGGTCTCGTAATTTTGATCTGAGCATGCGTGGCACTTTGTCCGTCGGAAATTCCCTACACACGATCGGAAAAAGTCCGATCTGATTTTGTTGTCGGAAAATTTGAGATCCTGCTCTCAAATTTTTTCCGGCGGAATTTCCGACGGAAAAAGTCTGATAGAGCCCACACACGATCGGATTTTCTGACAACATAATCCGATCGGACCTTTTCCAGTCGGAATTTCCGACCGTGTGTACGGGGCATTAGGAGGACCTGACCGTTGTGAGTGGCTGAAATGTGATCCGAAAAAACTCGCAATCGTAAGGAGCGATCGGGAGCTTTTGGTCAGGTGTTGGGAGCACCGCATGTGCTCTCGGCACAGCTGTATGGATAGCAATTCACACAAATATGCGGCCTCTCGTGCCAAGTATCAGGCGCTGAGAGGCCGCATATATACGTGCGACCAGTGCGTCATGCCTCCTCTCCCACTTGGAGGCATGACTAGGACCTTCAAGCATTCAGTAGCTCACAAAAGTGAGTACACCCCTAACATTTTTGTAAATATTTTATTATATATCTTCATGCGACAACATGAAGTGAAAATGTCCGAATTGGGCCCAAATGACACTTTGCTACAATGTAAAGTAGTGAGTGTACAGCTTGTATAACAGTGTAAATTTGCTGTCCCCTCAAAATAACTCAACATACAGCCATTAATGTCTAAACCGCTGGCAACAAAAGTGAGTACACCCCTAAGGGAAAATGTCCAAATCGGGCCCAATTAGCCATTTTCCCTCCCCGGTGTCATGTGACTCGTTAGTGTTACAAGGTCTCAGGTGTAAATGGGGAGCAGGTGTGCTAAATTTGGTGTTATCGCTCTCACTCTCTCATACTGGTCACTGGAAGTTCAACATGGAACCTCATGGCAAAGAACTCTCTGAGGATCTGACAAAAATTAATGTTGCTCTACATAAAGATGGCCTAGGCCAGTGATGGCGAACCTTGGCACCCCAGATGTTTGGGGAACTACATTTCCCACGATGCTCAACTACACTGCAGAGTTCATGAGCATCATGGGAAATGTAGTTTCAAAACATCTGGGGTGCCAAGGGTCGCCATAAATGGCCTAGGCCAGGGATATGCAATTAGCGCACCTCCAGCTGTTGCAGAACTACAAGTCCCATGAGGCATAGCAAGACAAGCATAAGAGCCAGGGGCAGAGGCATGATGGGACTTGTAGTTTTGAAACAGCTGGAGGTCTGCTAATTGCATTAACCTGGCCTAGGCTATAAGAAGACTGCCAAGACCCTGAAACTGAGCTGCAGCACGGTGGCCAAGACCATACAGCGGTATAACATGACAGGTTTCACTCAGAACAGGCCTCGCCATGGTCCACCATAGAAGTTAAGGTCACGTGCTCAGCGTCATATCCAGAGGTTGTCTTTGGGAAATAGATGTATGAGTGCTGCCAGCATTGCTGCAGAGGTTGTAGGGGTGGGGGGTCAGCCTGTCAGTGCTCAGACCAGACGCCGCACACTGCATCAAATTGGTCTGCATGTCTGTCATCCCAGAAGGAAGCCTCTTCTAAAGATAATGCACAAGAAAGCCCACAAACAGTTTGCTGAAGACAAGCAGACTAAGGACATGGATTACTGGAACCATGTCCTGTGGTCTGATGAGACCAAGATAAACGTATTTGGTATCAGATGGTGACAAGCATGTGTGGGGGCAACCAGGTGAGGAGGACAAAGACAAGTGTTTCTTGCCTACAATCAAGCATGGTGGCGGGGGTGTCATGGTCTGGGGCTGCATGAGTGCTGCCGGCACTGGGGAGCTACAGATCATTGAGGGAACCATGAATGCCAACATGTACTGTGATATACATAAGCAGAGCATGATCCCCTCCCTTCGGAGACTGGGCCGCAGGGCAGTATTCCAACATGATAACGACCCCAAACACACCTCCAAGATGACCTGTGCCTTGCTAAAGAAGCTGAGGGTAAAGGTGATGGACTGGCCAAGCATGTCTCCAGACCTAAACCCTATTGAGCCTTTATCCTTCCACTGACACCAACAATGGGGATTATTCTTCCCAATAATACCAATGATGGGGCACTATTCCTCCTACTATTCTGTATGTAGGGCACCCTTAAACCCTGCATTCTGTACATAGTGCACCCTTGAAGTCTGCACTCTGTACATAAAGCACTCCTGAACTCTGCACTATGTATTGCCAGTGATGTAAGTAACTGAGTTAAAATAAACGGAGTTACTTAACGCAGTTACTTTAGAGGGTAACGAGTAATCTAGCTGATTACCTTTCCTCTCATGGTAACGCAGTTCCCATTACTTGGGTGGAGTTACCTCAATTACATCTACCGCCACTAGATGGCAGTAGTGTAATTCTGGTGTCCTGACAAAAAAGTTCCCCCGCCAGATAAGGACCCCCCTGTACTGTGCAGGCGCAGCGCTTGCGCAGTGCGAAGGACTACGGAGCTTACGAAAATTGCCGAACCTAAACAGCTCTGGGTGAACTCTACACAGCGCAGGCGCAGTTAACATGTAATTGTACGAGGCGATGCCGCACGCTCCCGATGCTCGTGCTACTCTGCAAGGGGCGTCTATCGTGTAACTAAGGGGCAGGTCTAGTATTACTGTAACCAAGGGGCGCATTTATTATTATTGTTATATATCGAGCTCTGCCCATTAATTTAACATTCGCCCTCTTCTGTAGCCACCCGCCCCCTACACGATATAATAATAATAGACCCGCCCCTTGCTTACACGATATAATAATAATAGACCCGCCCCTTGCTTACACGCTATAACAGATCTGCCCCTTGGTTAGAGTAATAATAGAGCAGCCCCTTGGTTACACGATATATAACAATAATAATAAATGCGCCCCTTGGTTACAGTAATACTAGACCCGCCCCTTAGTTACACGTATAGAATATTTTTTAAAAAAGTCAGTTACTTTGCTGCGTAACTAATTACTTTTCCAATGTAGTAACTGAGTTACTAACGCAATTACTTTTTGGGAGAAGTAATTTGTAACTTAACTAATTACTTTTTTAACCACTTACCCACTGGGCACTTAAACCCCTTCCTAACCAGACCAATTTTCAGCTTTCGGTGCTCTCACACTTTGAATGACAATTACTCAGTCATGCAACACTGAACCCAAATGAATTTTGTGTCCTTTTTTTTCACACAAATAGAGCTTTCTTTTGGTGGTATTTAATCACTGCTGGGTTTTTTAATTTTTGCGCTATAAATCAAAATATACTGAAAATTCAGTAAAAAAAATAAATAAAAAGTCTTTGTTTCTATTAAAATTTATTGCAGAGTATTGGCGAGTATTGGCAGAGTATTGGCGAGTATTGGCAGAGTATTGGCGAGTACTGGCAGAGTATTGCAGTGTTGCACAGTGGTGGCAGAGCATTGCACAGTGGTTGCAGAGCATTGCAGTGGGGGCAGAGCGTTGCACAGTGGGGGCAGAGCGTTGCACAGTGGGGGCAGAGCGTTGCACAGTGGGGGCAGAGCATTGCACAGTGGTTGCAGAGCATTGCACAGAGGTGGCAGAGCATTGCACAGTGGTTGGTGGCAGAGCATTGCACAGTGGTTGGTGGCAAAGCATTGCACAGTGGTTGGTGGCAGAGCATTGCACAGTGGTTGCAGAGCATTGCACAGTGGTGGCAGAGTATTGCACAGTGGTGGCAGTGTATTGACCAGCGCTGTGGGCACTACACATCCAGCCACAGCGCTGGTCCCGTCTCTCCCCCTCTCCGCTTCTCTCCTCTCTGTACCGATCGGTACAGAGAGGAGAGGGAGGAACCGGCGTCATGACGTGACGCCGGTTTGTGTACATGTGATCGCTCCGTCATTTGACGGAGCGATCACGTGGTAAACGGCCGATATCAGCGGCCGTTTACCATGATCCGTGATGCGCCGGGTCCTCGGGACCCGGCGGTCACGGATGTTCCCGAGTGCGCGCCCCAGGGGGCGCACGGGATAAAGTTTCTGGGAGGACGTCCACCCAGGATAAGCCGACCGAACGCTGTAGCCGTCTTTTGACTATAGCGCGGTCGGCATGTGGTTAAAGTAAGATGACCAGCACTGTGTATTGCACTCCTGACTGAACCCTGCACTCTGTACATAGTGCACCCTTGAAGTCTGCACTCTGTACATAAAGCACTCCTGAACTGTGCACTATGTATTGCACTCCTGACTGAACCCTGCACTCTGAACACAGTGCACCCCAGATAAAACCAGCCCTTTGAGGGCAAACCATACTGCTGATGCGGCCTGCAATGAAATTGAGTTTGACACCCCGGCCCTATTGGATATGTGACACATTGCACATCATCTAAAGAGAGAAAATCTTTAGCTGCTATAAATTGCTTCTTCAAACCCGCGACACGGGCCTTATGCCCCATACACACGGTCGGAAAATCCGACCACAAAATCCATCGGATTTTTTCCGACGGATTTAGTCCGACACTGGTGTTGCATACACACGGTCGGACAAAGCTGTCGGAAAATCCGATCATTCTGAACGTGGTGACGTTTGTTGCGTACGACGGGACTACGTAGAGGCTAGTAGCCAATAGCTTGGGTCTTGTAATGGGATCTGAGCATGCGTGGCACTTTGTCCGTCGGAATTCGCTACACAAGATCGGAAAAAGTCAGATAGGACTTTGTTGTCGGAAGTGTGTCCGATGGAGCCTACACACGGTCGGAATTTCCGACAACATTGTCCGATAGGACATTTTCCGTCAGAAAATCCGACCGTGTGTATGGGGCTTTAGTCTGAAGAACACTCGATGATCCTCAAAGCAAAGTTTCCGAAGAGGAATTTGAGGGCTCCTTGCATAGACGCGGCTCGGACATATTCGGAACGTCAGGAGTGTCAGGAACCCCCCATGCCACACTCCGCTCAGTCAATTCTTCAAGCCTTGCCAAACTTTTGAAGGACTCTTTCACTTCATAAATCAGCTCTCAGTTTAGATTATCCTGGCAGCACCTTGAAGGAACAGATGAAGATCAGAAAGGAAAGGGAAGGAGCCGCCATGAAGCCTTGACTGCGTACAGGTGTTTACCTTCATAGATGAGCCACAAATGACTGGATATTTGACAGCTGTTGATGCTATCGGAGCGGAGCGGCTATTATTGGCTCTGGTCACAGGGGGGGCTCCTAGGCCCTCTCCCTTAGCAATGACTCCACAGCTGATAACATTTGGCTGAACTTTCCGATCATAACCTCCCTTTTGACTTCATGCCGTCAAAAAAAAGCAGAAAGAGGGGAAAAAGACAGGCGGAGGGAAGACAAGGGAAGGATTATTGACTGGGCCGCGCGGTGTCTGTTAGGAGGGAGAGCGAGAGATGGGAAGGAGGATCGGGATGACAGCTTTCAAGCTAATCAGACAGAAGATCTCTCTCTATTCACTGACGCCTGGGATAAAGACCCCGGAATTGTGTGAGGTCACTGCGCGCACCAGGGACTGGGTGACAGCTAATAGACCGTCCGCTAAAGACAACTGACAGCAGGGGGAGGTGTGACACCAAGGGAGAGAAAGAACTAAGGGAAGGAAGGAAGGAAGGAAGGAAGGAAGGAAGGAAGGAAGTAAGGAAGGATAGAAGGAAGGAAGGAAGGAAGGAAGGAAGGAAGGAAGAAAGGGAGAAAAAAGAGGGATAAAAAAAGGGAAGAAAGATAGGGAAAAATAAAAGGAGAAAGAAAGACTGGAAAATAGAAAGAAAGAAAGAAAGAAAGAAAGAAAGAAAGAAAGAAAGAAAGAAAGAAAGAAGAAAGAAAGAAAGAAATAGAAAGAAAGAAAGAAAGACTGGAAAATAGAAAGTAAGACTGGAAAATAGAAAGAAAGAAAGAAAGAGAAAGAAAGAGACTGGAAAATAGAAAGAAAGAACGAAAGAAAGAGAGAAAGAGACTGTAAACTAGAAAGAAAGAGAGAAAGAAAGACTGGAAAATAGAAAGAAAGAAAGATTGGAAAATAGAAAGAAAGACTGGAAGAAAGAAAGAGAGAGAGAAAGAAAGAAAAAGAAAAAGAAAGAAAGAAAGACTGGAAAATAGAAAGAAAGACTGGGAAAAGGAAAGAAAGAAAGACTGGACAATGGAAAGAAAGAAAGACTGGACAATGGAAAGAAAGAAAGACTGGACAATGGAAAGAAAGAAAGACTGGAAAATAGAAAGAAAGAAAGACTGGAAAATAGAAAGAAAGAAAGAAAGAAAAACTGGAAAATAGAAAGAAAGACTGCAAAATAGAAAGAAAGACTGGAAAATAGAAAAAAAGAAAGAAAGACTGGAAAATAGAAAGATAGATAGATCAGATGGATCAATATGCTGGTTCGATGGATGGCTAGAAAAAGATAAATAAGATATAAGGATAAATAGACTGGATGGATGGTTAGTTAAATAGTTTTTAGTTAGAAAATAGGGGGAGAGAGAGATAGATAGATAGATAGATAGATAGATAGATAGATGATAAATAGATAAATCGATAGACAGATAGATAGATAGATAGATAGATAGATAGATAGATAGATAGATAGATAGATAGATAGAGGATAAATACATAGATGGATAAATCGATAGATAGATAGATAGATAGATAGATAGATAGATAGATAGATAGAGAGATAAATACATAGATAGATAGATAGATAGATAGATAGATAGATAGATGGAGGATAAATACATAGATAGATAGATAGATAGATAGATAGATAGATAGATAGATAGAGGATAAATACATAGATAGATAGAGGATAAATAGATAAATACATAGATAGATAGAGGATAAATAGATAAATCGATAGATAGATAGATAGATAGATAGATAGATAGATAGATAGATAGATAGAGGATAAATACATAGATAGATAGATAGATAGAGGATAAATACATAGATAGATAGATAGATAGATAGATAGATAGATAGATAGATAGATAGATAGATAGATAGAGGATAAATACATAGATAGATAGAGGATAAATAGATAAATCGATAGATAGATAGATAGATAGATAGATAGATAGATAGATAGATAGCACTCTTGTTCCATCCATGGGCCACTACTACTGATGAAGGGCCCAGCAGATGGAACCACAGTGCTCAGTCGGGGTCCGGCACTCCATACACCTGGAATTAGGTAAGATATAGAAGATTCTTCTTCTGGTTCTGTGAGAGAAGATCTGAGCCACGGACAGAAGGATAGGTTGGTATTATTATTAGCTTGTAATGCTTTAGGAGGCAGTGGAGTGACTTTCATCAGAGGGGTCACCATGAAAGTCAGGCAATGAGAATTTTCAGGACTCGTCCTCCATGGTTTTCCCTTCCGAAGTCTCTTTTAATAAATCAGACCGAACCACCAATGGTTTAACAAGGACGCTCCTGAGTTCCGCCATCGCATTTATTTATCGCACTTTCCTGAGTCTCATCTATAAATGATGACTTTTGGAAGTAGACAGGGAGGAGAAGAGTTCCCTCCTCGCCATAAGATGGAGAACAAATGCATTAGTTAACAAAATGCTTGTTTATCCATCGCTGAAAAGTTTCTTTCGCTCATTAATCTTAATCAAAACCTCCGGAACAGTCGCAGACTTCTCTCCGTCATTGCCCGGGGCTACTCATCGCTAAGGCTCCTGACAGACAAATCTTAATTTTATTTGAATCCTCCGTTAGGGTTTGATAGATACACAGTAAAGACTGATTTGCAAATATCCTGTTTAAAAGCACGGGGGAGGTGTACCGGCTGATGTAGGGGGGGGGGGGGGGGGGGGGAGATATTGCCGGTATAGCTTTGTATAGGAATGCAGAACTCTGCCTTAAAGGATCACTCTACCTAAAAGGTATACCCAAGTTATAAGTGGAGTCTGGCTGGGGAAATAGGGGGGGGGGGTTGGCTGGGGAGGCCATGTGGCGCCAATCTCCTACCCCCCCCCCCCCCAACAAGAAAATTGAGCACCAGCCACCACAGATAGATAGATAGATAAATAGATAGATAGATAGTTTGATAGATAGATAGATAGATAGATAGATAGATAGATAGATAGATAGATAGATAGATAGATAGATAGATAGATAGATAGATAGATAGATAGATAGATAGATAGATAGATAGATAGATCTAGATAGATAGGTATTCATACCCGTTGACATTTTCCACATTTTGTCATGTTACAAACAAAAACGTAAATGTATTTTATTGGGATTTTATGTGATAGACCAGTGATGGAGACCCTTGGCACCCCCAGATGTTTTGGAACTACAGATTCTCCCACCTGAGCTGTGGATCTCTGCAGCTCCTCCAGAGTTCCCATGGACCTCTTGGCTCTTCTCTGATGAATGCTCTCCTTGCCCGGCTGGTCAGTTTAGGTGGACAGCCATGTCTTGGTAGGTTTGCAGTTGTACCATACTCTTTACATTTTCGGATGATGGATTGAACAGAGCTCCGTGAGATGTTCAAAGCTTGGGAGATTTTTTTTTTATAACCTAACCCTGCTTTATACTTCTCCATAACTTTATCCCTGACCTGTCTGGTGTGTTCCTTGGCCTTCATGATACTGTTTGTTCACTAAGGTTCTCTAACAAACCTCTGAGGGCTTCACAGAACAGCTGTATTTATACTGAGATTAAATTACACACAGGTGAACCCTATTTACTAATTAGGTGACTTCTGAAGGCAATTGGTTCCACTGGATTTTAGCTAGGGGTATCAGAGGGTATCGGTATATGGCCATATTTGGGCAATGATGTCACAAGCATTCCCATCCCTTTGTGTGCAAATGTGCTCATTACATCATTGACCTAATTTGGCCGCATGACCATGTGGTCATATTAGGCCATGTGGCCATATTAGGTCAATGATGTCACAAACACCCCTAACTCTTTGTGAATGTGCAGCTGCGGGTTGAGGAGTTTCCCTCCCACAGCTTATTGGCCTTGCACACAAAGGGGTGGGGATGCTTGTGACATCTTTGACCTAATATGGCCACATGACCATATGGCCATATAAGCCATATGGTCATATTAGGTCAATGATGATACGAACACCCCTCCCTCTTTGTGAATGTGCAGCTGCAGAGCGGGGAATTCCCCACCCACAGCTCTTTGGCCTGGCACACATAGAGATTGGGGATGCTTGTGACATCATTGACCAAATATGGTCACCTGACCATATGGCCATATTAGGCCTTGTGTCCTTATTAGGTCAATGATGTCACAAACACTCCTACCTCTTTGTGAATGTGCAGCTGCGGGGTGAGGAATTCCCCACCCGCAGCTTATTGGCCTAGCACACAAAGGGGTGGGGATGCTTGTGACACTTTTTACCTAATTTGTCCACATGATCATATGGCCGTATTAGGTCAACAATGTCATGAACACCCCTACCTCTTTGCGAATGTGCAGCTGCAAGGCGGGAAATTACCAACCTAAAGCTCATTGGCCTGGCACACAAAAGGGGCGGGGATTCTCATGACATCATTGGCCTAATATGGCCACACGACCATATGGCTATATTAGGTCATGTTACCATTTTAGGTCAATGATGACAAACAACCCCACCTCTTTGTGAATGTGCAGCTATGGAGCGAGGAACTCCCCACCCACAGCTCATTGGCCTGGCACACAAAGGGGGCGGGGATTCTCATGACATCATTGGCCTAATATGGCCACATAACCATATGGCCATATTAGGTCCAAGATGTCATGAACATCCCTACCTCTTTGTGAATGTGCAGCTACGGAGCGAGAAATTCCCCACCCACAGCTCATTGGCCTGGCACACAAATGGGTTGGAAATGCTCCTGACATCATTGACCTAATAATGGCACATGACCATATGGCCATCTTAGGCCTTGTGGCCATATTAGGTCAATGATGTCATGAACATCCCTACCTCTTTGTGAATATGCAGCTGCGGGGCGGGTAATTACCCACCCGCAGCTCATTGGCCTGGCACACAAAAGGAGGGGGAAGCTTGTGATTTCATTGACCTAATATGGCCACATGACCATAAGGCCATATTAGCTCAATGATGTCAATCCCCCACCTGAAGTTCAATGGTCCGGCACTGACACCTGCCTTCTGATTTTAACCAAACGGTTCAGCCCAAACCCAGAGCCAAACCGAAGCTCACCCCTACTCTAGAGGGGTGGGGTGGGTCAGACTAGGTCAGGGCAAGGGGGCAAAAACAATAAGGACAATGGAGGAGTGAATTAATCCATCCAACAATTTGTGCACATTTTTGGGTTTCCATTATTGGCAGTTCTACTCAATTGGTGCCAAATCCCACTTAACAGGGATTTGATGAAGAACCTTGTGGTATATCAAGCAAATAATAGAATCTGTTGCCATGTTGCCCTTAGTTACCTTGTGGTTTCATTGACCTAATATGGCCACATGACCATAAGGCCATATTAGCTCAATGATGTCAACCCCCCACCTGAAGTTCAATGGCCCGCCACTGACACCTTCCTTCTGATTTTAGCCAAATGGTTCAGCCCAAACCCAGAGCCAACCCCAAGCTCATCCCTACTCTAGAGGGGTGGGGTGGGTTAGGTTAGGTCAGAGCAAAGGGGGGCAAAAATAATAAGGACAATGGAGGAGTGAATCAATCCATCCAACAATTTTGGCAAATTTTTGGATTTCCATTATTGGCAGTTCTACTCAATTGGTGCCATTTCCCACTTAATACGGATTTGATGAAGAACCTCGTGGTATATCAAGCCAATAATAGAATCTGTTGCCATGTTGCCCTCAGTTACCTTGGGAAGCAATTTGTTAATTGCGCTTCTTATTTAACACTGACAAGATGCGAGGGTCCACCGAACAGCATGTGCTTCTCGTAGACGCCATGCATTTTCCTATCAGCCTTCAAAAACAAGCCTTCCCCTTTGCACAACACTCGGCAATTAACTCTCGGTTTTGTCAGTTAGAGGGGTGGGGTGGGTCAGACTAGGTCAGGGCAAGGGGGCAAAAACAATAAGGACAATAGAGGAGTGAATTAATCCATCCAACAATTTGGGCACATTTTTGGATTTCCATTATTGGCAGTTCTACTCAATTGGTGCCAAATCCCACTTAATAGGGATTTGATGAAGAACCTCATGGTATATCAAGCAAATAATAGAATCTGTTGCCCTCAGTTACCTTGTGGTTTCATTGACCTAATATGGCCACATGACCATAAGGCCATATTAGCTCAATGATGTCAACCCCCCACCTGAAGTTCAATGGCCCGCCACTGACACCTTCCTTCTGATTTTAGCCAAACGGTTCAGCCCAAACCCAGAGCCAACCCCAAGCTCATCCCTACTCTAGAGGGGCGGGGTGGGTTAGGTTAGGTCAGAGCAAAGGGGGGCAAAAATAATAAGGACAATGGAGGAGTGAATCAATCCATCCAACAATTTTGGCAAATTTTTGGATTTCCATTATTGGCAGTTCTACTCAATTGGTGCCAAATCCCAACTTAATACGGATTTGATGAAGAACCTCGTGGTATATCAAGCCAATAATAGAATCTGTTGCCATGTTGCCCTCAGTTACCTTGGGAAGCAATTTGTTAATTGCGCTTCTTATTTAACACTGACAAGATACGAGGGTCCACCGAACAGCATGTGCTTCTCGTAGACGCCATGCATTTTCCTATCAGCCTTCGAAAACAAGCCTTCCCCTTTGCACAACACTCGGCAATTAACTCTCGGTTTTGTCAGCAAATTTTTTTTTTTTTCCGGAAAAAAATAAAAATAAATTCTACAGTAGGAAAAAAAAAAAAAAACTCACCTTCTCCATATGAAATACACATCGACTACAGCGACTACGCCATGCATTACAATGTGTGTGTGTGTCTTACTCTTTAACCAAGCCGCTAATCACGCAAATTATTGCAACTAATTACTTCTGAAGGTCTAATTAATTCTTTCAGTACCACACCATTTAGTACGCGTTCACAACACAGCACCTGTTTTGAAAATCCTCGCGGTTAATTTGTTTATAAACAAACACGATTTGCATAAAATGTTTAATGAACGGTTTAAGCGTTCCGACAACGCTGGGGCTTTGTCTTAGCAGATTGGAGGTCATCGGAGGCCGCATTAAATTAATTTTAAACCTCGCAAATTAATGTAAATAGGATGTGTGAGTTTCTTATTAATAACACAAAACGTTCCTACCATGTGGCCCAACGTGTTAATTATTATTCAACCAATCAACGGCAGTCTTGGGAACCAATGAGGTTAAGGATTCCTGGTCATCTAGAGTTTTGAGCTATGGGAAGAAAAGAAAAGAAGGAAGGCCGTAGAGCGGGAATAAAACACTTAAGACGTAATAAGCATCATGAATGGGTAATGTTGTGGTGTAGAACCATAAATTACCGACCTCTATTGTGAGCGCTGGACAAAGAGGGGCGATATAAATGACTCCTCATCGCTATCCGAGGTACCGGGGTAATTTATGATACTTTGTGACATGCTAATCATAAATTGTAATGGGAACCGGGAACATTACTGTGCTTTGTACCCAGGTCTGGAGGGAGCTTCAAAGTCCAACGCCTGGAAATTATTCCACACTATTCCGTACACATGGGCGATTCACTGGACTTTACAGTAACTTTAAAAATCTGCATTCATAAATTCCCACCGTTCACAATATGCAGTAATCGTATCATTTTGCAAATAGGCTCAACTTTTTGCCATTTAAAAGCCACCCTTGGTAGAGTCAAAATGAGATGATGGTGTCAGCCTACTGCAGACAGGAGGACGTATCTCCTCAATGTCTGCCATCTATCTATCTATCTATCTATCTATCTATCTATCTATCTATATCTATCTATCTATCTATCTATCTATCTGGACTTTATGGTCTATCTATCTGGTTTATCTATCTATCTGGACTATCTAGTCTATCTATCTATCTATCTATCTATCTATCTATCTATCTATCTATCTATCTATCTATCTATCTATATATCTATCCATCTATCCATCTATCTATCTATCTATCTATCTATCTATCTGGTCTATCTATCTGGTCTATCTATCTATCTATATATCTATCTATCTATCTATCTATCTATCTATCTATCTATCTATCTATCTATCTATCTATCTATCTATCTGAACTATCTAGTCTATCTATCTAGTCTATCTATCTGGACTATCTGGTCTATCTGGTCTATCTATCTATCTATCTATCTATCTATCTATCTATCTATCTATCTATCTATCTATCTATCTATCTAGTCTATCTTTCTGATCTATCTATTTATGTATCTATCTGGTCTAACTATCTATACATCTATCTGGTCTATCTATCTGGACTAGCTATCTATCTATCTATCGATCGATCGATCGATCTATCTGGACTATCTGGTCTGGCTATCTATCTATCTATCTATCTGGTCTATCTAGTCTATCTATGTAGTCTATGTATCTGGACTATCTGGTCTACCTATTTGGTTTATCTATCTATCTTTCTATCTAGTCTATCTATCTGGACTATCTATCTGGAATATCTATCTAGTCTATCTATCTATCTATCTATCTAACTATCTATCTATCTGGTCTATCTTTCTGATCTATCTATATATCTATCTATCTATCTATCTATCTATCTATCTATCTATCTATCTATCTATCTATCTATCTATCTATCTATCTAGTCTTTGTATCTGGACTATCTGGTCTGTCTATCTATCTATCTATCTGGTCTATCTAGTCTATCTATCTAGTCTATGTATCTGGACTATCTGGTCTATCTATTTGGTTTATCTATCTATCTTTCTATCTGGTCTATCTATCTATCTATCTATCTATCTATCTATCTATCTATCTATCTATTTGGTCTATCTATCTATCTATCTATCTATCTATCTATCTATCTATCTATCTATCTATCTATCTATCTGGACTATCTATCTAGTCTAGTCTATCTTTCTGATCTATCTATTTATGTATCTACCTGGTCTAATTATCTATCTATCTATCTATCTATCTATCTATCTATCTATCTATCTATCTATCTATCTATCTATCTATCTATCTATCTATCTATCTATCTATCTATCTGGACTATCTAGTCTATCTATCTAGTCTATCTATCTATCTATCTATCTATCTATCTATCTATCTATCTAGTCTAGTCTATCTTTCTGATCTATCTATTTATGTATCTACCTGGTCTAATTATCTATCTATCTATCTACCTATCTATCTATCTATCTATCTATCTATCTATCTATCTATCTATCTATCTATCTATCTATCTATCTATCTATCTATCTATCTAGACTATCTGGTCTGTCTATCTATCTATCTAGTCTATGTATCTGAACTATCTGGTCTATCTATCTATGGCTGCTGGTGCTCAATTTTGGGGGGGGGGGGGGGGGGGGGGGGGGGCTGGCAGCTGATCTATCTGATATCTGATCTATCTATCTATTTATGTATCTATCTGGTTTATCTATCTGGAGTATATATCTATCTATCTGGTCTATCTGGACTATCTATCTATATGGACTATCTATCTATCTATCTATCTATCTATCTATCTATCTATCTATCTATCTAGTCTATCCATCTATCTATGTATTTATCATCTATCTATCCATCTATCTATCTATCTAGTCTATCCACTCTCCTCCAGTGTTCAGACTGTACATTGTTACTTTGTTGTTTTCTGTGTCAGACATTTGTGAACACAGCTAAGATCTGTAGATGACTTTGTCGCCTCTGAGCTGGTAGGTAGAAGGTGACCTCGGTTGATAGCGGGATAAAAGATGGCGCCGTGGTTCTTATGAGAAAATCAGATTAAGAGTATTGTGATCACTGTAAAGGGGTAATAAATACCTGTAAGTGTTGCATTTACTTATATACATATAGATCTGGAGCTTATATACCTTGAGTGGGCTCAAATGTCCTTGAAGCCTAAGCAGTGGTCTTCACTCCCTATAATGGTACCTCCATTGTTGGCTGTAGTAGAGATTGTAGTCAAATTCACTTTAACTTTTTAGTGCCGGTGTTCTGCCAAAAACTGTCCCCCCATCAGATAGTGTCCGCCCTGTACTGCGCAGGCGCAGCGCTTGCGCAGTACGGAGGACAAGGAGACCCCGAAAGTCTCTGAAGATGAACGGCGCCCCACCGTCCAAGTGGACATACGGTAGCACTTAGTAACATTGATATCAGTAGGAGGAATAGTGCCCCATTGTTGGTATCAGTGGGAGGAATAGTGTCCCAATCATTGGTGTCATTGGAAATAATAGTGCCCCATCATTGGTCTCATTGGGCGCAATAGTACCCCATCATTCAGGACTAGTATTCCATTGTCAGTAACAGTGGTAAGAACGATGCCCCACTGTTGCTGACAGGGGGGAGAATGATGCCCCAAGAGCCAGATAAAAGCAAGCAAAAGGCTGCAGTTTGGAGACCACGCTGATGCCAGGCAGTCACTCACATTACAGAATCTCAAGCCACGCCTAGGGAAGACTCAGCAATGTAAATTAGCGTAAACACAAATTTAACCGCCCCCCCCCCCCTCCTATCCTTAAAGTGGGGTTGCCACCAACAAAAAAAAAAAATGTGGCTTAAAAAACATAAAAAAAATAAAATAAAAAAAAGTTGGAAAAAAAAAAATGTTTTACTCACCTCTAAATGCCTGTTGCTAGGGGGTCCCTGGTAGCCACCTTCATTGCCCGGGCTAAACGTCACTTCCTGTAGGCGCCGCACAGTCACCTGGGACCTGTCATGTGTCCCAGATGAGTGCGCGTCGAATCACGGCGCACGGCGCCGCTCGCGCACGCGCAGTGGGTGCCTGGCTGTGAAGCCACAGCCGGGTTCCCACATTAGGAATGCCGGCGCCGCGAGCGGAGCGGGGAACGAGGGCGGGGGGGGGGGTCTCGTTCCCCTGCATTGCTGGACCCCGGGACAGGTAAGTGTCCGATTATTAAAAGTCAGCAGCTGCAGTATTTGTAGCTGCTGACTTTTATTTTTTTTTTTTTTGTGGGCACTCCACTTTAAACAGCAGACACGTGACCAGTGCCTAGGACCTCGGTCACGTGACCAGTCCTCGTAGAACCATACTTTCCGCTAAGTTGTCTTTTATTATTTTTCTGGAACAAGATAGGCGGGGTCAGTGGGCGGCATCTAACATTCAGTCTACAATTTAAACCGTCGGCAATTAAAAAGGGTGAGCCGGCGAAGGCAATTGCGCCTTTGTATTTGTTAAAGGGTGCCGGCGTGATATTTTCGCTCCTAAGGCCCACCTGACATCCTAACACAGCCAGAGGCGATGAGATATTGGAGCGAGACTACGAGGACCGTTCTCTCTAGAGGTGACCATTAATTGTGAATTTTGTGAAAACTGCTCTGATCTTAATACATGGAGCCTTGTCATCATTACCACCTCTGTCCCGTAGAGGAGGATTGGGGGGGTTGGTGGTGAGGGGGGGTGGGGGGGGTGGTATTTATATTGAATATTTTGCACTCAATTCCACTGCTCAATTCATCAGCCTCACAGGCGCGAGGAAAATTTGCATGTGTTAAAATCGGTCTCACTAATTTTCTCCTTCCATCCAGCGCTCGGGTGTCATGCAAAGGCAATTCTATCACCGACTGATTCATCAATGTCAGCTTTGATGGGACAGCAGATAATTAATTATGTACATTACCATGCAAATGTTCTCACCTATTTCTGCCTGGGCTAGATGACAATGAAAAAGGCCACAAATGAGCGATAATCTTAATTCTAACACAGAGCCTCGCGTTGGCTCTTTGTGTGTTACTACTACATAGGCTTAGAGAGGCCCTATACACGGAAAGTGGGTCAAAAGGAAAATTCTGTAGAGCGGGAGGGGGAATTGCTCCGTAAAAACGTAAAAAAAAAAATAATAATCTTGGGTAAAGGAATGCCGTATTATAATTTAATAAGCTTCTATAGCATAGTGAAGGGTTGTTTTGTCCAAAAGGGACGACGGATATAAAATGCTGCCGCGTGGTGGACCTGACCTACCTCCTCTGAACCAAGTCCTCGGCCCAACTGAGAGGTAGAAAAGAACCCTAGATGGATTGGCCAGGTCCAAGAAACCAGCAAACCTTAGTTCAAAGAAACGGCAACACACCATCATGCTACACAAAGCCTTGACGTGTTTCGCACCTCGACACTTACTCATTAACTGGTCACACACGTTATTATTTATTATTATTCAGGATTTACCGTATTTATCGGCGTATAACACGCGCCCCAAGTTTAGGAGGGAATTTTAAGGAAAAAAAACTTTTAGGAGGGAAGTTTAAGGCAAAAAACTTACATTTAAATGCCCATCAATGAGCCTTGTCAGTTCCACCTGCAGTCATGTCAGTTCCACCTGCAGCCTTGTCAGTTCCACCTGCAGCCATGTCAGTTCCACCTGCAGCCTTGCCCCAGTTCCACCTGCAGCCTTGTCAGTTCTACCTGCAGCCTTGTCAGTTCCACCTGTACTCGTGTCAGTTCCACCTGCAGCCTTGTCAGTTCCACCTGCAGCCTTGTCAGTTCCACCTGCAGTCTTGTCAGTTCCACCTGCAACTTTGCCCCAGTTCCACCTGCAGCCTTGCCCCAGTTCCACCTGCATTCATGTCAGTTCCACCTGCAGCCATGTCAGTTCCACCTGCAGCCATGTCAGTTCCACCTGCAGCCTTGTCAGTTCCACCTGCAGCCTTGTCAGTTCCACCTGCAGCCTTTTCAGTTCCACCTGCAGCCTTGTCAGTTCCACCTGCAGCCGTGTCAGTTCCACCTGCAGCCTTGTCAGTTCCACCTGCAGCCTTGTCAGTTCCACCTGCAGTCATGTCAGTTCCACCTGCAGCCTTGTCAGTTCCACCTGCAGCCTTGTCAGTTCCACCTGCATTCATGTCAGTTCCACCTGCAGCCATGTCAGTTCCACCTGCAGCCTTGTCAGTTCCACCTGCAGCCTTGTCAGTTCCACCTGCAGCCATGTCAGTTCCACCTGCAGCCTTGTCAGTTCCACTTGCAGCCATGTCAGTTCCACTTGCAGCCATGTCAGTTCCACCTGCAGCCTTGTCAGTTCCACCTGCAGCCTTGTCAGTTCCACCTGCAGGCATGTCAGTTCCACCTGCAGCCTTGCCCCAGTTCCACCTGCAGAATTTAAAAATGGTCCTGCCGAGATACAGAGCCGGATGTCCTGTGTATCTCGGCGGCGCTCGATAGTTCTCGTTGGCCTTCGGCCGCTCTCGGAGGCTATCGGCCGCTTTTGGCCGTTCTCGGCAGCTCTCGGCCGTACTCGTCGGCTCACGCGGGACTGCGAGAGCCGCAGAGAATGGCCGAAAGCGGACGAAAGCCGACAAGAGTGGCTGAAAGCATCAGAGAACGGCCGAAAACCTCCAAGAATGGCAGAAAGCGGTCGAAAGCCGCCGAAAGCCGTCGAAAGCCGCGAGAATGGCCGAGAGGCTCAGAATCATCGGGGGATCGGAGTATAACACACACACACAATTTTCCCCTGATTTTTAGTCGATAAATACGGTATATAGCGCCAACAGTTTACGCAGCGCTTTAGAATAGAAAAGGGAGACAATACAGTTATAATACAATAAAATACAAGAGGCTTAAGAGGGCCCTGCTCAGAGGAGCTTGCAATCTAATAGGGTGGGGTAGGTGGTACAAAAGGTTGTAGCTGTGGGGAATGAGCTTATGGAAGTGGTAAAAGATTAGTTGGAGACATTATAGGCTTCCCTGAAGAGAGGAGTTTTCAGGGATCGCCTGAAGGAAGCAAGAGTAGGGGATAGCCGAGCCGGACCGGTGGAGGTAGCGAGTTCCAGAGGATGGGAGAGGCTCTGCAGAAATCCTGTAGACGAGCATGGGAGGAGGAGACTAGAGAGCTTGAGAGTAGGAGGTCTTGAGAAGAGCGGAGAGGACGATTTAGGTGATATTTGGAGACAAGGTTGGTGATGTAGCTCGGGGCAGTGCTGAAAAACTCGGCTTATACTCGAGTATATACGGTATATATTCAACATCCTAGTTGGTATGGCCACAATTCTTTAAGGCTAAAGATGACTATAAACATATCCAAGAATAGGGTCTCCAAAAATTCAATGGTTGTAGCAAGATCAGCAACACAAGGCATGGAGGTCTATAATGTGGAGAAACTAAATGACACTGTAATACAGATATATAATAAGATCAAAATTGCCCCCAAAGGAAAAATGTAAGTGCCTTCAAAGACATTGCTGTCGTTTTCTTTTTTTTTTTCTTTTTTAAATTTTTGATATTTCCATAAACTGTATCGAAGATTTATTGCCCAGTTTCAATTTTACGGTTGACCAGATTCTGGTGGTGGATTGATCAAGTGTGTGGAAGATTGCTTCATTTCTGGTGATTAGTTGTGATTGTATGTGCAATACCCAGAAAATGGAAAGTAATTAAAATTGATTGAAAGTTGCCAAGTGTATGGCCAACATTAGGGATGTATCTAGTAGTAGCTAGTTAAATAAAACTAGACTTTATCTATAAAGTCCATCATTAATGCAGCTGCCTGACCCATCCACCTTGCTAACCGTTCAGTGTCTGCTACCCCTCTCTGCCAATCCCTCCATTGGCTTCTGCTCACCCAACAAATTAAATTCAAAATACTAATGTAGCACCCTGTAGTTTAGGCAGGGAGCCTCTCACCAATGTACTTGCCAGGAGTAGTTATCCTGGTTGATTGATAGAGATCTATTGATTTCTCCCTAATGCCGTGTACACACGATCGGAATTCTCGTCGGAAAAAGCTCTGACGGTTTTTCCGACGGAATTCCGCTCAAGCTGTGTTGCCTACACACGATCACACCAAATTCCGACAGTCAATAACACCATGACATACAACACTTTCGACTGCACTATAAAAGGGAAGTTTGATACTTCTGAGCATGCGTCGAATTGTTTCCGAGCATGCGTCGGAATTTTTGCGTGTTCGGAATTGCATACACACGATCGGAAAATCCGATAGAAAGGTTTTCCGTCGGAAAAATTAAGAACAGGTTCTCAATCCAAAGTCCGACGGAAATTCCAACAGAAAAAGACCGATGGGCATACACGCGGTCGGAAAATCCGATGAAAGGCTCCCATCGGACTGTTTCCATCGGAAATTCCGACCGTGTGTACGCGGCATAAGTTTGGCCTTGTTGCTCTTTTCTCTTTTACCACTAGGTGGCTGGGTTCTTTTGGCTTAAATTTATGACAAAATTCGATTTTATTGGATTTCTTTTAAAATAGAATAAAGAAAATATTGTTTTTTTTTCCAAATTTCCGCTCTTTTTTCGCTTATATCGCAAAAAAATAAAAATAAATGGAGTCATGAATAAATACCACCAAAAGAAAGCTCTATTTGTGCGAACAAAATGATAAAAATGTCATTCGGGTACAGTGTAGCATGACCGCGCAAATGTCAGTGAAAGTGCGAGAGCGCTGAAAGCTGAAAATTGGTCTGGGAAGGAAGGGGGCGATAATGCCCGGTATTGATGTGGTTAAGGATGTATATAACAGTAGCTAGTCAAATCCAACTAGACTTTTTTCATAATGTTAACCACTTCAGCCCCGGACCAATTGGCAGCCAAAGGACCAGGCCCCTTTTTGCGATTCGGCACTGCGTCGATTTAACTGACAATTGCGCGGTCGTGCGACGTGTCTCCAAAACAAAATTTGCGTCCTTTTTTTCCCACAAATAGAGATTTCTTTTGGTGGTATTTGATCGCCCCTGCGGTTTTTATTTTTTGCGCTATAAACAAAAATAGAGCGACAATTTTGAAAAAAATGCAATATTTTTTGCTTTTTGCTATAAGAAATATCCCCAAAAAATATATAAAAAAAACTTTTTTTTTTCTCAGTTTAGGCCGATACGTATTCTTCTACATATTTTTTAGTAAAAAAAAATCGCAATTAGCGATTATTGATTGGTTTGCGCAAAAGTTATAGCGTTTAAAAAATAGGGGATAGTTTTATAGCATTTTTATTAATATTTTTTTTTTTACTAGTAATGGCGGCGATCAGCGATTTTTTTTGTGACTGCGACATTATGGCGGACATATCGGACATTTTTGACACATTTTTGGGACCATTGTCATTTATACAGAAATCAATGCTATTTAAATGCATTAATTCCTGTATAAATGACAGTTGTAGTGAAAGAGTTAACCACTAGGGGGAGGGGAGGGTTTATGGGCTGTGACGTGTGTGTGTTTTTTTTACATTACATTAGGGGGCGGGGCTGACGTCTGACGTCATTGATCGGCTTTCCCGATGACCGGGAACAGCCAATCAATGACAGGCAGAGTAGGAAGCGCGGGGAGAGGTTTGTTTACACAGACCTCTCCCCGTTCTTCAGCTCCGTAACCCGATCGCGGGACACCAGCGGCGATCGGGTCCGCTGGTCCCGCAGTCGGGGTCACGGAGCTCCCGACCGGGTCGTGAGCGCGCCGCTGGCACGCGCGCGACCCACGGGCAGGCAATTAAAGGGGACGTACAGGTACGTGCTTTTGCCTGCCCGTGCCATTCTGTAGACGTATATCTACATGAGGAGGTCAGGAAGCGGTTAAAAACGTTTCACAGGTTGTCCAAAGCCACTTCTTCGGTTCTAAATTAAAAGTTAAGGATTGCAGTTGAATGTGACTAAATACCTCTAGATATATCATGACCTGGGTAAATGAGAACCTTCATAGACATACAATGCCTAAAAGGGACATCTTAGTTTTCGGTTGGCCTTCCAGAGTTAAGACATCTAGTGCAGAGTTTCTCAATGAGGGTTTCCATGGAACCCCAGGGTTCCTCCAGAGGTTGCTCGGGGTTCCTTGAGCAATGATCAATTTCAGCTTCTCAGATAAGTTCCCAATGAGACCATTTATCTTTTTAGCTATTTGTAAGGGGGTAATTCTTCCCAATGACCACAGGTGTAAAGATCATTCTTCCCACTGACCATCACACTAATGGATTATGAGTTGTAGATATAGTACCGTATATACTCGAGTATAAGCCGACCCGCATATATAAGCCGAGGCACTTAATTTTACCACAAAAAACTGGGAAAACGTATTGACTCGAGTATAAGTCAAGGGTGAGAAATGCGCAGCTACTGTAAGTGGAAAAGAGGGTCAACAATGCCCATTTGCATGCCTCCCTGTGCCCATTTGCAGCCTCCCTGTGCCCATTTGCAGCCTCCCTGTGCCCATTTGCAGCCATAGGTCCCCTGAACTTCAAACGTGGTAGTTAACTTGGTAGTTAAGGGTTCCTAGATGCCCCCTAGCTGCAGCCAAAATTTGGGGTCTTTGGACCCAAAGGGTCCCGAAATGACATTGCTGCAGATGGACACAGTTGACCGACTTTGGGGCCCTGTATCTCAGGGCCACTTGGTGCTAGGAACCCCAATTTGGATATGTTGTAGTGCTAGTTCCATTGGGTTTTCACACCATGTGGGGTTCTTAGCACAAGTGGCCCTGAGATACAAGGACCCAAAGTCGTTTCGGAAAATGTCATTCTCATCTTCTGCAGAAAAGTGCTTGACTCCAGTATAAGCCGAGGGCGGCATTTTCAGCACACAAAAAATGTGCTGGAAAAACTTGGCTTATACTCGAGTATATATACGGTAATATTTAGCAGGGGTTCCCTGAGACCAGAAAGTTATTTCAAGAGTTCCTCTGTGTTGAAAAGGTCCAGAAAGGCTTATCTAGTGACTTCCAGTGTTGGTCATCTTACTTTAAAAAAGTAATTAGTTAAGTTACAAATTACTTCTCCCAAAAAGTAATTGCGTTAGTAACTCAGTTACTACATTGGAAAAGTAATTAGTTACGCAGCAAAGTAACTGACTTTTTTTTTAAATATTCTATACGTGTAACTAAGGGGCGGGTCTAGTATTACTGTAACCAAGGGGCGCATTTATTATTATTGTTATATATCGTGTAACCAAGGGGCTGCTCTATTATTACTCTAACCAAGGGGCAGATCTGTTATAGCGTGTAAGCAAGGGGCGGGTCTATTATTATTATATCGTGTAAGGGGCGGGTCTATTATTATTATATCGTGTAAGGGGCGGATGGCTACAGAAGAGGGCGAATGTTAAATTAATGGGCAGAGCTCGATATATAACAATAATAATAAATGCGCCCCTTGGTTACAGTAATACTAGACCCGCCCCTTAGTTACACGATAGACGCCCCTTGCAGAGTAGCACGAGCATCAGGAGCGTGCGGCATCGCCTCGTACAATTACATGTCAACTGCACCTGCGCGGTGTAGAGTTCACTCAGAGCTGTTTAGGTTCAGCAATTTTCAGAAGCTCCGTAGTGCTTTGTACTGCACAAGCCCTGCGCCTGCGCAGTACAGGGGGGTCCTTATCCGGGTTTTTTCGGCAGGACACCGGAATTACACTACTGCCATCTAGTGGCGGTAGATGTAATTGGGGTAACTAAGCCAAAGTAATGGGAACTGAGTTACCATGAGGGTAAAAGTAATCAGTTAGATTACTCGTTACCCTCTAAAGTAACTGCGTTAAGTAACTCTGTTTATTTTAACTCAGTTACTTACATCACTGGTGACTTCTGAAGTCTTATGGACGCTGATGGAAAAACCTTTGACTATAAAGTTTCTGGTTGACTTTATGAACAATTTTATTGATTATAGCAATCCACATCAGTTCTTCTACCTTGTAGTCTCCTCAACACAATTTGCAACAAACAAAAAATATCTACATACGGCTTTTAAGAAAATTGGAAGCAAATTTTGCACAGCGATACTCAGTTCCTTCCTGATAGGGGAATACTGATTCTGAATAGACGAATTATTATCATGACCTGGAAATGACTTGGCTCCCTCTGAAGGGCTCACATAATTCCTCCACTGATGAACACCTGTTGTAGACTTCTGCTGGGGTTATATGCGGATGATTTGTGCCGGAGACTGGAAGACGAATATGACGTGTCAACAAGAAATTCATCAACCTCCTGTCTACAGGGGGATTTATCTTATCATTAAAATGTACAAGCATATTTGTAGGAATAGTTACTGGCCCAGCGGCTAAAGATAAGTCCAGCTCCAACCAAAACTTCCTTTTTTTGGGGGGTTTTCAACAGAGTGGAGAGTCTGGATAGATAAATTTAAAGAATATGTTACCCCACTATTTCAAAGTCATGATGTGTGCTTGCTGTGCCATGTACCAAGTATCCTGTTCTCTTTGTATTGTTTCCTTTGTGTGAAATCCTTGGTGATCCTCCCAGTCCCTCTGCTTTCCAATTGAAAACTGACTACACTAGGCATGAGAACACAGCGTCCTCCAATGATCAGACTTGTGCTCACAGCCATTCACTGGAAAGACCAGTGTCCTGTTGTTTCTTCTCCCCCAGCTCTCTCTTATGCCGCTGAGAACAGAGACGATGTGATCACTTATAAAAATCTGAAAAAAATAGTTTTCATGTTTTTATATATATTTACACACATGTTTGGTTGTTTTACAAGGCGAGGGTTCACATATACTTTAAACTCAAGGCACAAAAACGATTCCTTCAATATATTGCTCAATAGAAAAGGTGCATATTAATATTTAAAACTCCTTACCATTTCTGACCCCTCCCCCTTTATTAATATATATATATGTAGCGCCGGGCTCCTGGAACCACAGTTGGGTTTTAGGGTTAATTATACCAAATTATGGTTTCAGTACCAGTCTGGCTGGATTGCACTGGGTTCTGCTTGGCCATAGGTGTCGCTGTCACTTCTGGCAAGTATGAGAACGCAGTTTGGCTGGGCGCATTGAGTGTCAATCTCTCTCGGAACCAACCAGTGAGAGTGTCGTCTCGCTGTGCATTCTGGGGGAGGGTACTTAAGCTACTGAGATCACATGCTTCTGGGTTCCGGTCCAGAAGATCTTTCTGTCTGTTTGGTCCTGGTCCTCCTGACCAGCCCCCAGGGCTCTCATGGCCTGGGGTGCGGATCCATCTAATTCCTAGTCTTGGGGCTGGCCACCCAGAACACCCAGAGGTGTTCTATTGGATTTAGGTCAGGCGAGCGTGGGGGCCATTTAATGGTATCCATTCCTTCATCCTCCTTCATCCTCCGATCTGCATACACTCGCCACATGAGGCCGGACATTGTCGTGCATGAGGAGGAACCCAGAACCCAGTACACCAGCGTAGGGTCTGACAACGGGTCCAAGGATTTCATCCCAATATCTAATGGCGGTCAGGGTGCCATTGTCTAGCCCCAGACCATCACTGACCCAACACCAAACCGGTCATGCTAACGATGTTACAGGCAGCATAACATTCTCCACGGCTTCTTCAGACCCTTTCACATCTATCACATGTGCTCAGGGTGAACCTGCCCTCATCTGTGAAAAGCACAGGGTGATAGTGGTGGACCTGCCAATTCTGGTGTTCAATTTTCAAAGGCCAATTGAGCTCAAAGGTCCGGGCAGTGAACACAGGGCCCACTAGAGGACATTGGGCCCTCAGACCACCCTCATGAAGTCTGTTTCTGATTGTTTGGTCAGAGAAATTCACACCAGTGGCCCGCTGGAGGCCATTTTGTAGGGCTCTGGCAGTGCTCATCCTGTTCCTCCTTGCACAAAGGAGCAGATACCGGTCCTGCTGATGGGTTAAGGACCTTCTACGGCCCTGTCCAGCTCTCCTAGAGTAACTGCCTGTCTCCTGGAATCTTCTCCATGCTGTTGAGACTGTGCTGGGAGACATAGCAAACCTTCTGGCAATGGCACGTATTGATGAGCCATCCTGGAGGAGTTGGACTGCCTGTGCAACCTCTATATGGTCCAGGTATCGCCTCATGCTATCAGTAGTGACACTGACCCTAGCCAAATGCAAAACAAGTGAAAACAGTCAGAAAAAGGTGATTAGGGAAAAGAAATGTCAGCGGCCTCCACCTGTATAACCATTCCTGTTTTGGAGGTCGTCTCATTGTTGCCCATCTAGTGCACCTGTTGTTAATTTAATTTACACCAAAGCAACTGAAACTGATTGACAACCCCCTCTGCTACTTAACTGACCAGATCAATATCCCCAGAGTTTAATTGACTTGATGCTATACTCTGCTTAATAGGAGCCTGGGGCGGTGGGGGCGGTAGTGGTAAAGCGACGCTAGTTTTAGCGGAGCTTTACTGCTGTTTTAGCGGCGCATTGGCGTCGCTATTCGGGTGAGAGCGGGGTGCTTTTAAACCCCTAGAAGGGGTTAAAAAGGGTTTAAAAGCGCCCATGTAGCGCTGCTGCCGAATCGCTTTGCAGCACTGCCAATGCATTCCAATGGGCAGGGACGGTTTGGGAGCAGTGTATACACCGCTCCTCCACCGCCCCAAAGATGCTGCTTGCAGGACTTTTTCTAACGTCCTGAAAGCGCACCGCCCCGGTGTGAAAGCACTCGGGCTTTCACACTGGGACTGCAGATGAGGCATTTTTCAGGCGCTTTACAGGCACTATTTTTAGCGCTAAAGCGCCTAAAAAAAAAAAATATATATATATATATATAATATATATATATATATATATATATATATATATATATGTGTATATATATATATATATATATGTGTGTATATGTGTGTATATGTGTGTGTGTGTGTATATATATATATACATATATATATGTGTATATATATATATATAGATAGATAGATATATATCTATATATATATTTATTTCTTTTTATTACAGGAGAGGGGTGGAAATGATAAGGGCTTTAGTTATTCATTGGCAATTTTTTTTTAATTGCCTGGCTAAGATTTTTTTTTAAACTGAATTTAATAAAGAAAATAATATACCAAAGAAATCGCTATACATTTTTTTAAGTCTCCTTTAGCCTAAAATGGCTTTTACAGAACCCCAGGCTCCATTAAACCAAAGTCGAATGTTACATTTTTTTTCTCTCTTTATGTGGTTACCTTGCATACATTGGAGAATGATTGCCAATAGTAGATTTTAATTTTTTTAGGTAGTTCCTTATCCCCAAAAATAAGCCTTCCCTCCCCACCCAATATTTCCCCATCCTTTGGTGCCCCCCCTGCTGAAGTGACACACATAATCCTTTTCTTCCCTCCAACCCCCCCCCCCAGAGCGGTGAAGAAGCAGCTTTTCACCGATGAACCTGAACGATGGGGTGAGAAATTATCTATTTTAAAATAGAGTCTCATTTGCATATAAGGAACAAGAGATTTATGAAAGGGAGCGCGGAGCGGCCTAGAATCAGTCATAATTTACGTTGATTGTGACCGATCTTAAATTGTACGGCGCGGGGCGAGACAGAGAGCTCCTTCGCTGCCTTATTGTCAGGAGTCTAACACTTTGCCGAGATTTATTAATAATCTTATCACAAACATGACTCGGGTCTTTAATCCATTCCGGGGGCTTCTCTGAGGAATTTTTTTTTCCCCTTTCCACAATTAAACAGAGTTCAAGGCGCGGATTCCTCGCCGAAAAATAAAGCTCCCCCATCGCTACGGCGGGGCCGGGATCATTTTTTGTGTTGCGTTCGCCGGCTACTTAATAATCAATGTATTCATCATTAAAGTCGAAGCCCTCAAGCCATGTGTTTTAGCATATTCTAATGACGAGTGACTTGCAAATTACGCTGACCTTTCATGTGCGTTCCTCGAGCACCTTGTCCTAATGCGAACGGTATTTATAGTTTGCCAATACAAACTAGCCGAAGATTGGATAATTACGGTAATCTTTTAAGAGGATCGCTCGGGCTGCTCGTTTGCAGCGGTGTGCCAAAACGGCCGGGCATCAATCTTTCATCTCGGAGCGAGGAGGCTTCAGGAGGCCTCCCCTTAACTGCATATATACCCAACCCTCAACGTTGGTCCTTTCGGGTCTGCATGCGGTGTCCACCATGACCGTCCCTCTTTCAGAGCTTCCAGCATTTAAAAAAGAACCTGTCTGGACCGGGTCATGGAAGGCAGTGGCGGAACTACCAGTGTGGCAAAGGTCACACTTTCGACCGGGCTAGGGTTGCCACCTCAACCCTTTAAAACTGAACACATATTAATTACACTTCGAGCCCCGGTAATCAAACTTGGCAGCCAAAGCGGTTCCAGGCCCTGTAGTTTTTTGTTTTTTTCGGCATGCAATGGCGACGCTTTAAACTAACATTTTCACCCCCTTCCTGACCAAGCAGCTTTCATGACGCACTTTGAATGACGTGCTCCATAAACAAATGAAATTGTTATCTTTTTTTCCCCACAAATAGAGCTTTCTTTTGGTGGTATTTGATCGCCCTCTGCATTTTTTATTTTTTGCGCAATAAACAAAAAAAGAGCGACAATTTTAAAAAAAAAAAAAACAATATTTTTTACTTTTTGCTATAATAAATATCCCCAAAAAAATATATAAAAAAACATTTTTTTTCCTCAGTTTAGGCCGATACGTATTCTTCTACATATTTTTGGTACAAAAAAAATCGCAATTAGCGATTATTGATTAGTTTGCGCAAAAGTTATAGCGTTTACAAAATAGGGGATAGTTTTATAGCATTTTTATTAATATTTTTTTTTTATTAGTAATGGCGGCGATCAGCGATTTTTATTGTGACTGCGACATTTTGGCGGACACATGGGACATTTTTGACACATTTTTGGGACATTTGTCATTTATACAGCAATCACTGCTATTTAAATAGCACTGATTCCTATGTAAATGACAGTTGTAGTTAGGGGGTTAACCACTAGGGGGCGGGGAGGAGTCAGTGTGACGTGTTGTGTTTTTTTTTTACAGTAGGGGGGCGTGGCTGTACGTCTGACGTCATTGATCGGCGTTCCCGATGACAGGGAACCGCCGATCACTGACAGTCAGTGTAGGAAGCGCGGGGAGAGGTTTGTTTACACAGACCTCTCCCCGTTCTTCAGCTCCGTAACCCGATCGCGGGATACCAGCGGCGATCGGGTCCGCTGATCCCCAATTAGCGATTATTGATTAGTTTGCGCAAAAGTTATAGCGTTTACAAAATAGGGGATAGTTTTATAGCATTTTTATTAATATTTTTTTTTTTACTAGTAATGGCGGCGATCAGAGATTTTTATTGTGACTGCGACATTATGGCGGACACATCGGACAATTTTGACACATTTTTGGCACCATTGTCATTTATACAGCAATCAATGCTATTTAAATGCATTGATTCCTGTATAAATGACACTGGCAGTGAAGGGGTTAACCACTAGGGGGCGGGGAGGGGTTAATTATGTTCCCTGGGAGTGATTCTTACTGTGGGGGGAGGGGACTCACAAGGGGAGGAGACCGATCGGTGTTTCTCTGTACAGAGAACACGCCATCGGCTCCTCTCCTCTGACAGGACCGTGGATCTGTGTGTTTACACACACAGATCCACGGTCCCGCTGTGTTACCGGGCAATCGCGGGTGCCCAGCGGACGGAAGTGCACAGAAGGGGAGGACGTCATATGACGCCCTCCCACGCTGAGAGCTGCGCCGCCTGGCCGTCATTTGACAGCCGGCGGTCGCAAGGAGGTTAAGTACTCACGTGTTCCATTTCACGAACTCATTGCTGCCGGTTTTCGTCATCTAAAATAAGTTATAAAAATCCATTCCTGCTGGTTGCCATCTTGCCTGTGGGCATGTGAAACCACACAGGCACTTCAGATGGCCCAGCATGCACCGCAGTTACTGCGCCGATCTCGCGCGTGCGCAGTAACGGCAAAGTGCAGCTCACGTTCTCCGAAATCTCGCGAGATTTCGGCACCTGCCGACATCTCGCGAGATTTGGGAAGATGTGGCCGAAATCTCGCGAGATTTGGGAAGATGTGGCCGAAATCTCGTGAGATTTCGGAAGATGTCCGCACTGACTCCTGGGATCAATGACACCAGACCCCAGGAGACAGTGCGGCGTGACGAGGATCGACGCAGAGACCCCGCCCACCGCCGAAGAGACAGAGGAAAGAACGTCATCAATTACAAGGTAAGTGGAAAAAAAAAAACACTTAATTTAGTACTCTTTGCCTGATTTGGAAGGCAAAGAGATTTACTAAATGAAATGTGTGCAGAACCGCTTTAAATTAGCCTCAAAGAACCTGTGTAATTCATATGTGTTCGGGTTTAAAGGGATGAGGTGGCAACCCTAGACCAGGCCCTGGCGCTCAGTCTTGGCCCCAAGACGACAGAAAGGAGGCCGCTGTAGGAAAAGGGGTTCCACCACTGCAGGACGAGATGCTCAGTTCACACTGCTGCAACCTCAAAGTCCTGGATTGCCCGTGACTTGTCTTGCTTACGATTACCTTGCAACTTCATTGAGACTTGCTTGCAACTTTTGTGATTTAGCATTGCAGTCTACGGCACTCTAATCGCACCAAAGTCACAGGAAAGTAGCGCAGAAGCGCTGTGACTAGAGTCACATTGATTAACCCACTTACCTAATGGGCACATTCACCCCCTTCCTGCCCAGGCCAATTTTCAGCTTTCAGCGCTGTCGCACTTTGAATGACAACTGCGCGGTCATGCAACACTGTACCCATATGACATTTTTAGAATTTTTTTTCACACAAATAGAGCTTTCTTTTGGTGGTATTTAATCACCACTGGGTTTTTTTATTTTTTGCTGAATAAACAAAAAAATTACTGAAATTTTTGAAAAGGAAAAACTTTTTCATAGTTTGTTATAACATTTTGCAAACGGGTAATTTTTTCTCCTTCACTGATGTGCGCTGATGAGGCTGCACTGATGGGCATTGATGGGTACTGATAGGCTGCACTAATGGGCACTGATGAGGCGGCACTGGTGGGCATTAATGAGGAGGAACTGATGAGGCTACACTGATAGGCGGTAATTATATGTGACACTGATGAGGAGGCACTGGTGGGCGCAGATTGGCAGCACTGGTGGGCGCAGATTGGCAGCACTGGTGGGCACTGATTGGCAGCACTGGGGGGGCACTGATTAGCAGCACTGATGGGCACTTTTAGGCTGCACTCATAATCAGGACTATCAGTGTAGATGTCCCTTTTACAGAAGCCGGTTATCGTCTCTCTTCTCCGATCCTCATGTGTGTTTACATCGTGATCAGCTGTGATTGGACACAGCTGATCACGTGGTAAAGAGCCACTGATTGGCCCTTTGTCTCAATCTTTGCTCAGCAGTGTCCGGAGGACCCTGTGATCACAGAGCATGCCACCGGCACGCTGCAGTGGGAGCGCGGTGAGCACGATTACGGGAGGACGTCATATGACAGCCTCCCAGAACTAGCCACCTGGGATGTAGCCATCATTTTGGGTATAGTGCCAGTGGTTAAGGCTGGCCATACATTCGTCTATTAAAATGAGTTAGAAGAATTGGCTGTAGGTTGTGTGCTGGGGGTGGGGGGGGGGTGCGTAAAGTACCCACAGAGATGCATCCTTCTAATGCAGATAGCGTGCATTTGGAGCATGTGTTCGGGAGCTTTACACAACTCCCTGACACCTAACCACAGACATCCTACAAAGCCTACACTGCCTGCTTAGCCATTCATCCAGAATCTCTGCATGTGTATTCCTTCTGCAAGAATTAAGGTCACAACAAATTTTCTTTTGGCTATTTTCTCTTCTAAACAAATGTTGTTTTATTATGGGCACTAGTGAAATACCACATTATGGCCACTAGATGGAACAGAGAAGCATATGAACTGTATAAGCCTTTATAACAAGAGATACAATGTTACAAATCTAGACAACACCAGAGGGAATTAGCAAATATATGTAACTATCATATTTTATTCTTGAACTCTACATTTAAACTGGTTCTAAAGCAGGGATCTCAAACCAGCGGCCCTCCAGCTGTTGCGGAACTACAAGTTCCATCATGTCTCTGCTTGTGGGAGTCATGCTTGTAATTGTCAGCTTTGCAATGCATCATGGGACTTGTAGTTCTGCAGCAGCTGGAGGGCCGCCAGTTTGAGACCCCTGTTCTAAAGACTCAAGGATTTTTTATCTTCCAGCATCTGTGTGGGCAGACTCTGATTGTTGTGGTGGCATGTGGAATAAAATTGGGAGCCTTGTGATGCTGTCTGAATAAGGCTGTTTGTTATTTCTTCAAGTGCACTTGGAGCGTGGATGGCTCTTTTCGACCCCTGCACCCGATGTTCAGGAGACATCAGAGGGAACATGTATGGGAGCGGAGGATGGTGTCCTATCTCTTCCAACCATCGTAACCATTGGTTATACACGGCATGTAAAGTACTTGTGTGCACTGAACTGTGCTCTTTTAGCTTTGGCCAGCTGAACACATAAGCATGGGCATGTTGGCATGTGTCCATTAGCTTGCGTTGGAGCTCGTGTGTTAGTGCAAAGTGGGCGTGGCTAGACATGTGCACAACAAAAAAATTCGTTTATTTTCGTTTCTTTTTTTCATTTCCGTTGATTCGTAACGATTCGTAAATTCGTAAGTCGTCGGTGTTCGTATGCGTAACGATTCGTATTTTCGTAAGAGTTATTTTTTCGTTGATTCGTTTTTCTGTTAGTTTAATTTTCGTTTATTCGAAATTCGGACGCATTCGTATTTTCGTAGATTTAGTTACATTCGTACTTTCGTAAGATTGATTTATTCCTACTTTCGTAACATTGTTTTCGTAGATTCGTAATCGGAGCATAATTCATAATTTTATGTAATGTGTATGCTATTATTACATTGTAAGAGACACGGAAAATTACGAATCGAAAAAAAAAGTTACGAATGTATGAATTTTTTCGTTCAATCCATTCGAAGCACGTTAAGCAGCGCCATTGTAAGAGACACGGAAAATTACGAATCGAAAAAAAAAAAAAAGTTACGAATGTACGATTTTTTTCGTTCAATCCATTCGAAGCACGTTAAGCAGCGCCATTGTAAGAGACACGGAAAATTACCAATTCAACAAAAAAAAGAAATTTTGATTTTCGTTGTTCCTGTTTTCGTTTTTCGGATTTTCTTCTTTCGTAGTTTCGTTGTTTCTAATTTGGTTATTTCGGATTTTCGTTGTTTTTCGTATTCGTTCGATTCGAACGATTCGTAAAAAATTGTAGCGAATCGTTCGTTCATTCGTACGATAATGAATGAACGAATATAAAAAAAAAAAAACGAAAAACGAAAAAAAAAAAAATAATTGCACATGTCTAGGCGTGGCATGCATCCCTGCACCAGGTGTCACAGAGCCATTGAAGGGTACCTAAACTTTATCCCTTGTGACGGCTGCTGCTGTGACTTCTTTTTTGTGACATGTTTTATTACTGTTGTTTCTGCTTTACCTGTTGGCAACCTGGATTACCTGCTCCTGTCTCCTGCCCCCATTGCCAGTTCTGCCTATTCCTGTTACTCTCATGCTTGCTGCCTGCCTCGACCTCAGCTTAAACTTTGATCTTCCCTCTCGCCTGCCGCTTGCATCAACTTCTGCCCAAACCAGGTTTCCCATCCTTTTTAACATGGAGGAACCCTTGGAATATTTTTTCAGGTTCAGGGAACCCCTGCTAATAATGAACATATCTACAGCAGGCCCATTGCACAAGGAACCTCTGGTAAGTTCTGGAGGAACATTGGTTGAAAAAGGCTGGCCTGGACACTGACTTTGTATTGCCTGCTGCTTGCCTTTGACCTCAACTTGGGCTCTGACTTTCCATTATTTGACTCTCTCTCCCCAGTAAAGCCAACCTGTTCCTGCAGCCCCTTGGCGGGGCATTCCTGAGGGCCACAACCTGGTGTTTGCATGTTCCTGTCACTCTTATGCCTGCTGCCTACCTCAACCTCAGCTTAAACTTTGATCTTCCCTCTCGCCTGCCGCTTGCCTCAACTTCTGCCCGGACCAGGTTTCTCATCTTTTTTAACATGGAGGGACCCTTGCAATATTTTTTCAGGTTCAGGGAACCCCTGCTAATAATGACTATATCTACAGCAGGCTCATTGCGCAAGGAACCTCTGGTAACTTCTGGAGGAACATTGGTTGAAAAAGGCTGGCCTGGACACTGACTTTGTATTGCCTGCTGCTTGCCTTTGACCTCAACTTGGGCTCTGACTTTCCATTATTTGACTCTCTCTCCCCAGTAAAGCCAACCTGTTCCTGCAGCCCCTTGGCGGGGCATTCCTGAGGGCCACAACCTGGTGTTTGCATGTTCCTGTCACTCTTATGCCTGCTGCCTACCTCAACCTCAGCTTAAACTTTGATCTTCCCTCTCGCCTGCCGCTTGCCTCAACTTCTGCCCGGACCAGGTTTCTCATCTTTTTTAACATGAGGAACCCTTGCAATATTTTTTCAGGTTCAGGGAATCCCTGCTAATAATGACTATATCTACAGCAGGCCCATTGCACAAGGAACCTCTGGTAACTTCTGGAGGAATCCTGGTTGAGGAAGGCTGGCCTGGACACTGACATTCTAATTCTCGATTTGGGCTCTGATTTTCCGTTATTTGACCCTTTCTCCCCAGTGAAGAGAACCTGTTCCTGCAGCCCCTTGGCGGGGCATTCCTGAGGGCTACAACCTGGTGTTTGCGTGCAGCAAAGGAACCATAGAGTCATCACTGAGTCCTTTTGTGAAGAGCAAGTTGTCTCGGCACCTTTGGTGAGCCCGTGTCACCTGCCAGGAGTGTCACCCATAACACCATCACTGGAAAGACCTGTACTCAATCATTTGGAGGGGGTAAACCAGGGGCGTAACTAGAACCTTCAGGGCACCAGTGCAAGAAACCTTGAAGGACCCCCCTGACTGCCCCTGTTCCCAGGGCCCTTCCTCCCAAGCCTGGGGCCATTCCCTCCGAGCCTGGGTCCTTCACACTGATTCCAGGGCCCTTTATTCCCATCGCAGGGGCCCTTTATAAGCCCTGGTTCAAACTGCTGTGACTTATCAGGGGACTTGCAACACATAAAGTTGCATGACAGGTCAAAACACATTCTTTGGTGCCATTTGAGTTCCATAAGCTGCAATGTTAAATCATCAAAATCAAGTCGCAAGGAAATCGCAAGCAAGTTGCATGACTTTGGGGTCACAGCAGTGTTAACAGAGCCTGATCAGGGAGGCTGAGTGATTGCAATCAAACACAGATAAGTGCAAGAGACAGATCTCGGCTCTACAAATAGAAAGATGTAATGCATTAATGGAAACACGGTACAATAAACCAAGTATTAATATGAAAATCACTTTTAAAAAAGCATTAAAATAACAAATTCGAAGATATGCACTTGCAAAAAAATGCAATAAAGTTCCCCTTTAATGCATACCATAAGTTACACCAAACGCCAACCTCGCACCCTCTGTTGGCGATTCAAACTTCTGATACTGAGAACGAGGATTTGATATTGTTTTATTAGGCAACAGGACACTGCGCCTGACCTCCGGAGATTTCATGAAGACATATTCCAAACATATTTTACAAATGTGTATACAATATTCATGACAAATAAAAAGATCTAGTTAACCTTAATTAAATCCATTTGTTCTGGAGACAGAAGGGAAATCTGAACTTAAAGGGAATATACCGTACAATTATGAAAAATTAATTCCGTACTAATTAGTTTTCTCTGATTATCAATCCGCATAAACAAATTATTTATTGCTATAATTTATAACATGTCTTCGGCTCATCCAGCAGCTCCAGCGCCTCCCTTCCTGGGCGCTGGGTGAGATCTTACAGCGTACTTTGATCTTCTTCATATGGGGCGGATCTCTGTCACTATATTGCACCATTTCTGCAGGAGTCGGGCTAATGAAAATGCTTAATTTAAATTTTTAAAGAGTATATATATATATATATATTATTATTATTATTACTATATATATATATATATATATATATATATATATATATATATATATATATATATACACACACTACACTACCAAAAGTATTGTGACACCTGCCTTCACATGAACTTTAATGGCATCCCAGTCTTAGTCCGTAGGGTTCAGTATTGAGTTGGCCCACCCTTTGCAGCTATAACAGCTTCAACTCTTCTGGGAAGACCGTCCACAAGGTTTAGGAGTGTCTATGGGAATGTTTGACCATTCTTCCAGAAGTGCATTTGTGAGGTCAGGTACTGATGTTGGACGAGAAGAATCTCCACTCTAATTCATCCCAAAGGTGTTCTATCGGGTTGAGGTCAGCACTCTGTGAAGGCTAGTCAAGTTCCTCCACCCCAAACTCGCTCATCCATGTCTTTATGGACCTTGCTTTACTGATTCTTTCCAATGAGACATATGGTTGGCCCATGTGTACTACAGCCAAAAAGATCTCTATTATGCCGCGTACACATGACCGGACTTTCCGGCAGACTAGGCCTGACGGAATTAGTCCGTCGGACAATCCGATCGCGTGTGGGCTAATCGGATCGTTTTCCGTTAAAAAAAAATCAGACGGACCTAGAAATAGAACATGTTTCAAATCTATCCGATGGACTCAATTCCTATCGGGAAAACCGTTTGTCTGTACTGGTCCGACGGACCAAATACGACGCAAGGGAAGGTTTTGGCTACTGGCTATTGAACTTCCTTTTTTAGTCCCGTTCACGTCATCACGTTCAAAATGAATGGACTTTCGAACGGACTTAGTGTGCGGCCAAGTCCGTTCGTTCGGAAAGTCCGTCGGAACTCCGCCAAAATCTGTCGGGAAGACCACCGGACATAGTCTGCCGGAAAGTCCGGTCGTGTTCACGCGGCATTACATGTAGATTTCTCAACCTAGATGACCACCTTGTAGAACAGCCTTTTTCAACCGGGCTGCCGTGGCACCCTGGGGTGCTCTCTGGGTTCTTTAGGGGTGCCTTGGACAAATGCCTAAAATATTTCCCCAAATTTAGCCAAAAATTAACAAGCCAGTGGGTGGATCAAGCCTGCCTTTTTTTTGTTACACAAAGCCACAGATTTTTATTGTGAAGACCGTCGGACCTAGTCTGACGGAAAGTCTGGTCGTGTGTACGCGGTATTACATGTAGGTTTCTCAACCTAGATGGCCCCTACCTCTGAGGTGGCCACCTTGTAGAACAGCCTTTTTCAACTGGGCTGCCGTGGCACCCTGGGGTGCTCTCTGGGTTCTTTAGGGGTGCCTTGGAAAAATGCCTAAAAAATTTCCCCAAATTTCCCCAAAAATTAACAAGCCAGTGGGTGGATCAAGCCTGCCTTTTTTTTGTTACACAAAGCCACACATTTTTATTGTGCAGCATTACAACCTTGAGCACGGTGTTGGGAGGCTGACAGCATCCTAACAACCAATGACATCATAGGTTGATAAGGAGGACATTGGGCACCTGGGGACGACCTTGTTTGTCCCTCTCCTACCCCACACCATCAAAACTGGGGTCATGTTAGTGGAATAAGGAAGGGAAACTTGGCTTGACTGAAAAAAAGTTGAGAAACACTGTTGTAGAAGAACTGCCAAACCCAACCCATCGGGCATGATTAATGCCTTTTTTTCCGTTGACCGAAGATCTACATCCAGCACCTCGTTTCCGTCTTATCCTATCCTAAAAGGTATGCCCATGTCCCTGTTATTTCTATCCTTCTAGCTAGTTCCCTGGCCATTACTTTCTGAGCTGAAGATGTGGAACGTACAGCCAAATCTACTGACTTGTTCCAGGTTTTAGGAAGTACAGAAGCCATTGGATGAGCCAAGCAGTAAGCCATTAACCTAACCATGAACCTAGCCATTAACTCCCGCATGTATCAATATTGCTGTAATACATCTCATTTTTATACATCCACTTTTTCAAGTTCTAAAATAAAAATGAAATGTATTAATATTGATACATATTAAAAAGGTACCAGGAGTTGTGAGGCTGGGAAGCTTTTTTTTTTTTTTTTTTTTTTCCAGCAACTGAGGAAATAACTGATCCTTTCCAATGAGACAACCAGTAGGCCCATGTGTACTAGAGCCAAAAAGATCTCTACTTCCTGCAGATTTCTCGACCTGGGTCACCCTCACCCGCCTCTGAGGTGGCTCCTATCTTGTAAAACATCCTTTTTCAACTGGCCTGGGGAGCCTTGTGGGTTTGTAAGGGGTGTCTTCACAAAATGTCTTCACAAAATTCCTAAAAATTTCCCAAAATTGCCCAAAAATTGCCCAAATTGCCCAAAAATTGTCAACAAGCCGGCGGGTGGATCAAGCTTGCCTTTCTTTGTTATACAAAGCCACAGGTTTTTATTATGCAGGATTACGCCCTTGGGCACCGTGTGGGCCAGCCAATAGCATCCCAATAATCAATGGCATCATAGGCTGATAAGGAGGACCTTGGGCTCCTGAAGACAACCTTGTTTTCCCCTGCCCTGTCGCTCAACCTCAAAACTGGGGTTATATCAGCTAAATAAGGAAGAGGAACTTGACTAAACTGAAAAAAGGTTGGGAAACACTTTTGTAGAAGAACTGCCAAACCCAACCCATCAGGATTGATTAATGCCTTTTCTTCAATTGACCTAAGATCTACATCCAGCACCTCGTTCCCATCTTATACTAAAAGGTAAGCCCATATCCTTGCCATTTCTAACCTCCTAGCTAGTTTCTTGGCCATCACTTTTTGAGCCAAAGACGTGGAACGTACAACCAGATCTACCGACTTCCAAGACTCAGGAAGTACAGAAGCCATCGGATGAGCCAAGCAGTAAGCATTTCCAGTAGGAGAGGTGCCACTGCAGCCTATATCATTTTTTCAGTGGTAGGTTCCTTTAAGAAACTGAGATTATAAAATGACACAGCGAGGGGGGAAATGTGAGCCCATGTCTATCCTGGAGACATCACCAGCGTGTCTCCCTTCCCCCTCTCTTGCCCGTCTTTCGCTGCTGACAATGTTCTGCTAGACAGTAATGGATGGGTAATATTACAGACACTGGTAATTAAAACAACACTAATTTTGTCTCAGTGGCTGAGCTTTGTTGTTTAAATCATCTATCACCGGATGTGTGCAATGTACGGTACAAAGACGTTCGCCTGCTCATTGTGCGCGGTCAACGCTTCAAGAGAACGAAAGCCCTGTGTAGCCAGGACCTGTCACTCTCCTTTCTCTCAACTCCGGGACTATGGCTTATAATGACATTACAACAATGCCTGTACATCAAGGGGAAAGGCAGACTCTTCTTATTAATGGCAGGGCTCCATTAAAGAGACCCTGTCTTCATAAATTAATAAAAAAACATCTGTTATTCCTATTGACTTGCAATGTGCTTCTGAACTTGCTAAGGAATTGGCTACTTCTACTTCAGGAAGAGTCAATTCTTTAGCACAGCCCTCTGGCCTTTCATATCATAGCTCTCTCCTCTTCTGGGAAGAGTATAATTACTGTCTGTGCTGGCCTAGCTCCTTTGCCACTTCCTTCAGTTTCTTACATAACCTATTATGTAGCAGTCAAGGAGGGATTAAGGGGATTACTAGCGGGCAAGGCTCCCCAACGTTGTCAAGTACCTCCAACAGGTCATATTTTGGGAATTTTCCTTACCAAGTCATAGACATTGTCCCCATGTAAGGTGAAGGAAATCCTAAAAAAACATGACCTGTTACGGTTGAGGATTGAGGTTGGGAACCACTCCTGAAGGGTTCATTTACACTTGCATTGTCTGTAGAAAGCGATCCGTGGTGGATGATGTTTCACAGAGTGGAAGGGGGGCTGCGGCATTTAAGAGATAATACTGCCCACTCCCGAATACATATGGCCCCATACGGTGTATGGGGCCATATGTGCCCATAAATGAATGCCAAGAAGGCAGAATTGTTGCATTCCGGGCAATTGTCCCTTGGCGCATAAGGCCCTATATTAAGTACCACTTGGTACACCATTCAACCAATGCATTTTTCAGGCTCTCATTGACTTTTCCAGGCCAGTCGGTCAGAGGTCCTTGTTTACCATCCCAACCGGTCAAGAGGAAGAGTTGGGTATCCCCAATGAAATAATGGCAGGAACTTAAAATGGAGGTCTCAGACTTTAAGTAAATCAACAATACTGCTTCTGGAACAATGATGGTGTCACGTACCTGATAGGAGACGAGGTTGGTGTCTCTTGTATCTCCTACCCAGGCCCCACTGAAGGTAGAACAGATGATGCTGAAGGACAGGAGGAACACATTGATAGCAGAACTTGCAGCAGGAGATGCAGGCTAGAGAGGTCAGGCAGGACATTAGGCCAGGAATAGAGTTGATGCAAGCTGGACCAGCCAAGGTTAAGGAGGCACTTCACGAGTATCGCTGGTTCTGGATGCGTGGTGCTTCAAAGCTCTCAGCAGCTTTAGGCAGGAACACACTGCGATGACGGAGCTGATATGAAGGACAGCCAAAGCAGACACTCAGAAGTAGTATGAAGCCAAGTCAGAGACAGGCGTGAGGTCACAGAAGCAGAGGAGGTCAGTAGAAGGCAGGCAACGAGACACAGGAGCGTAAGCAGAAGCATTGTCAGAAATGGAGCCAGGGTCAGGAACAGGCAGGCAGTGGTACAAGCAGAATCTAGGATTGTGTCAGTAACAAGCTGGGTCAACAATGGAAATCAGATGCAGGATACACTCAGGACACCGGAAAATCTGAAGACCAGTCAGCACTGACATTGAGCAAGAGCATCCCTTAAATAGCCCATCTGGCGCTAACAGGAACTGTGGACATGCTCCCACATGTGGGCACACGTGCGCGCACACCTATACTCAATGCACGCATCTATGTGCCAGTCCCCTTACTGAAATTCCTATTAAGCTAGGTTAACACTGCCATACGGAGCGGCTTACAGCAGGGGTCCGGTGTGTCCCTGTTCACTGTTTCTGTTCCAAATTCAGTCCGAAATATTTGGCTGAATTCGGACCTGGAACGGACCAGAAGACGCACAGGACTCATGTACAATTCTCACCGGAGCAGCTCCGGAGATGTGTGAACCGGCTTTATAGAGAGACGGTCACAATCTGCTGACATGCGAATTGGATGCATACAATTCGCAATAGTGTGAACCCAACAGTACAGATATGATTGAGAAAATACTAAAAATGCTGATAATAGCCCATAATTATCCACTTCCCGACCGCCCACTGCATATATACGTCAGCAGAATGGCACGGGCAGGCAAAATCACGTACCTGTACGTGATCGTGCATGTGCCTGCCTGTGGGTCGCGCGCGCGCGCGCCGCCAGCGGCGCGCTCGCGACCCGGTCGGGAGCTCCGTGACCCCGGCCGCGGGACCAGCGGACCCGATCGCCGCTGGTATCCCGCGATCGGGTTATGGAGCTGAAGAACGGGGAGAGGTTGTGTAAACAAACCTCTCCCCGCGCTTCCTACACTGACTGTCACTGATCGGCTGTTCCCTGTCATCGGGAACGCCGATCAATGACGTCAGACGTACAGCCACGCCCCCTACTGTAAAAAAAAACACAACACGTCACACTGACTCCTCCCCGCCCCCTAGTGGTTAACTCTTTCACTACAACTGTCATTTACATAGGAATCAGTGCTATTTAAATAGCACTGATTTCTGTATAAATGACAAATGTCCCAAAAATGTGTCAAAAATGTCCGATGTGTCCGCCATAATGTCGCAGTCACAATAAAAATCGCTGATCGCCGCCATTACTAGTAAAAAAAAAAAAAAATTAATAAAAATGCTATAAAACTATCCCCTATTTTGTAAACGCTATAACTTTTGCGCAAACCAATCAATAATTGCTAATTGCGATTTTTCTTACCAAAAATATGTAGAAGAATACATATCGGCCTAAACTGAGGAAAAAAAATGTTTTTTTATATATTTTTTGGGGATATTTATTATAGCAAAAAGCAAAAAATATTGCATTGTTTTCAAAATTGTCGCTCTATTTTTGTTTATAGCGCAAAAAATAAAAACCGCAGGGGGGGTCAAATACCACCAAAAGAAAGCTCTATTTGTGGGAGAAAAAGGACGCCAATTTTGTTTTGGAGCCACGTCGCACGACCGCGCAATTGTCAGTTAAAGCGACGCAGTGCCGAATCGCAAAAAGGGGCCCGGTCCTTTGGCTGCCAATTGGTCCGGGGCTGAAGTGGTTATTCAACCCTCAGGGTCAACAAGAAGAGTTGGGAATCCCCAATGAAATAATTTTTTGTCTTATGTCCACTGATGCTTACATAGTATATTCAAGATCAGCCTTTCCCAAACTTTTCAACACAGAGGAACCCTTGAAAAACACCTTCCAGTCTCATGGAACCACCACTAAAAATGACTATATCTTCAACTCATGATACATTGGTGAGATGGTCAGTGGGAAGAACGCTCCTTTAACTTGTGGTCATTGGGAAGAATTACCCCCTTACAGATAGCTTAAAACAGGGGTCCTCAACCCTTCTAAACAAAGGACCAGTTTACTGTCCTTCAGACATTAAGGGGGGCCGGACTGTGCCCAGTGGGAGTAAACAATGCCCCATCTTTGTTATTAGGGAGAGAAATAGCGCCTCATCGTTGGTGTCAGTGGGAAGAAATATGTCCTGTTGTTGGTGTCATTGGCAATAATAATACCTCAATGGCCAGATAAAGGCAAGCAAAGGGCTGCATCCGGCCCCCCAGCTGCAGTCTGCAGACCACTGGTTTAGAAGATCAGTGGTGTCTGTGTGAACTTTACAGGCAGAAATTGCTAATTGCTCAAGGAACCCCTAACAACCACCGGAGGGACCCTAGGTGTTTATGGAATCCTGATTGAGAAACCCTGGTCCAGATAGCGTTGTCCTTTAACCGCTTGCTTACCACCGCATGTACATGCATTACTGCCAGTTTAACGCCATATAGTCCTGTGTGCGTTACTGCCAGTTTAACGCCATATAGTCCTGTGTGCGTTACTGCCAGTTTAACGCCATATCGTTTTGCGTGCGTATCTCCCAGTTTAACGCCATATAGTCCTGTGCGTGTTACTCTCAGTTTAACGCCATATAGTTCTGTGTGCATTAATGCCAGTTTAACGCCATATAGTTTTGTGTACGTTACTGCCAGTTTAACGCCATATAGTTCTGTGCGTCACTGTACGTTTGGCGCATTATATTGTATATTATAGTGTATCCATGGAGTGTGTCTGTAGTGTGAGTTCTCAAAATAAAGTGCACCAAACACCTCTTTACGTCGGCAGAATGGCACGGCTGCGCAAATGGGCGTACCTGTACGTCCCTTTGAATTTGCCGCAGTGCCGGCGCGTGCGCACGGTCATGTGCTCCATGATGGCGCCCGCGGGTCCAGCGGACTCGATGTCCACCGGGTGCCTGCGATCGTCTCACGGAGAGGCAGAACGGGGAGATGCCTATGTAAACAAGGCATTCCCTGTTCTGCCTTGTGACAGGACAGAGATCTACTGCTCCCCGTCATCGGGAGCAGTGTTCAGTGTCGTGTCACTTGTAGCCCAGCACCCCCACAGTTAGAATCACTCCCTAGGACACACGTAACCCCTCCATCGCCCCCTAGTGGTTAACGCCTTCCCTGTCAGTGTCATTTACACAGTAAGCAGTGCATTTTTATACACTGATCGCTGTATAAATGACAATGGTCCCAAAATAGTGTCCGATGTGTCTACCATAATGTCACAGTCACGATAAAAATCGCAGATCGCCGCCATTACTAATAAAAAATTATTAATAATAAAAATGCCATAAAACTATCCCCTATTTTGTGGACGCTATAACTTTTGCGCAAATCAATCAATATACGCTTATTGTTATTTTCTTTTACCAAAAATATGTAGAAGAATACGTATCGGCCTAAACTGAGGAAAAAAATAGGGATATTTATTATAGCAAAAAGTAGAAAATATTGCTTTTTTTTTCAAAAATGTCGCTTTTTTTTGTTTATAGCACAAAAAATAAAAACCACAGAGGTGATCAAATACCACCAAAAGAAAGCTCTATTTGTGGGAAAAAAAGGACGTCAATTTTGTTTCGGTACCACGTCGCACGACCGCGCAATTGTCAGTTAAAGCGACGCAGTGCCGAATCGCAAAAAATGCCCGGTCATTCAGCAGCCAAATCTTCCGGGCTGAAGTGGTTAAGTTCATCATTATTAGTCTGATAAAAAAGTCTTATTTTTTTTTCCACCTTCTACTTTTAAAGCAATTTTAACCAACGAGAAAAAAAAATGCAGCTTATTTTCCCAAACTATAACTCATTTCCATGAATTTACTTTTTGCCTTAAGAGATTGTTGTAATGTGTGTTAAAATACGGCGAGCTATTTCATCTCCATAATCTCGGCTTTAAAAAAAAAAGAAAAAAAGTACATCAATAGAAAAGTAAAAAATAAATAAATAAATAAAACAGATGTACATTATTAATTTATCGAACGCTCTGTTGCTCAAAAGCGCCACCCGTAGGCCAGAAAGGGGAAACGCAAAAGGAAAAGTCTTCTCTTTTTCGTTTTTTTTTTTTTTTTTGCTCTTTTCAGCAGTTAAGTGTAAAAAATGATTTGGCGGCGGCGGCTGACGATGGCATTTGATGGAAATGACTGATTTCCCACAGCTGTACCTGCGGAAAATTGATGATAATGCTGTCTAACCAATTCATTATGATTTGTGACTTTATCCGCAAGCGGCTGGAATTTATAAATGCGTTGCTGGTATGTTGTGTATAATTTGACAAAGTACCGCTCTCATTTGAAAGGTTCGTTGACCTGGTTTTATTAATATCGCACGGGATACGGCATTAAGGCGCTAAACAATCACTAGAGGAAGAGAAAAAAAAAAAAACTCCTCGATAATTAAGCAGCATTGTGCAGAAGGTGAGTATGTAAATAGAACAGGAGGAGTGACAGTGCGAGCGCAGGAGGAACGCACGGATCTCTTCCAGTGATTGGCCACGTTCCGGAACACTGGAGGGTTTTGGAATGTCATGTATTGGTATTTATTAAAAGAAAAGTAACTTTTTATTCTTACACAACTTTTTGTAAAACCTAGCTGAATGACATTATACCCAGGTTCACATCTTCGTGCTTTTGCGCAGGCCCCGCAATCTATTCTTTTGAATTCTTTTTCCTGCAGGAAAAATGAAGCTACATGGGAACCCCTCATAATGGGCACAGCAGGTGTACAGACCCAGGAAATCAGCATTAGGGATGGGCGAACGGTTCGGCCCGAGCCGAATGGACGGACCATAGAGGGATGGACGTTCAGACGAACAAACGGGTCGTTCGACCATTTGTTCGGCACTCCGAACCGACCACAATGCATTGCGGCGCTGAACAGTGCATTGCAAGCCCTGATTGGCTGAAGCAGCGAAAGCTTCAGCCAATCAGGGCATAGAGCCCTGTCAGAGTCATGATTGGACATTGTCATCATGACTTTATCCAAACATGGCTCTTTCCCGCCCCCACAGTATAAAAGTATTCTTTCAATGGCAGCCATTTTCAGTGCGATTTCGGCATGGAGAGAGATAGAACTGGGCTTTGATCAGTGCTATTAGTTAGTGTGCTATACTGTGTTATTTTGCTTCCATTGTCAGTGTAGAATATTAGTTTAGTGTCAGTCTAGGGATAGTGTGAGTGTAGTGAGGAGGACCATCATTCAGCTTTGCATAGTGTGCAGCTAGAGTAGGGACAGCTCAGATAGTTTCAGTGTAGTGTAGTGAGACCGTGTCAGTAATCTTGACATTAGTGTATAGCTATAGTAGGGACAGTTCAGATAGCGTCAGTTTAGTGACGGTTGAACACCGTCTATTTGATTGCGTTACTGCCAGTTTAATGCCATTTACTTCTGTGTGCGTTACTGCCAGTTTAACGCCACTTAGTTCTGTGTGCGTTACTGCCAGTTTAATGCCATTTACTTCTGTGTGCGTTACTGACAATTTAACGCCACTTAGTTTTGTGTGTGTTACTGCCAGTTTAACGCCATATCGTTTTGTGTGCATTACTGCAAGTTTAACGCCATATTGGGTTGCGTGAGTTACTGCCAGTTTAGAGCCATATAGTTGTGTGCGTTACTGACAGTTTAACGCCACTTAGTTCTGTGTGCGTTACTGCCATTTTAATGCCATTTACTTCTGTGTGCGTTACTGACAGTTTAACGCCACTTAGTTTTGTGTGCGTTACTGCCAGTTTAACGCCATATCGTTTTGTGTGCGTTACTGCAAGTTTAACGCCATATAGTTTTGCGTGCGTTACTGCCAGTTTAAAGCCATATAGTTTTGTGTGTTGCTGCCAGTTTAACGCCACTTAGTTCTGTGTGTGTTACTGCCAGTTTAATGCCATTTACTTATGTGTGCGTTACTGACAGTTTAACGCCACTTAGTTTTGTGTGCGTTACCGCCAGTTTAACGCCATATCGTTTTGTGTGCGTTACTGCAAGTATAACGCCATATCGTTTTGCGTGCGTTACTGCCAGTTTAGAGCCATATAGTTTTGTGTGTTACTGCCAGTTTAACGCCATTTACTTCTGTGTGCGTTACTGCCAGTTTAGCGTCATATAGTTTTGTGTGCGTTACTGCCAGTTTAACGCCTTATAGTTTTGTGTGCGTTACTGCCATTTTAACGCCATATAGTTTTGTGTGCATTACTGCCAGTTTAACGCCATATAGTTCTGTGCATCACTGTACGTTTGGCGCATTATATTGCAGTATATTATATTGTATCCGTTGAGTGTGTCTGCGTAGTGTGAGTACTCAAATTAAAGTGCACTAAACACCTCTTTACATTGATTAAAGTGCATCTACGTACAGATTTCAACTTCTTCTTTACATTTGCTTATAAGCACCGCCCCCTCCCAATAATGTCTGGGAGGACAACAAGGAGAGGCAGACGTTCCCTTGGCACTGTAAGGGGGCCAGCAACAAATGTAGAAGCAGCGGGAAGAGGCAGGGCATCATTTCCTCTGTTTAGTGAGTTTGCCCGTGCTATCCAGTCACAGCATGCAGAGGAGGTGGTGGACTGGCTTACTAAACCTTCCTCATCCTCTATCATGAAGGCAGAGACAAGTGTGCAGTCCCCTCAGCACGGGGATGGTGGGAACCCCTCGTAATGGGCAGAGCAAGTGTACAGGCTGGGGAACTCAGCACAAGGATGGTGGGAACCTCTCATAATGGGCACAGCTAGTATACAGACCCAGGAACTCAGTGTAGGGATGGTGTGAACCACTCATAATGGGCACGGCAGGTATGTAGACCCAGGAACTCAGTGTAGGGATGGTGGGAACCACTCATATTGGGCACAGCAGGTATGCAGACCCAGGAACTCAGTGTAGGGATGGTGGGAACCACTCATAATGGGCACAGCAGGTATATAGACCCAGGAACTCAGTGTAGGGATGGTGGGAACCACTCATAATGGGCACAGCAGGTATATAGACCCAGGAATTCAATGTAGGGATGGTGGGGACCCTGCATAATGGGCACAGCAACAGTACAGTTTTAGGAACTCAATGTAAGATTGGTGGGAACCACTCATAATGGGTACAGCAGGTATATAGACCCAGGAACTCAATGTAGGGGTGGTGGGAAAGCCTCCTAATGGGCGCAGCAGGTGCACAGTTTTAGGAACTCAATGTAGGAATGGTGGGAATCCCTCATAATGGGCACAGCAGGTATACAGACTCCGGAACTCAGAGCAGAAATCTCACCAATAGAGTCCCCAAGAGACAGAAGATACTGCCAGGGAGTTTAACTCTCTAGCATCCACCAAAAATAAGATATATTATCTGCGTGGACTGATCCTATAATAAGCACCACACTCTGTTCTCCATATGGCTGTAGGTGTATCTAGAACAAAAATGGCTACCAAGCTACATGGAGACTCTGCATTCCCTCCGCCGCCATGCCGCTTGACATTGGAGCTCCATTCTTCCTAAGGTCTGCGATCAGAAAAATGTTGAAGTCGGATTATCAGATTAGGTCGGTCTTAATGGGTAACGTTAGAAGACAAGTAGGAGTAATGGGCTAATGGAAACGGTGATCCGGTGACACCGTGTAACCTGATCTACCTGCTAAGTAGCCTGCGCCAATGTTCCTTTGTTCAGTGTGGAGACAGAAGAGTGTTTTCTGTCTGAAAGTGGACCAGTGATTTATTATTAGGACAGATATACAATATATATATATATATATATATATATATATATATATATATATATATATATATATATATATACATATATACATACACATACACACATATATATATATATATTTGAAGGCCAAGCCTTTTCTGGCACTTTTTGTTTACAAGTAAAAATCTGTATTTTTTGCTCGAAAATTACTGTATTTATCGGCGTATTACACGCACCCCAAGTTTAGGATGGAATTTTAAGCAGGACCTCAAATTTTCCGACAACAAAATCCGATCGGACTTTTCCCGATCGTGTGTATAGAATTCCGACGCACAAAGTGCCACGCCTGCTCAGGATGAATTTGGGGAGACGAAAGCTATTGGCTACTGGCCTCTTCGTAGTCCCGTCGTACGTTTTGTACGTCACCGCGTTCTGAACGATCGGATGTGCCGACAACTTTGTGCGACCGCATGTGTGCAAGACAAGTTTCGGCCAAAATCCGCCGGAAAAAAATCAGACGGATTTTGCGATCGGAATGTCCGATGGTGTGTATGGGGCATGGGGAGGTGGGTCGGTATGACGCTTCCCACTGTTTTTAAAAGTGATCCAGTAGCTAATTAGCCACTCGGAGGGCTTTCATGAGAAAGAGAACCGCCAGCCGAAAAAAAAAATACCGGGATTATGGCTGATAGCTTTAGCCATAACCCTGGTAAACCACTTTAACCACTTTCCGACCGGCGCACGACGATGTACGTCCCTTTTTTGAAGAGGGATATCTCTGTAACGGCAGCAGCTGCTGCCACAACCGAGATATCCATCTCTTCAGGCGCTGGTCGGCATTCCGATAATGGTGGTCATCGCGGCGGATTCGCCGCAAGATCACCGTTTTCGGCGGCGGGAGAGGTGCCCCCCCTCCCGCGTCTTCCGCCGCTTACCGGAACCGTCGGCAGCGGCGGAGGCGATCGGGTCCGTTCCCTGCCTGTGCATAGAGATGAGTGACGCTAAGATGGCCGCCACTCATCTCTATACCATAGGAGGGCGGAAGCGACGTCAAAAACGTCACTTCCGCCCATACGTCTTAAAGAGGAATTTACAAATGTCATTTTTTTAAAAGACATTTTTTATTTATTTTTTATTTTTTTTTCATTGAAGTCCAAATATGAGATGTGAGGACTTTTTGACCCCAGATCTCATATTTAAGAGGACCTGTCATGCTTTTTTCTATTACAAGGGATGTTTACATTCCTTGTAATAGGAATAAAAGTGAGCCAATTAAATTTTTTTTTAAAAACAGTGTAAAAATAAATAAAATCAAGAAAAATAAATAAGAAAACCAAAAAAGATTTTTTTTAAAGCGCCCCGTCCCGACGAGCTCGTGCGCAGAAGTGAACGCATATGTGAGTAGCGCCTGCATATGAAAACGGTGGTCAAACATGTGAGGTATCGCCGCGATCGGTAGAGCGAGTGCAATAATTATAGCCATAGACCTCCTCTGTAACGCAAAATATGCAACCTGTAGAATTTTTTAAACGTCGCCTATGGAGATTTTTGAGGGTAAAAGTCTGATGCCATTCCACGAGCGGGCGCAATTTTGAAGCGTGACATGTTAGGTATCAATTTACTCGGCGTAACATTATCTTTCACAATATATAAAAAAATTGGACTATCTTTACTGTTGTCTTATTTTTTTATTAAAAAAAGTGAATTTTTTCCAAAAAAAGTGCGCTTGCAAGACCGCTGCGCAAATACGGTGTAAAAAAAAGTATTGCAACTACCGCCATTTTATTCTTTAGGGTGTTAGAAAAAAAACAATATATAATGTTTGGGGGTTCTAAGTTTTTTCCTAGCAAAAAAAACTGTTTTAAACATGTAAACACCAAAAATCCAAAACGAGGCTGGTCTTAAAGTGGTTAAAGCAGCAACGTATATATATAGCGGTTGTTAAGTGATATATACACGGGATTTCCAAGATTTCTATCTTTACCTTTCAATCTCTACAGCTATTGCTGTCCCTGACAGACGGGCCACCTATCCCTACACTGTCTATACGCAAACCCAGGAGGCAGGGTCCTGAATAGGCTCTGCCCGAACCAAGATGGCCATCAAAGTCCCATGGGCCGTCAGCATCCAAGCAGATCGCTGCCTTAGTGACCCAGCTAACCATAGAGGAACCATGTTCCTCTTGACTTCCTCTCCTCCTGCATTGCCGCGGTGGATGAGCACCATCTGCAGTGGAGAAAAGAGAATGCACCTGCCTACAATGGGCCATAAGGGCACTGCTGGAGTGGGAGCCACCAAAAATGGGGCTGAATTTCCTGTTTTAGTTCAGCTTCTATCATATTTCTGGGCCCGGCCTCCTCTCTGCTCCTGGTCATTCACAAAATGAGGCCTTGGATGATGTGTTTTGTGAATGGCGAGGAGGAGAGGGAGGTGGGGACATGACCACAGCACTGGGGTCTATGATACTGTCAAAGCTTACATCTGAGTGGCCCAGAAGTATAACGGGAGTTGTAGTGACACCAGCAGACTTGCTTAATGTAGGAGAAAGACTGTATGGCGTGGGGTTAGGTAAAGGAATGTACACTATATTACCAAAAGTATTGGGACGCCTGCCTTTACACACATGTGAACTTTAATGGCATCCCAGTCTGAGTCCGTAGGGTTCAATATTGAGTTGGCCCACTCTTTGCAGCTATAACAGCTTCAAGGTCGTCCACAAGGTTTAGGAGGGTGTCTATGGGAATGTTTGACTATTCTTCCAGAAGAGCATTTGTGAGGTCAGGCACTGATGTTGGACAAGAAGGCCTGGCTCCCAGTATGTACTCTAATTCACCCCAAAGGTGTTCTTTCGGGTTGAGGTGAGGACTCTGAAGGCCAGACAAGTTTCTCCACCCCAAACTCTCTCATCCATGTCTTTATGGACCTTGAAATTGGACTACATTCACCAGCATCTCCTAAGGGGGTGCGCTATATGCATAGAAACTGAACATTAGGCCTCTAGCCGCCGAAACACAGACTCAAAAACAAACCAATAATCGCAGATAGTACCAACCAGAATAATGGGAGACCTACTCAAGACGGGTCCCTACAAATGTACCTTTTTGTCCATAAAATACATTCAAGGAACTCGTAACTTGCCAGCTGCCATGACATGACCACACAAATCCCCTTCCACTCCAAAACACCAGACAACCAGTAAAACAATAAGGGTGGGAAGTTGTCCTGGCCAATCTCTCTTCTAACTAAAGGTTTCCAAGACCTTCCTACGTTCCCAGTGCATGGGCCAGGAGTATGCACTGTACAGAGTGCAAGTTTAGGAGTATGTCAGGTAAAGAGTGCATAGGTCAGGAGTATGTCATGTACGGAGTGCAGAGGTCAGGAATATGTATTGTACAGAGTGCAGGTTCAGGAGTATGTAATGTACAGAGTTCAGGGGTCAGGAGTATGCAATATACGGAGTGCAAGTTCAGGAGTATGTCATGCACAGAGTGCAGGGGTCAGGAGTATGCATCATACACAGTGCAGATTCAAGAATATGTAAGGTACAGCGTGCAGGGGTCAGGAGTATGCATTGCACAGTGTGCACGTTCAGGAGTATGTATTGTACGGGGTGCATGGATCAGGAGTATGCATTGCACAGTGTCCAGGTTCAGGAGTATGTAATGTACAGAGTTCAGGGGTCAGGAGTATGCATTGCACAGTGTCCAGGTTCAGGAGTATGTAATGTACAGAGTCCAGGGGTCAGGAGTATGCATTGCACAGTGTGCAGGTTCAGGAGTATGTATTGTACGGAGTGCATGGATCAGGAGTATGCATTACACAGTGTGCAGGTTCAGGAGTGTGTAATGTACAGAGTTCAGGGGTCAGGAGTATGCATTTCACAGTGTGCAGGTTCAGGAGTATGTAATGTACAGAGTTCAGGGGTCAGGAGTATGCATTGCACAGTGTGCAGGTTCAGGAGTATGTAATGTACAGAGTGCAGGGGTCAGGAGTATGCATTGCACAGTGTGCAGGTTCAGGAGTATGTATTGTACGGAGTGCATGGATCAGGAGTATGCATTGCACAGTGTCCAAGTTCAGGAGTATGTAATGTACAGAGTTCAGGGGTCAGGAGTATGCATTGTACAGTGTGCACGTTCAGGAGTATGTATTGTATTGAGTGCATGGATCAGGAGTATGCATTGCACAGTGTCCAGGTTCAGGAGTATGTAATGTACAGAGTTCAGGGGTCAGGAGTATGCATTGTACAGTGTGCAGGTTTAGGAGTATGTATTGTACGGAGTGCATGGATCAGGAGTATGCATCTTACACAGCGCAGGTTCAGGAGTATGTAATGTACAGAGTGCAGGGTCAGGAGTATGCATTGCACAGTGTGCAGGTTCAGGAGTATGTAATGTACAGAATACAGGGGTCAGGAGTATGCATTGCACAGTGTGCAGATTCAGGAGTATGTTATGTACAGAGTGTAGGGGTCAGGAGTGACTGTCGAGAGCCGAGTGACTTAATATTACGTCACCTGCTCTTGAAAACAAAAAAAAAAAGGCTCATCTGCTCCAGGCTCTCTTGCTGAATGAATGAACTTTACTATGAATGGACTAATGGGGTCAGGGCTCAGCACAGGAGATCCGGCTGTACCGTCCTATCAGTGGCCCAGCATGTAGCTCTGCAAGAGATCAAAAATCACAGTTGCTGCCTGCTAGACTGATAACTATTATAACTTTTTATTCTGAGGGATTTTTGTTTTTCTGTCTGTAGCATTAAAAGTGGACTGTTCCTTTAAAAGAGAGCTTCTTCAGGAGTCAGAGATGTGCGGAGTTCCCCCCCTGAATCTCTGGTAACACAATTCAAGTCGCTCTAGGGACAAAATTAGACGACCCTTGATATCTGACCACGGAAGAATTAGCTGACTTATAAAGTCTAAAAAAGAGCAAAAACGTATCAAAAGTTTCCAGCGCTTCGAGCCGCCGGAGATAATTTGACGTATGAAAGTCCCAATTACATTCTGATTTATTGAGCCACCTGTCAACCTGACAGCTTAACTGCGGCAATCTCCCCTCTCACTATTTATACAGGTAGCTAATATTTGTATGGCAATGGTATAAATAAGTCTTCAATTTCACAATCTCTTCTAAAGGTTTTCGAAAAAGAACCCTTTTAGCTGCCAGCTCTGGAATTTCCGTACCCGTGAGTGCGATCGTTCCATGGTAATATCAAGCAAAGCTACAGCAGAGCGCGGTGTTAGATGATATAATGATCCAGATAAGCATCAATTTAAACATCGGACTGCCAAGGACGTATCCTATACGTCACGGCATTTAAAAAAAATTAAAGCAAGTCTCTCAGTGACTTTACAGGTCTGCAGAATTAAACTTCCGACCCGACGCAATATAAAGTAATAGCAGGGGCGTAACTATAGGGGGTGCAGCAGTCGCGAGCGCAACCGGGCCCTGTGGTGCAAGGGGCCCATGTGGCCCCCTCTACATATGGCCGGTGGCAGCATAGGCGGTTAGGCACCGGGTGAACGGGTGGCTGGAGGTGGGGGGTGACTAGCAGAGCTCCATGCTCGACTACCGCACTGGCTGCTCTTTAGTTGTGCATTACCCAAAACAACCTGTGTCCTCTGCCGCTCCTCCGGGTCCCCCTCTCCTGCTCCATGCAGTGCTGCTCAGTTCTCCCTAAAGGACAGGGACCCCATTTCCCTTGGGGACAGGGCCCACTTCTCCCCAGAGGACAGGCACCCCATTTCCCTTAGGGACAGGGACTCCTACTTACTTGGGGACAGGGACCCCAAATCCCCAATGGACAAGGACCCAATCTCTCCTGGGGACAGGGCCCACTTCTCCCCAGAGGACAGGCACCCCATTTCCCTTAGGGACAGGGACTCCTACTTACGTGGGGACAGGGACCCCATCTCCCCTAAGGACAAGGACCCAATCTCTCCTGTGGACAGGGCCCACTTCTCCCCAGAGGACAGGGACCCAATTTCCCTTTCCCTTCTTCCTTTTTGTCTCAAAGGTGTAACATCACAGGTCTGTTTAGACCTCTGATATCTCACCAAAGTCCCCCAACGGGACTCCTAAAAAAATTGTAAAAAATAATAAAAAAAACTGCTGATACCAGTGGTGGAACTACAGGGCTCACAAAAGTCGTACCTGTGACCGAGCTCTGGAGTTCCACCACCGGACTCGGAGGGAAGGGCCTCGGCTGGGGCTCAGGGGGGCCCCTTCATGGTTTCTTGCACCGGGGCCCTGAAGGTTCTAGTTACACCACTGAGTAATAGCATCGTGTTTCAGCAAAGTTCCATCTTTCATCCTTACAAACTATTCTTTGAGATCCAGTCCAGTGACTTTCTCTAGGATGAGATGATGTCATTTTTCTGCTGCAGACAGAAGGAAGCATTTTCTCAGTCTCCTCTCCCCCAGTGATCAGAACTGCACAGGCACTAGAATTTATTATATTCATTACAGGTATTTGTATTTATATGTGGCTTCTCTTCTCTTTACCTTTAAATCCCACTAATTACTACAGATCATTCAAAAGCCAGGTTCCACTGACTACTATAGACCATTCAAAAGTCAGATCCCATTGACTACTATAGATTGTTCAAAAACCAAAACCCACCAAAATGCTTTCTATGGGTAAGCATCAGCTTTTGAAATTTGCATAACAGAGAGGTCAAGGTTTTTGGGGTGCTGCAAGTCTGGAGCCCCTCATACTATTACTCTCTACCCAGATGTATCTATTTTCTCTTTACGTTCATATTCCATTGACCACTAAAGACCGGTCAAACCCAAATCCCACTGACCACTATAGACCTTTCAAAAAAACAAATCCCACCTACTACTATAAACCATTCAAAAACCAAATCACACCAACTACTTGAGACCTTTAAAAAAATAATTCTCACCAACTACTAAAAGCTGTTAAAAAAAAAAAACAAATTGCTGAGGGTACGTTACCCAAAGAAAAAAACAAGTGGGCACCGTGGGAACAGTGGTCGAATATTGCTGACTTTCTGTAACACTCACGTCTAACAGATTGATCCTTTGTCCTTGGGTTCTACAGTATGGTTATAGGTTCCTGGTTATACTCCACTATTACGACGACGCCCTCCTCCTAGACACAGTTGAGTCCCCATTGGGGTGTCTAGAGGACGCACACTTCTATACAATCTTATGTTATCTATTGACTGCACTTTCGTTGCTTCGTATTATAGTAATATTATTTCTTGCTATATATTACTTAATTGATAGTTAAGTTGACATTATATATGTAGTCTTATGTGTTGACTTATGTACCGGCATACAATGTATACTTTGTATCTTCCTTGTATGTTCTTAAATTCAATAAAAACTGATTGAAAGTAAAAAAACGAATTGCACCAACTACTTTAGACCATTCAAAAAACAAATCCAACCGACAACTATAGACCGGTCAAGAATTAAATCCAACCAGCTACCATAAACCATTTAAAAACCAAAACACACCAACTATTATAGACCATTCAAAAAATAAATCTTACCAACTACTAAAAAATATTCAAAAACCAAATTGCACCAACTACTATAGACCTTTCAAACACCAAATCCAACCGACTACTATAGACCGTTCAAGAACTAAATCCCACCAACTACCATAAACCATTTAAAAACCAAATCCCACCAACTACTATAGACCGTTCAAAAACCAAATCACACCAACTACTATAAACCATTCAAAAACCAAATCACACCAACTACTTGAGACCTTTCAAAAAATAAATCTCACCAACTACTAAAAGCTGTTAAAAAAACGAATTGCACCAACTACTATAGACCATTCAAAAACCAAATCCAACCGACTACTATAGACCGGTCAAGAACTAAATCCAACCAGCTACCATAAACCATTTAAAAACCAAATCCCACCAACTACTAGAGGCCATTCAAAAACAAAATCCCACCAACTACTATAGACCGTTCAAAAACTAAATCCCACCAACTACCTGAGACCGTTCAAAAACCAAATCCCACCGACTATTATAGACCATTCAAAAAATAAATCTCACCAACTACTAAAAAATATTCATAAAAACCAAATTGCACCAACTACTATAGACCTTTCAAACACCAAATCCAACCGACTACTATAGACCGTTCAAGAACTAAATCCAACCGACTACTATAGACCGTTCAAGAACTAAATCCCACCAACTACCATAAACCATTTAAAAAACAAATCCCACCAACTACTAGAGGCCATTCAAAAACAAAATCCCACCAACTACTATAAACCGTTCAAAAACTAAATCCCACCAACTACCTGAGACCGTTCAAAAACCAAATCCCACCAACTACCTGAGACCGTTCAAAAACCAAATACCACCGACTATTATAGACCGTTCAAAACCCAAATCTCACCAACACCTAAAAAACATTCAAAAACTAAATTACACCAACTACTTGAGGGAGTTCAAAAACCAAATCCCACGACTTCTATAGACCGTACAAAAAACCAAATCCCACTGACTACTATAGACCATTCAAAAACCAAGTACCCCCAACTACTTGAGACCATTCAAAAACCAAATCTCAGCAACTACTAAAGGCCATTCAAAAAACAAATCCCACTGACTACTGTAGACCATTCAAAAAACAAATCACACCAACTGCTATAGATCATTCAAAAACCAATCCCACCAACGACTTGAGACTACCGTTCAAGAAAACAAATCCCACCGACTATTATAGACCGATCAAAAACCAATTCTCACCAACTACTAAAAAACATTAAAAAAACAAATCACACAAGCTACTATAGACCATTTAAAAACCAAATCCCACCGACTACTGTAGACCATTCAAAAAACAAATCCCATCGTTCAAATACCAAATCCTACTGACTATTAGCCCTGGTTCACATTGATGCGGGATTGAAATCATGTGAGTTCAGCTGAACTCACACAATGTCTATTATAATCACACCTGAAATCGCCACAAGTAGTACAGAAACTACTTTTGGGAATCAGTGCGGCGACACAAAGTCGGCGTCGTACCGATTCGGCCGGTTCCATTGTGGGCAATAGCCACTGATTTGGCATGCGATTTGACATGTCAAATCGCATGCCAAATCGCATCAATGTGAAGCAGGGCTCAATGATTGTTCAAAAACCGAATTCCACTGCCAGCTATGTATCGTACAAAGTATCATGCCGAAGCATGTTACCAAGATAACATCAGCCATTTTTTTTCAGCTGCAGTTAGTGCTCCTGTCAAGTATACAGAAGGTTAGGGGTTGGAGGCCGTCCATTGCAATTCTTAAAGTACTTAATAGTGGTCATCGGTTGCTGTCCCTCTAAAAAGTGTTTCCACCGTGGCAGTTGACTGGCAGCTGGGCAGCTGGGCGGTGATATATCTGCCTCTTTTGACCCTGACAAGCGTGCACCACAGTACCGCAACTGCGTGTTACGCCAGTTGCAGCGCGGCCCTATTCACTTGAATGGGTCGTGTTTTGTGCTGGTACTGCCAACTGAACACGACAAGGGGTATAAGTTTTGCGGCAGCCTTGGTACCAGTACAGGTCCCCTTTAAGCAGGTGGAAATAATATTTGGTAAATGCGGACACTTTAATCGTTCTTCTGGGAATGGCGTACATCCCGAAAATGTGTTTAGCAGAGGTCATCATCCCCAACACACGGCGTTTTGTGAAGAATTAAGGATGAACACAGGAAGCGTTAATTTAAACATTGTCCATAAGAAGCTGTTACATTTCCGGACAATGTGCAAATGGAATGCAGTGCAAATGAGCAATACCTCCGCATGTACAAAGCATCCCGATAAAAGTAACATTGTGCGCTCACTGAACCGGAGGAATATGCTGAAGCTACGGCTTTCATTTTCCACTTGACTTTTCTAAGTTAATAGAACAGATTAGGTCCCGGCTTACATATTGCATTCTGTATATTGCCACGTAGAGTCTGCTTCACCTCTGAAAGTCCTCCGGAAATGGAGGATTGTAAAAAGCACCTTTGCTTGGGAAACATAGACGCCCATGACTAGACTGGAGTATAAAAGATGCTTTGACACTAATGCCCCGTAGACACGGTCGGAATTTCCAATAGAAAAAAGTCCTATCGGACCATGTTGTCGGAAAATCCGACCGTGTGTGGGCTCCATCTGACTTTTTCCGTCTGAAGAAATTTGAGATCCTGCTCTCAAATTTTCCAGCAACAAAGTCCGATCTGACTTTTTCCGATCGTGTGTAGCGAATTCCGACGGACAAAGTGCTACGCATGCTCAGATCACATAACAAGACCAAAGCTATTGGCTACTAGCCTCTACGTAGTCCCGTCGTACGCAACGAACGTCACCACGTTCAGAATGATCGGATTTTCCGACAACTTTGTCCGACCGTGTGTATGCAACACCAGTTGCAAAATTCCGACGGATTTTGTGGTCGGAATTTCCGACCGTGTGTATGGTGCATAACACCGCCTGACCACCACTCCACCATTTACTGTTAAGCCCCATACACACGGTCAGAAAATCCGACCACCAAATCCATCGGATTTGGTCCGACGGATTTATTCCGACACTGGTGTTGCATACACATGGTCAGACAAAGTTGTCGGAAAATCCGATCATTCTGAACGTGGTGACGTTTGTTGCCTACGACGGGACTACGTAGAGGCTAGTAGCCAATAGCTTTGGTCTTGTAATGTGATCTGAGCATGCGTGGCACTCGGAATTCGCTACACACGATCGGAATTGGTGTGATCGGACTTTGTTGTCGGAAAATTTTTAGAGCAGGAGATACAACTTTGTCCATCGGACAATCCGATGGAAAATGTCCGATGGTGCCTACACAAGGTCGGAATGTCCGACAACATTGTCCGATAGGACAGAATCCATCGGAAAATCCGACCGTGTGTATGGGGCTTTAGCCAAGTAACCACAAATGGCACAGGTTGGAGGTTAATGGCCATAGCAGTTTTTTTATTAACCAAATATAAATCACATATTAAAATTCAGTACAGTATTACAAATTACCCGAACCCTACGCTTGGACTAAATTCAACATTAAAACAGTGGACCAAGTAATCTCCATTCGATCTCTGGCCCCACTCCCCAAATTGATCTCTGATTTCAACATCCCGCAGAGCTATTTTTGTTAGATATTTACAACTCTCCCATGCCTTCCGTTGCCAGTTCTCCAGTTCTCCGCTCCAGATCGTCCAATCCACATTAGAGGACCTCCTCAGATGTGCAAATAAGCCCACCTCGCGACTTTACTCTCATGTGATAATGACCTCCCTCCTTACTATGGAAAAACTCAGAAACAAATGGCTACACGACATTCCCGACTTTGACAATGATGATTGGTGACGACATATGGGACTTCCCTTTCAGATCCCTGGTCTCCCTGAGAGATCGACTAATACAGTTCAAGATGGTCCATCGCGCATATTTTACCCCACACAGCTTACACAAAATGAACTCGGGAGGAGACGCAAGGGGGAAGCCGACAAAGGGGGAAGTGCGGGGCTGTCAGGGGGGCCTGGCGGGCGATGGGCGAGAGATGCAGTGATCGAGCGACAGGGGAGGAGAAGCAGCGATCGATCAAGCGAGCGTGCAAGTGCCAGGGGGTGGGGGGTGTTTAGTTGTCTGCTGGCTGGGGGAGGGCCACTTGCCCCCCCCCCCCCCCCCCCAAGAAAATTGAGCACCAGCCGCTACTGGTTGTATTTATTAATATATGTAGTAATAATAATAATAATAATTATTATTATTAATTATATTATTATTATTGTATATTTATTAATATACTATTATATATAATAATTAATTATTATTATTATTATTTATTAATAACTATGTCATAATATAATTAAATATAATATATATAATAATAACACGTTACTGCAAGTGTCGGGGGGGGGGGTGGTTGGTTGTCTGCTGGCTGGGGGGGGCCATGGGCCGCCCCCCCCACCCCAAGAAAATTGAGCACCAGTTGTTACTGGTTGTATTTATTAATATATGTAGTAATAATAATAATAATAATTATTATTATTATTATTAATTATATTATTATATATTTAATAATATATTATTATATGTTATAATAATAATAATAATTAGTATTATTTATTATTAACTATGTCCTAATATAATTTAAAATAATATAATATAATATAATAATAACACGTTACTGATTACTGTTTATAATGCAGTTTATTATTTGTTAAAACTTTAAATCATAATGATGAAAGTGTTCCACATTACTTAGCATGTAAGAAAAAAAAGTTAATTTTGTACACTTGCAGAAAAATTTGTATAAGGTGCCGTGGATACCTCAAAAGCCTGTAGAGGCCCTACCAAACTAGATTGCTGATAAATTATTATTTACGAGATTGATTATTTTCGCTTTCACATTCAAAAAAGGGCAACGTTTACATTTTAAACACATATTTAAGACAGTGGCCACAAATCCTTCAGCTGGTTGGCGTCGTACTTCCGCTCCTGTCCTTCGTTCTGCATCCATCAGATGGAGAGAAAATAGGAGCCGCCGAACCCATTGTGCATCTCATAAAAAAAATGCTGCCGAGTACGAATGTTAATTATCTGCTCAGCCGTTGGCACCTGTCTATTGCGGTGCTTTTCAATTCCTCCGTTTGACTTCCCTAAACAGCAGGATGGAGCTTTTAAGACTAAGTAGGCTACAGCCTTCTCAGGCCGGGTCCTGGGGTTTTCGTAAATGGGGACCTGGGTAATGGAGCTCCTTATGCCACACAACGTAAAGTCCATAGTATAATCTCCGCCATTTAGGGCCGGCCTAATGAATGTCTCCAAAGCCAAACGCCACTATAGACCAGTGGGTGTTTAATAGCCAGAGATATTTTTGACTTTCAATAGCTTCTACTTTAATAATCAGTATGGCAGGTTTCTATGACATTAAAAATAAAATAAAATAATAATTGACAGGACTTTTCGTTACCGTCTTTCAGAAGGAAGCTAAAAGTCAGGTTTCTTTCACAACCGCCTATGCAATCATTCAAATCATTTCCTATTTTTTTTTTTTGCTCATAATATCAGCTAAGAGCTTTGACCTTCAAGAATGGACTTATTTTTGAGGCACAAGAAATTCCCCTTTAAAATCCAAAACTTTTTACATTCATTTTTTTTTTTTTTTTTTTCATTTTGGATAAAGCGGTGGAGGGTAAAGGGTGAGATTCGGATTAGTAGCCATGTAGGGCCAGATTTGGCCTGTTTGTATGATTGCAGAAGGAAGAGATTAATTAGTCATATATAGTTATATAGTTAGGTGAGGTCGAAAAAAGACACAAGTCCATCAAGCCCACCCTATGTGTTGGTGTCAATGTCGTCATTGGCTGCAAGGATGCAGACGGAGGCACAGCCATTGGTTGTTATGGTGCACTATAATAGTCCACGATGCTATGCAAAAAAAAAAAAATGTGTGGGTTCCTCCCAAATTCTATACCAGACCCATCTGGTCTGCTTTGGATTTTAAGGGGGGGGGGTCCCAGTCAAGAATAATGGCTTGTGGTGTCCTCCACGTCAGACCCTTATCTCAGCATGCGGCCAGGAAAAGGGGGGGTGGCGTGCATTCCCCTCCCCAACTCCTGACCCATACCAGGCCTTATACCCTCAACATGGGGAGGGTACCTTGCCAGAGGCCAATGTTGATGAGGATAGGGACCTCTTCCCCACATTCCTGGCCTAGTGGATGTTTGGGTCTGCAAGGGAGTATAGAATCACAATAGTGGGTACTATGTGGGGGGGGGGGGGGTGCTGATGTCTGGGAGTCCCTTATTTTTAAGGGGGCTTCAAGGTGTTGACAAATCCCGGCTTCCCTGCAGACTGAGTCGGGAATGTCGGCATTAATTCTGTGTCCTCATAAACATGGGATAAACATGCTTTGGGGAACATGCAGTAAGTGCTGTCACCTTAAGAAAGGAAGTTCCTAGGAACATACCTTACTGGTTGGATCACCAGGAAGGATTTAATTGAAAGCAGGTAATGTTATAAAAAAAGGAATAAACTTTGTGACATTAGAGAGGAACGCACCAGTACATGTAAGGGCACTTTCCCAATTGCGAAAAAAGTGTGTATGTCCACAGCCCTCAGACCAGAGGATTCCTGAGTCCAGGATCTTGAGTCCTAAGTTCAAAGGAATGAGGAGTCCTGTGTTCAAAGTAGTCCAAGGTCTTGAGTCCAGAAACCAGAAGTCCAACACCTTCAGTCCAGAGGATTCCTGAGCCCAGAGCCTTGAGTCCTGGGTTCAGAGGAGTCCAGATTCCTGAGTTCAAATGAGTCCCAGGTCATGAGTCCAGAAACCAAAGGAATCCAGAGTCCTGAGTCCAGAAGAGCCCAGAGCTCTGAGTTTAGAGGTTTCTTGAGTCCAGGGTCTTGAGTCCTGAGTTCAGAGGAGTCCTGAGTTCAAAGGAGTCCAAGGTCTTGAGTCCAGAAACCAGAGGAATCGAGAGTACAAAAATCCTGAGTTCATGGCCTTGAGTTTTGAGTCCAGAGTACTGAGTTCAGAGGAGTCCAAGGTCCTGAGTCCAGAAACTAGGGGAATCCAGAGTCCAGAGGAGCCCAACGCCTTCAGTCCAGAGGAGTCCTGAGTCCAGGGCCTCGAGTCCTGAGTCCTGAGTCCAGAGTCCTGAGTTCAAAGGAGTCCAAGGTCCTGAGTGCAAAGACCAGAGTAATCCTAAGTCCAGGGCCTTGAGTCCTGAGTCCAATGTACTGAGTCCAGAGACCAGAGAAGTTCAGAGGCCTGAGTTCAAACTTCCAGTGTTGCTGCGCCTCCCCCTTCCCCGAACTGCAACATACAGGTAAGACACCTATGCACTTGCTCCATTTACTTCCTTCATGGCCCAGACACCCCTCATGGAGAAATACCTTGCCCTCTGACCCACAACAGTCCTACAGCTCCAAAAGAACCCCAGATCTAGGCAAACTATTTTGGCAAATGCTATATCCATTAAATATATTTTGGTGAAACATGCTGCTCTTGGTTTTGAGTCCAGAAACAAGAGGAAACGAGAGTCCAAAAATCCTGAGTTCATGGCCTTGAGTTTTGAGTCCAGAGGAGTCCAAGTCCAAGTCCAAAGACCAGAGTAATCCAGGAGTCCAGGGCTATGAGTCCTGAGTCCAGTGTACTGAGTTCAGAGGAGTCCAAGGTCCTGAGTCCAGAAACTAGGGCAATCCAGAGTCCAGAGGAGCCCAACGCCTTCAGTCCAGAGGAGTCCTGAGTCCAGGGCCTCGAGTCCGGAGTTCAGAGGAGTTTAGATTCCTGAGATTAAAAGAGTCCAAGGTCCTGAGTCCAGAAACCAGAAGAGCCCAGAGTCCTAAGTTCAGAGGAGTCTTGAGTCCAGGGCCTTGAGTCCTGAGTTCAGAGGAGTCCTGAGTTCAAAGGAGTCCAAGGTCCTGAGTGCAAAGACCAGAGTAATCCTAAGTCCAGGGCCTTGAGTCCTGAGTCCAATGTACTGCGTCCAGAGACCAGAGAAGTTCAGAGGCCTGAGTTCAAACTTCCAGTGTTGCTGCGCCTCCCCCTTCCCCGAACGGCAACATACAGGTAAGCCACCTATGCTCTTGCTTCCTCCATGGCCCAGAGACCCCTCATGGAGAAATGCCTCGCCCTCTGACCCACAGCAGTCCTAAAACCCCAAAAGAACCCCAGATCTAAGCAAACTATTTTGGCAAATGCTACATCCATTAAATATATTTTTGGCGAAACATGCTGCTCATGGCCCTACTCTGACCCTTGACACCCCCATGGGCTGCCAAAGGGTACCCAAATGAAAAAAAAGTCTGAGAGGCACTGTTCTAAGGAATATCTATTGGATAAACCTCAACTAGGCCAAACTTTAAACACCAAATGTAGCCTTACTTAATTCAATAAAAAATAAAAAAATACAGGAAATTCTACAAGAAAAAAAAGAATTGACGTAATCTGTTTCTTATTTTTTGGCCTTCTGAAAAAAAAAATGCAGATTTCAATGTTACAAACAAAGATCACTAGCTGTGCAGCCTTGTACTGAGATTAGTTCATTAATAGGTTGAGTAGCTGCTCATGTATCAGCATAATATTAGCAGCTAAACAGATATTGCCTCCGCACAGCTCTTGTAAGCAGCAACTTGCCGATGACGGGAAGGAGCTCGTCAGACTGAGAGATGACAGAGTTAAGAGGAAACATTATTCATTCACTGGATTAGCACAACACATTTGCAATATGCTGCAGTGCATATAATGGTATGTATTGTCTTATAAATCCTAACCCATCATTCATTAGCGCCGGAGAAGGGAAGAGAAAAATGGCGGCTCACTTCGAGGCGTTCACCTCTCCGGGTGAGATGAAAGATTGATAAGGAAAGGATCGCATCTGAAGCCATTCAAAACAGCGTATTAGCTGCATTAAAAAAGTCATTTATAACGCCGAACTCTGTTGGGATAATGCATGTTGCAAGTTGGCGTATTTATCACCGGCGCTCAGAAAAACTGATTAACTGACATTCAAAGTTGACGGCAAATTAGGTTTCCCCAGATGCAGAGAAATGAGTGAAAGTGGCATCAGATTTGTAATTAAGCCGCGGCCCTCGTTCGCTAAGCTGCGCGCTTTTAATTATCTGCCTTCTCCATGTTTAAAGGTGGACGCGCACCTTCCGGGTCTCACTGACGGGCACGCACATCAAAGTACAGCTCTTAAAAAAAAAAAAAAGGTAACCAATTAAATGAAGTCTGGGTGCCTTTATCAAACGTCTGTAGGGATTTGCATATGACTTCCTATGTGTTGGCTTGACCACTCCCCCGCCTAAGTATGTCCTCGCTAGCGATGAGCTGAGGCGTGTTCATATGCTCCACGTGCAGAGCCCGCCAGGAAGTCGGGGCAGCGCTGCGCTAATCACAGGCAGTGAGACATTGCCCCGATGCGCGGCTGCAGAGATCGGGCAATGTCTCACTGCCTGTGATTAGCGCAGCGATGCGCCGACTTCCTGTCAATATTTTGTGTGGCCACCATTATTTTCCAGCACTGCCTTAACCCTCTTGGGCATGGAGGTCACCAGAGCTTCACAGGTTGTCACTGGAGTCCTCTTCCCCTCCTCCATGATGACATCACAGAGCTGGTGGATGTTGGAGACCTTGAGCTCCTCCACCTTCCGTTTGAGGATGTCCCACAGATGCTCAATAGGGTTTAGGTCTGGAGACATGCTTGGCCAGTCCATCACCTTTACCCTCAGCTTATTTGGCAAGGCAGTGGTCGTCTTGGAGGTGTGTTTGGGGTCATTATCATGTTGGAATACTGCCCTGCGGCCCAGTCTCTGAAGGGAGGGGATCATGCTCTGCTTCAGTATGTCACAGTACATGTTGGCATTCATGGTTCCCTCAATGATCTGTAGCTCCCCAGTGCCGGCAGCACTCATGCAGCCCCAGACCACAACACTCCCACCACCATGACACTCCCACCACCATGCTTGACTGTAGACAAGACACACTTGTCTTTGTCCCCCTCACCTGGTTGCCCCCACACACGCCTGACACCATCTGACACCAAATACGTTTATCTTGGTCTCATCAGACCACAGGACATGGTTCCAGTAATCCATCTGTGTACCATTTAAAATAAAGTCCCAGCAACCAGGGCCAGGACAAAGGGTGGGCAGAAGGGACAGTTGCCCCAGGCGCAGTGAAGTAAGGGGGGGCAAAGAATGTATGCAGGGTGGTGCACCCATTCTAAGGCATGTATTAACAGTGGGGGCGGGGGGCGCAGTTCTGGATCCTTGCAGACTTTGTCCCGGTATACACAACCAGGGCTTTTCTTTCAGCGGGAACGTGGGGAAACGCAGTTCTGGCACCTCTGGCACTGAATGTATGTAATGGTAAGGGGCAGGGGCGGACTGACAACTCATGGGGCCCCCGGGAAATCGGAGATTATGGGGCCACACAGTATACACACACACAGTATACAATCACACAGTATACACATACATGTACACACAGTATACACAGACATGTTTCTATTGGCTGAGAAGGTACTGGAGAGGTGGGGCAGCTATAATCTCTGGATTTTTAGACCAAAAGGATGTCGGTAAGGGACATTTCAGAAACAGATGTAAAAAAAAACAGATTTTTACATGCTGTCCCCGGTTTTACTGAGGCTGGCAACCCTGATGGGGCCCCCTAGTGGCCCGGGGCCCTCTGGAAGTGCCCGAGTGGCCGAATGGTCAGTCCGCCCCTGGTAAGGGGTGCTGAAGTGTGCTGGAGTGTCTATTGCTGGCTGCTGTGGGACCTGTTATCTCTGGAGGGGGATCTATTGTTTGCAGGGGGACTAGTGTTGCTGGTGGAGAATCTATAGTTTCTGGGAGGGATCTACTATTGAGGGAGGAGTCTATTGATGCTGGCTGCTGGGAGATCTATTGTTGCTGGGTGGAGGTTCTGTTTTTGGGTAAAGGTGTATTGGTGCTGGTGGGGCATCTATTGTTGCTGAGGGAGATCTATTGTTGTTGGGGGTGATCTATTGTTTGCTGGGGGGTCTAATGGTGTTGGTTGTGGTGAAATCTATTCTTACTGCTTTCCTTGTTATCATTAACATATGCCATACAAGTTACGTAGAACCACAAAATTATTCTTTATTTTTCAAAAGGGGTGATAGTGGGAGGTGAATAGAGGGTGGAACAAAAGAACAGTGCTCCTCAGGGGTTGGTAGAGGGTGGCACCAAGGAACGGTGCTCAGAGGTGGGTAGGGGGTGGAGAAAAGAGGTGACTCAGAAAGGAGTACCCGCACCGATTCTCTCCCCTCCTCCACTGCCACATTTGGCGCATTTGGGAGGAGCGATCTGAGCCGGAAGTTCTGCCACCCCTCCTTACCCCGCAGTCCTCTGGGGCACATCACAGGTCCCAGAAGACTATGGGACCATTCACAAGGTGCAAGGCTTCCCTTTCTGTTTCCCACGGAGGATCGGAGGTCAGGGCTGTACCATCAAGTATACGCGCTCAGAGCGCACAGCTCCTTCTACTGGGAAGAGGAAGACGAGGAAGAAGAAGAAGGAAGAAGAAGGAGGAGGAGGAAGAAGAAGAAAAAATAATCATAATATTACTAATCATCAGCATAAAATAAATCAATAAATCGCTCGGGACCCGGTGCGAGTGCCCGGCGGCCGCGATGTCCGCCGGGCACCCGAGATTGCCCGTTAAAACAACGGGACCGTGCGGGACCGTGGAGCTGTGTGTGTAAACACACAGCTCCATGTCCTGCCAGCGTAGAGGAGGCCGATCATGTGATCCCAGTACGGAGGAACACCGATCGGTCTCCTCCCCTTGTGAGTCCCCTCCCCCCACAGTTAGAATCACTCCTATAGGGAACACATTAACCCCTGCAGCTCCCCCTAGTGTTAACCCCTTCCCTGCCAGTCACATTTACACAGTAATCAATGCAATTTTATAGCAACGATCGCTGTGTAAATGTGAATGGTTCCAAAAATGTGTCAAAAGTGTACGAAGTGTCCGCCGCAATGTCGCAGTCACGAAAAAAAAAATCGCAGATCGCCGCCATTACTAGTAAAAAAAAAAAATGCAATAAATCTATCCCCTATTTTGTAGACGCTATAACTTTTGCGCAAACCGATCAATATACGCTTATTGCGATTTTTTTTACCAAAAATATGTAGAAGAATACGTATCGGCCTAAACTGAGGAAAAACATTTTTTTTTTTTTTTTTAAATGGGATATTTATTATAGCAAAAAGCAAAAAATACTGTGTTTTTTTTTTTCAAAATTGTCGCTCTTCTTTTGTTTATAGCGCAAAAAATAAAAACCGCAGAGGTGATCAAATACCACCAAAAGAAAGCTCTATTTGTGGGAAAAAAAGGACGTCAATTTTGTTTGGGTGTAACGTCGCACGACCTCGCAATTGTTAGTTAAAGTGACGCAGTGCCGAATCGCAAAAAGTGCTCTGGTAAGGAAGGGTGTAAAATGGCCCGGTGCTGAAGTGGTTAAAGGTTATCTAAACCTGAGCACAAAAAAGTAATATATTGCAGCATGCCGGTCCTTAGATATTGTGGCTGCATTCGATTTCTTTTTTTAGGTTAAGTACTTCGGAAAGTACAGAAAATACCTTCTGATCCTGCCAGAAATCCAGTGTCCTTGTAACTTCCTATAATCTGAACTAAAATCATAGACAGTTCTACCAGTTCTCTTCTGTAAACCACAAAGCAATGCTCCTCTATGTAATAGAAATGAGGAGATGGGGAGGTGTTTGTAGCCTAAATAAGGGTGACAACGCTGCTCTTTTGTAGGTACAATACAGTGAGTGTTGTCACCCCAGGACAGGAAGTGTGTTACTGGCAGGATCACCAGGTGAAAAGAAAAGAAAACTAAGGCAGCCATCACATCTCAGGACTGGTAAAAGCTGTGATATCTGTTACATTTCAGCAGACACATCCTGTAGTCGGACTCCACCGAGCGTTACATTCCTTAGAGGATGAAAGCTTTTTATTTTATTTTCCTTTTTTGTTTTAGTTATTTTTCACTTCGGTTGGCAACTTGTCACCAGTCCCCCGTCACCGCCACCCCGGCTGTCCTTGGAACCCGACCTCTGCGACTTCACACAGCGAGCGTTCACGCCGTCTCCGTCTCACTCCAAGCGCTTGTGACAGGGGGCGAGCGGATCCTAACCTGGCAGCGCTGGCACCTGTGACACCGCGGGATTACACAGGTAGAAATCAGCGTATCGCGTGTTGTCTCCGGGGCGAAGATACATGACATCTCCACCGGCTGATCTTACACTCGCATATTCACCGTCCTCATCATCGGCGTACAAACAGATGGTGCAGGATGCCTTCGCTCTCTGTCGCGACGCGGAAAACCATCCAACGCGCACGCCTGATGAAATACGGCGCCCCCTTTTTTTTTTTACAGCCTTAATTGCCGATACGGCTGCAAACGGTAAAGACAATCAGGCAAAAAAACAGCTAATCTTCTGCAACCGCTGTGTCACTTGGCCAACGTGAATGAACGCGTTTAACCACTTCAGCGACGCAGCACCGTATCGCAAAAAAGGGCAATTTTTTTGCGATACGGCGCTGCGTTGCTTTAACTGACAATTGCGCGGTCGTGCGACGCTGTACCCAAACAAAATTTATGTCCCTTTTCCTCCCCACAAATAAATATTTTTTTTTTGAGGTACTTGATCACCTCTGCGGTTTTTATTTTTGAGCTATAAACAAAAAAAGATAGACAATTTAGAAAAAAAACAAAAAACAATATTTTTTTTTATTTCTGCTGTAATACATAATAAATAAAAAAAAATTATAATAATAATAAAAAAAAAAATTGAAAAACATTTCTTCATCAGTTTAGGCCAATATGTATTTTGCTACATTTTTTGGTTAAAAGAATCACCGTGTATTGATTGGTTTGCGCAAAAGTTATAGCATCTACAAACTACGGGATAGATTTATTGACTTTTTTCCCCACAAATAAAGCTTTTTTTTGGTGGTAATTTGATCACCTCTGCGGTTATTGTTTGCGCTATAAACATTTTCCCGCCAGCAAAAGATTGAGAGCAGGTTCTCTATTTTTTCGGTCGGAAAAAGTTCCGATCGGAAATTCCGATCGTCTGTACCAATTCCGACACGCAAAATTCCTACGCATGCTCGGAAACAATTTGACGCATGCTCGGAAACATTGAACTTCATTTTCTCGGCTTGTCGTAGTGTTGTACGTCACCGCGTTCTTGAAGGTCGAAAGTTCAGAGAACTTTTGTATGGCCGTGTGTATGCAGGCCAAGCTTCAGCGGAATTCCGTCGGAAAAAACATCCAAGATTTTTTCTGACGGAAATTCCGCTCGTGTGTACGGGGCATAAGCGTATATTGATTGGTTTGAGCAAAAGTTAGAGCGTCTACAAACTACAGGATAGATTTATGGACTTTTTTAGAAAATGTCATTTGTTTTCTTTTTTATTCTTTTTTTTTGTTTTTAGTTTTTCAGGTCATTCGTTATGATCGCAATGTGGAAATTCGTAAATTTCAAAATTCGAAAAATACAAAAATAAAAAAGAAAATCCGAAAATTCAAAAGAATAAAATAGAGATTTCCGGCAGACCAGATGGTCCTATCTCTATGATCGTTTGGAGGCCAGGCGCGATGTTATGACGTCACACCCGGCCTCTACATTCAAAAAACGGCGGCGCTGCGGCTGGGAAGCGGTGATTGTTTTTTTTTTTTATTATTTATTTTGGGCTTCCCAGCCTAGAGGTGAGATGTGGGGTCTTATTGACCCCCAAAACTCACTGTAAATAGGTCCGATCAGGTAATATTCCTATTACAAGGGATGTTTACATTCGTTGTAATAGAAATAAAAGTAATCAATTTTTTTTTTTTTAAAGTGTCAAACTGAAAAAATAAAGTAAAATTAACAATAAAAAAAAATAAAAAAATTTAAGCGCCCTGTCCCCGTGAGCTCGTACGCAGAAGCAAAATCATACGTCCCGCCCACATATGAAAACGGTGTTCAAACCACACATGTGGGGTATTGCCGCGAACGTTAGAGCGAGAGCAATAATTCTAGCCCTAGACCTTCTCTGTAACTCAAAATATGTAACCAGTAAAAATGTTTAAAGCGTCGCCTATGGGGATTTTTAAATACCAAAGTTTGGCGCCATTCCACAAGCGCGTGCAATTTTGAAGCGTGACATGTTGGGTATCTATTTACTCTGCGTATTTTCATCTTTCACATTATGCAACAAAAATTGGACTAATTTTCCTGTTTTTTTTTTTTTTTTAAAGCATGAAACAGTTTTTTTTCTGAAAAAAACCCGTTTGAAAAATTGCTGCGCAAATACCATGCGAGATAAATACCATGCAACGACCGCCATTGTATTCTTTAGGGTCTTTGCTAAAAAAACATATATAATGTTTGGGGGTACTATGTAATTTTCTAGCAAAAAAATTTGGAACTTTACATGTAGGAGAGAAATGTCAGAATTGGCCTGGATCTCAGGTGGTTAAATTTGGCTGTTAGTGAACGTAATGAATACCAATTTATCCAAAATAACGAATCAATAATAAATAATAATAATAATAATAAAAAGGTTTTATAATTATTATTTATTATTATTAAAACGGAGTTCCACCCTAAAGTGGAACTTCCACTCATCGGAACCCTCCCCCTCTCCGGTGCCACAGTTGGCACCTTTCAGGGGGGAGGGGGGTGCAGATACCTGTCTAAGACAGGTATTTGCACCCATTTCCGGGCATAGACTCCCAGGGGAGTCTATGCCTCTTCCTGTCCCGCCGCGCTGTCTGCTGGGACACACACGGGTCCCAGAGACAGCGCGGACAATTCCCATTGCACTGCGCGACTCGCGCATGCGCAGTAGGGAACCGGGAAGTGAAGCCGCAACGCTTCACTTCCTGATTCCCTTAACGAGAATGGCAGCGGCAGCAGCCGAGAACTAATCGATTTCTCGGCTTCGGCTGCCGACATCGCTGGACCCAGGGACAGGTAAGTGTCCATTTATTAAAAGTCAGCAGCTGCAGTATTTGTAGCTGCTGGCTTTTAATTTTTTATTTTTTTTGGGTGCAATCCCTCTTTAATTTGTTACGTTCCATTTGTTTAGATAATTTTTTTACTGGTAATGGTGGCGATCTGTGATTTTTAGCAGGACTGTGACATTGCGGCGGACAAATCTGACCCTAAGTGACACTTTTTGGGGACCAGTGACACTAATACAGTGATCAGTGCTAAAAAAAATAAAAAATGCACGATTACTGTATAAATGTCACTGGCAGGGAAGGGGTTAACACGGTGGGTCGCGGCAGCCGGACCCGCTGATTGGTTCCCGCTGCGTCCAATCACAGTGGGAGCGGAGCTCCGGCGGCGCACGCGCGCGCCCCCTGTACCTGCGTGCACGAAATCTCGTACAGGTACGTGATTTTTGCACACCCGGGCCGCCCTGCCGCAGTAAATGCACATGCTTTTTCTGCCACTTGTAACAATCAGTATTTATTTTTATTTTTTTTAAATATATTTGATTTTTTTTTTATTAACCATAGACAGGTGACAGAATACATTTTGGCCTTGATTTATGAAGAAATTCGATTTTTAAAGTAGAGAACTTTTTTTTTTTTTTTTTTTTTCAAAATGCTTTTTTCATTTATATTGCAAAAAATAAAAAACAGCAGAAGTGATTAAATAACACCAAAAGAAAGCTCTATTTGTGTAAAAAGAAGATATAAATGTAATTTGGGTACAATGTTGCATGACTGCGGATTACCTTCCGGAGGTCAAGAGGGTAAATAAACTATATTCCCATTTGCAGTGACTGGACAGTGAAAGGAGAAGCAGAACAGCGATTAATTCATCTCTCTGTCCCTCTTTTTTCCTCCTCCTATTAGCATGCTTTTTATCAGCACATGAACTGATTGGCTCTTTGTTCTGCTACTTCAGAGACCAGGTCCTTCTGGACCCACCCCAGTCTGTGACTGGACAGTAAAAGGAGCTAAAAAAAAGAACAATGGTGACAGTGCAAACTTATCTGAGAGGCTGAACTTGGGGAAACCCTGGATGAGAAACCATTTTCTTGACCCTACCCAGCCTGTGACTGGACAGTAAAAGGAAAAGCAGCACAATTATGAGCTCATCTTTCTGTTGCTTTGCTTTCTCCTCCCATCAGCATACTCATTGCCAGCACATGAACTGATTGGCTCCTTTGTACGGTTTCCCCTGAATCCAGGTCCTTCTGGCCCAACCCCAGTCTGTGACTGGACAGTGAAAGGGGGTGCCGCACAGCAATAAATTCATCTTTCTGTCCCTCTTCATTTTTTTCCCCTCATATTAGCATGCTTCTTGTCAGCGCATGAACTGATTGGCTTAATTGTACTGCTACTTTGGAGACCAGTTCCTTCTGGACCCACCCCAGTCTGTGAATGGACAGTAAAAGGAAAAGCAGCACAATTATGAGCTCATCTTTCTGTAATTGCTCTGATTTCTCCTCCTATCAGCATACTTATTGCCAGCACATGAACTGATTGGCTCCTTATACTGTTTCCACTGAATCCTGGTCCTTCTGGACCCACCCCAGTCTGTGACTGGACAGTGAAAGGAGAAGCAGCACAGCAATGAATTCATCTCTCTGTCCCTCTTAATTTTTTTCCCTCCTATTAGAATGCTGCTTGTCAGCACATGAACTGATTGGCTTAATTGTACTGCTACTTTGGAGACCAGGTCCTTCTGGACCAACCCCCCCAGCCTGTGAATGGACAGTAAAAGGAAAAGCAGCACAATTATGAGCTCATCTTTCTGTTATTTCTCCTCCTATCAGCATACTCATTGCCAGCACATAAACTGATTCGCTCCTTGTACTGTTTCCACTGAATCCTGGTCCTTCTGGACCCACCCCAGTCTGTGACTGGACAGTGAAAGGAGAAGCAGCACAGCATGAATTCATCTCTCTGTCCCTTATCATTTTTTTCCTCCTATTAGCATGCTTCTTGTCAGCACATGAACTGATTGGCTTAATTGTACTGCTACTTTGGAGACCAGGTCCTTCTGGACCCCCCCAGCCTGTGAATGGACAGTTAAAGGAAAAGCAGCACAATTATGAGCTCATCTTTCCGTTATAAAACCTTCCGCAGGTCAAGAGGGTAAATAAACTATATTCCCATTTGCAGATCTTTGTAACAACATTGTTCCAACAGCACAGTATTGGTATGTTTGTATTAATAATTAAAAATGTAACGGTTTTTGTGTTCTTTTTCTTCTCTCCGTTTATAGTGGAGATGTTCTGACAAGGTTTCACCAAGAACAGAAGAATGAAATGACAGAAGGAGGTGACGGATCCATTGCCACCCCTCATTGTCTGGCTCGTGTGCTTCCTTTCAGATGAGACAAATATGAAATGCTGCTATTAATACAATGGGAACATGCTGAATCACCAACTTTCTTCAAAATGCTAGATCACGGCTTCCTAAGTGATGAGTGGACATGAGGGGGCCGTGAACGAGCAACTTTTATTAGCAGCTGCGGCATTTGCGGATGAATCTTGTCTGCGCTAAGAGAACCCGAATGAGAGGCAAGTTTAAAGAAGAGCCTTTAAAAAAAAAAATGAAATAAATGATTTAGTTGCAATATTACAATGTATTGCAAATAACTTCAATCCAGAGATTTTCCCTGCAGCACTTCATTTCCACCACTAGATGTCCTCAGTCTGATGGTCAGCATCATTCGAGCCAACTTCCTCTGAGCCCAAGTCTTCCTGGACCCAACCCAGCCTGTGAATGGACACTAAAAGGAGCTAAAAAAAAGATCAATGGTGAGAGTGGAAACTTATGTGGCGGAACTACCGCCATAGCGACACACGCAGCCGCTATGGGGCCCCTGGGGAGGAGGAGGAATGCATACTGCCGGGGGCCCGGGGGGGTGGCGAGCACTGCCCGCACGGTCCTCCAGCCAGGGGAAGTGAGGAGAGAAAGAGGCGCGCTGTCTGTACAAGCAGAGCGCTGTGTAATAGCTTTTATTGGAATGTCCTGTGTTCCCGGGGCTCACCGTCACATAGCCCCACCTCTTGGCCCGGCGCTTTTGATAGACAGAACGCCGGTCCAATGCGGGACATGTGACGTCATCAAAGGCGCCGGGCCAAGAGGTGGGGCTATGTGACGGTGAGCCCCGGGAACACAGGACATTCCAATAAAAGCTATTACACAGCGCTCTGCTTGTACAGACAGCGCGCCTCTTTCTCTCCTCACTTCCCCTGGCTGGGGGACCGTGCGGGCGGTGCTCGCCCCCCCCCCCACTGAGACAGCCCCACGCTCGCCAATAGCCATTTGAGGGCTGCTGCAGTCTTGCTTCCACTGCACGGGTGAGGCTGCACGGGGGAGGCTGCATTGGGATCGGGGGAGGCTGCATTGGGATCGGGGGAGGCTGCATTGGGCACGGGTGAGGCTGCATTGGGTGAGGCTGCATTGGGCACGGGTCATGCTGCATTGGGCATGGGTCACGCTGCATTGGGCACAGGTGAGGCTGCATTGGCAAAGGTGAGGCTGCATTGGGCACTGAACATGCTGCATTGGACACATGCAGGTGAGGCTGCATTGGGCACAGGCCACACTGCACTGGGCACAGGTGAGGCTGCACTGGGCATGGGTGAGGCTGCATTGGGCATGGGCAGGCCACGCTGCATTGGGCTCTGAACATGCTGCATTGGGCAAAGGTGAGGCTGCATTGGGCACTGAACATGCTGCATTGGGCACAGGCAGTTGAGGCTGCATTGGGCACAGGCCACACTGCATTGGGAACAGGTGAGGCTGCATTGGGCATGGGTGAGGCTGCATTGGGTGAGGCTGCATTGGGCATGGGTCACGCTGCATTGGGCAAAGGTGAGGCTGCATTGGGCACTGAACATGCTGCATTGGGCACAGGCAGGTGAGGCTGCATTGGGCACAGGCCACACTGCATTGGGCACAGGTGAGGCTGCATTGGGCACTAGACACACTGCATTGGGCACAAATGGGCACAGGTGAGGCAGTATTGGGCACTGGCCACGGTGCATTAGGCACAGGTGAGGCTGCATTGGGCACTGGTCACGCTGTATTGGGCACAGACCACGCTGCATTGGGCACAAGTGGGCACAGGTGAGGCAGTATTGGGCATGGCCAGACCACGCTGCATTGGGCACAGGTGAGGATTATTGAAGCGCTAACACCAGGTGTTTGGAGTATCTTTATCTGTTGATTAAACTTTCTGGAATACATATATTGCTATTGTGGTGTAGGATCTGGGCTCTCTTTCTTTCTTTCTTCCTTCTCAGACTCGAACCACACACCCTTTGAGCCCCGCCCTTTAAACCACGCCCACTATTTAATTTAAGCCCCGCCATTTTTTTTGGGGGGGGGGGGGGGCATACAACATTTTGCTATGGGGCCCTGTGATTTCTAGTTATGCCCCTGTGAGAGGCTGAACTTACTCATTGATCAAGGAACCCCTGGCAACCTCTGGGGGAACCCTGGGGTTTCATGAAACTCTGGATGAAAAACCCTGTTCTAGACCCTACCCAGACTTTGACTGGACAGTAAAAAGAAAAGCAGCACAATTATGAGCTCATCTTTCTGTTATTGCTCTGTTTTCTCCTCCTATCAGCATACTTTTTGCCAGCACATGAACTGATTGGCTCCTTGTACTGCTTCTTCTAAATCCAGGTCATTCTGGACCCACCCCAGTCTGTGACTGGACATTGAAAGGAGAAGCAGCACAGCAATGAATTAATCTCTCTGTCCCTCTTCATTTTTCTCCTCATATTAGCATGCGTCTTGTCAGCACATGAACTGATTGGCTCCCTGTACTTCTACTTTGGAGACCAGGTCCTTCTGGCCCAACTCAGCCTGTGAATGGACAGTAAAAGGAAAAGCAGCACAATTATGAGCTCGTCTTTCTGTTATTGCTCTGTTTTCTCCTCCTATCAGCATACTTTTTGCCAGCACATGAACTGATTGGCTCCTTGTACTGCTTCTTCTAAATCCAGGTCATTCTGGACCCGCCCCAGTCTGTGACTGGACATTGAAAGGAGAAGCAGCACAGCAATGAATTAATCTCTCTGTCCCTCTTCATTTTTCTCCTCATATTAGCATGCGTCTTGTCAGCACATGAACTGATTGGCTCCCTGTACGGCTACTTTGGAGACCAGGTCCTTCTGGCCCAACTCAGCCTGTGAATGGACAGTAAAAGGAAAAGCAGCACAATTATGAGCTCATCTTTCTGTTATTGCTCTGTTTTCTCCTCCTATCAGCACATGAATTGATTGGCTCCTTGTACTGCTTCTTCTAAATCCAGGTCATTCTGGACCCATCCCAGTCTGTGACTGGACAGTGAAAGGAGAAGCAGCACAGCAATGAATTCATCTCTCTGTCCCGCTTCATTTTTCTCCTCATATTAGCATGTGTCTTGTCAGCACACAAACTGATTGGCTCCCTGTACTGCTACTTTGGAGACCAGGTCCTTCTGGCCCAACTCAGCCTGTGAATGGACAGTAAAAGGATAAGCAGCACAATTATGAGCTCATCTTTCTGTTATTGCTCTGCTTTCTCCTCCTATCAACATACTTCTTGCCAGCACATGAATTGATTGGCTCCTTGTACTGTTTCCACTGAATCCAGGTCCTTCTGGACCCAACCCAGTCTGTGACTGGACAGTGAAAGGAGAAGCAGCACAGCAATGAATTCATCTCTCTGTGCCTCTTCATGTTTTCCTCCTATTAGCATGCTTCTTGTCAACACATTAACTGATTGGCTTAATTGTACTGCTACTTTAGAGACCAGATCCTTCTGGACCCACCCCAGCCTGTGACTGGACAGTGAAAGAAGAAGCAGCACAATGATGAGATCATCCCTCTGTCACTGTGCTCTCTCCTCCTATCAGCCTGCTTCTTCAGAACATGCATTTATTGGCTCCTTGCATTGCTTCTTCTGAGCCCAGGTCCTTCTAGACCCACTTTTCTCAACCTTTTCAACACAGAGGAACCCTTGAAATAACTTTCCAGTCTCAGGGAACTCCTGCTAAGACTACTATATCTACAAGTCATGATATATTAGTGTGATGGTCAGTGGGAAGAACACTCCTTACACTTGTGGTCATTGGGAAGAATTACCCCCTTACAGAGAGCTAAAAACATCAATGGTGTCAGTGGAAACTTATCTGAGAGGCAGAAATTGCTCATTGCCAAAAGGAACCTCTAGCAACCTCTGGGAAAACCTTAGGATTCATGGAACTCTGGTAGAAAAGTCCTATTCTAGACCCTACCCAGCCTGAGACTGGACAGTGAAAGGAAAAGCAGCACTATTATGAACTTATCTCTCTGTTACTCTGCTTTCAGTATGCTTCTTGTCAGCACATGAACTGATTGGCTCCTTTTACTGCTTCCTCTGAACCCAGGTCCTTCTGGACCCACCCCAGTCTGTGACTGGACAGTGAAAGTAGTAGCGGCAACATTGATGAACTCATCTTTCTGTCACTATGCTTTCTCCATCTATCAGCATGCTTCTACTCAGCACATGCACAAAGGGGAGGGGGGGAGGAGGGGGGGAGGAGTCCGGTGACGTTGAAGTTCTGATTGAACGTAACGTGTACGGGGGAGGAGCTACGCATGACGTCACCCGCTGCTGCCCTACGGAACTAACACGATTGTCGGCTTTACATGCTGTGTTTTTTATCATCTTTATGTGAGTAGTTTGTGTTTGAACACAAAAATTTAATCTTATACTTAAGCGGTGAGCACTTAGATCTTTTCTTTCTACCCATGACATGCGTCCTTGCTGAGATCTAAGGAGACGTGAGAGAAGTTTATGGTCCGTGTTAACACTTTTGATACCCGCTTGCATGACCACCTGTTTGCACAGGGGTCCATGCCATAAGGTGAGAGTGATTAGTTAGACCGGAGGTGGAGGGATTGTCGCGCTACTGTGGAAAAAAAATGACTTACGTCAGTGCTACAGTTTGAATTTAAAACGTATTTGTGTGAACTGTGAAGTTAAGTCATGGATTGTGGAAACTAACTAGTGTCGGGTGATTGTATATAGTGTATACCACATTTACCACTGACTAATGCAGAGCTGCAATGCAAGGAGATCAGCTAAAAGTAGTTGGATCTGTATGTGCTTTATAATTAATCAAAATTAGTCGATTAATTGATTAAAAAAAAAATCAATTAATCGAACACGAAAATTTTAATCAGTAACAGCCCTAAAGAAATGTAAAGAATAAATCAAAATAATAAAAAAAATTAAAAAAAATATTTAAAAAAATTGCAAAAAACTATTTTAAAAAATTGTAAAAAACTATTTATAAAAAATTGTAAAAAAACTATTTTAAAAAAATGTAAAAAACTATTTATAAAAAATTGTAAAAAACAATTTTTAAAAATTGTAAAAAACTATTTATAAAAAATTGTAAAAAACTATTTTAAAAAATTGTAAAAAACTATTTATAAAAAATTGTAAAAAAACAATTTTTAAAAATTGTAAAAAACTATTTTTAAAAATTAGAAAACTATTTTTAAAAATTCGAAAAAAATTATTTAAAAATGTTTTAACTTTTGTAAATTGGGATGGGGGCGGGTCTGTCAGGTAGGCTGTATGGGGCCCCTGTAATTCCTAATGCAAGCCCAGGGTTTAATACCAACTATGAAAATGTCTCGAATGATGCTGACCATCAGACTGAGGATATCTAGTATTGTATATAGTGTATACCACATTTACCACTGACTAATGCAGAGTTGCAATGCAAGGAGATCAGCTAAAAGTAGTTGGATCTGTATGTGCGTTATAATTAATCGAAATTAGTCGATTAATCGATTTTAAAAAAAATCTATTAATCGAACACGGAAATTTTAATCAGTAACAGCCCTAAAGAAATGTAAAGAATAAATCAAAATAATTAAAAAAAAATTAAAAAACTATTTAAAAAAATTGTAAAGAACTATTTATAAAAAATTGTAAAAAAACTATTTAAAAAAATTGTAAAAAACTATTTTAAAAAAATGTAAAAAACTATTTTAAAAAATTGTAAAAAAAAACTATTTTAAAAAAATGTAAAAAACTATTTTAAAAAAATGTAAAAAACTATTTAAAAAAATTGTAAAAAACTATTTAAAAAAATTGTAAAAAAACAATTTTAAAAAATTGTAAAAAACAATTTTAAAAAATTGTAAAAAAACTATTTTAAAAAAATGTAAAAAACTATTTTAAAAAAATGTAAAAAACTATTTTAAAAAATTGTAAAAAACTATTTTTAAAAATTTAAAAAACTATTTTTAAAAATTGTAAAAAAACAATTTTTAAAAATTGTAAAAAAACAATTTTTAAAAATTGTAAAAAAACAATTTTTAAAAATTGTAAAAAACAATTTTTAAAAATTGTAAAAAAACTTTTTAAAAAGATTGTAAAAAACTATTTAAAAAAATTTTAAAAAACAATTTTTAAAAATTAGAATTTTTTTTTAAAAATTAGAAAACAATTTTTAAAAATTAGAAAACAATTTTTAAAAATTAGAAAAATATTTTTAAAAATTAGAAAAATATTATTTAAAAATGTTTTAACTTTTGTAAATTGGGATGGGGGCGGGTCTGTCAGGTAGGCTGTATGGGGCCCCCGTGATTCCTAACGCAAGCCCTGGGTTTAATAGCAACTAATGGTGATGAATGTAGTTCAGCTGCTCTTCTAGGAAGTATCACCTCCGATCCTCGACTCGGAATTGCTCAAGCTTTTTCTTTTCTTTTTTTTTTTACGCTTGGTCACAGGTAAAGGCAGAAAAAATAAATAAAGTAAAGGCCGGGAGCAGGTAGGCTGCATAAAATCCTGGGAGTTTAGTGTTATTATTCTGAAAACATCTCCTCAAATCTGCAGCCTTCACACATCAGACTGAAGCCTCGCGTCCCTTTTTGTCAAAGTGTCGCGTCACACAAAGTAATGTGGCATGTCAGTGTATCGGCTGGGGACACGTCAACCCCGTCAGGCTTGTGAGTTTCAAAAAGACACAGTTCACTGGGAAACACAGGTTCCTAAGTGCCCTGGGGGCCCCCGAACCATCGGCTTAATACATGTGACAGAGGCTCAAACACTCCTCCGCTCTGCCAGGCCAGGCGCTCGGGTGACTGCGGTCACCAAAACCAGCACAGAAATGCGTCCTGCCCTATCGCGTGACAGCGCCGGCCAGAGCTTCTTATTTTTATTCTGTTACATACACAGCGGCGGGCGCATTATGGGTCGCTTTAAAAAAAAAAAGTACGCTCGACCGCGCGCGTCAGTCCTACCGACGGGAAGAAAAGATACCGGTATACCGCTATTATACGGCAACAGGAACAAGTGAGAATTCTCAACTGTCCTGTCGTGTTCTTGGTGCAGCCTTGTCAGAACATCTCCTATAAATGGAAAAAAAGAACACAAAAAAAAGTAACATTGTTAATTATTAATACAAACAGAACAATAATGTGAAATAATGTTGCGGGAATATACAGAGCCTTGAAAAAATATTGACATTTTCCACATTTTGTTACAACCAAAAATGTAAATGTATTTTATTGGGATTTTATGTGATAGACCAACACAAAGTGGCACATAATTGTGAAGTGGAAGGAAAATGATAAATAGTTTTCAATATTTTTATAAATAAATATGTGAAAAGTGTGGGGGGGGCATGTGTATTCAGCCCCCTTTACTCTGATACCCCTAACTAAAATCTAGTGGCTTCAGAAGTCACCTAATTAGTAAATAGAGTCCACCTGTGTGTAATTTAATCTCAGTATAAATACAGCTGTTCTGTGAAGCCCTCAGAGGTTTGTTAGAGAACCTTCATGCAGAGGAGGCTCTAGGCTTTGTGAGGCCTTAGGCGAAACTTACACATGAGGCCCCACTCACGCCCGTAATAGGAAAGAAAATACAAGCACACAGAAAAGAGGGTGAGATAAAGAGGGGGGAGAGAGAATCAGTGATTGAGCACAGGCAAATTAGGAGGTCGCGAGGCCCCTGTGAGTGCGAGGCCTTAGGCGACCGCCTAATTTGCCTAATTAGAGAGCCGCCTCTGCCTTCATGAACAAACAGCATCATGAAGGCCAAGGAACACACCAGACAGGTCAGGGATAGAGTTGTGGAGAAGTATAAAGCAGGGTTAGGTTATAAAAAAATCTCCCAAGCTTTGACCATCTCACGGAGCTCTGTTCAGTCCATCATCCGAAAATGGAAAGAGTATGGCACAACTGCAAACCTACCAAGACATGGCCGTCCACCTAAACTGACCGGGCCGGGCAAGGAGAGCATTCATCAGAGAAGCAGCCAAGAGGCCCATGGGAACTCTGGAGGAGCTGCAGAGATCCACAGCTCAGGTGGGAGAATCTGCCCACAGGACAACTATTATGCCGCGTACACATGATCGGACTTTCCGTAGTGACGTACAAGACGTACGTGATATCTCCATTACGAACGCTAGTTTTACGAGACCGGTCGCTTCCGGCTCATCCTTGATTCCGAGCAATGCGTGTTTGTACTTTGGACTTTTGTCCGACGGACTTGTGTACACACGATCGGAAAGTCCGACAGCACACATTTGTTGGCGGAAAATTTGAGAACATGCTAGCCAACATTTGTTGGGAAAGTCCGCCAACAGTTGTCCGATGGAGCGTACACGCGGTCGAACTTTCCGCCAACGGCCTGACATCCAACATTTCCCATCAGAAAATCCGATCATGTGTGACGGGGCTTCAGTCGTGTTCTCCACAAATCTGGCCTTCATGGAAGAGTGACAAGAAGAAAGCCATTGTTGAAAGAAAGCCACAAGAAGTCCCGTTTGCAGTTTGTGAGAAGCCATGTGGGGGACACAGCAAACATGTGGAAGAAGGTGATCTGGTCAGATGAGACCAAAATTAACTTTTTGGTCGAAAAGCAAAACGCCATGTGTGGGGGAAAACTAACACTGCACATCGCCCTGAACACACCATCCCCACTGTGAAACATGGTGGTGGCAGCATCATGTGGTGGGGATGCTTTTCTTCAGCAGGAACAGGGAAGCTGGTCAGACTTGATGGGAAGATGGATGGAGCCAAATACAGGGCAATTTTATGCCGCGTACACACGACCGGACTTTCCGGCAGAAAAGGTCAGACGCAATCATTCTGTCGGATATTACGATCGTGTGTGGGCTTCGTCTGACTTTTTTTTTCTTAAATAATTCCGACGGACCTAGAAATAGAACATGTTTCAAATCTGTCCGACGGACTAAATTTCTAGCGGGAAAACCGTTCGTCTGTGTGCCGGTCCGACAGACCAAATACGACGCAAGGGCAGCTATTGGCTACTGGCTATTGAACTTCCTTTTCTAGTCCCTTCGTACGTCATCACGTTCAGAAAGGAACGGACTTCGGTCCGTTCATGTGTGTGCAAATCCATACGGAAGTCCGTCTGGAAAACCATCGGACCTTTTCTGCCGGAAAGTCCGGTTGTGTGTAGGCGGCATTATGCCCCGTACACACGGTCGGATTTTCCGAGGGAAAATGTCCTATCGGACAATGTTGTCGGAAATTCCGACCGTGTGTGGGCTCCATCGGACTTTTTCCGTCGGAATTTCCGACGGACAAAGTTTTATCTCCTGCTCTCAAATTTTCCGACAAAAAAGTCCTATCGGACTTTTTCCGATCGTGTGTAGCGAATTCCGACGGACAAAGTGCCACGCATGCTCAGATCACATTGCAAGACCAAAGCTATTGGCTACTAGCCTCTACGTAGTCCCGTCGTACGCAACGAACGTCACCACGTTCAGAATGATCGGATTTTCCGACAACTTTGTCCGACCGTGTGTATGCAACACCAGTGTCGGACAAAATCCGTCGGAAAAAATCTGATGGATTTTGTGGTCGGATTTTCCGACCGTGTGTACGGGGCATTAGAAGAAAACCTGTTAGGGTCTGCAAAAGACTTGAGACCGGGGTGGAGGTTCACCTTCCAGCAGGACAACAACCCTAAACATACAGCCAGAGCTACAATGGAATGGTTTAGATCAAAGTATATTCATGTGTTAAGCCTCATACACACGATCAGTTTTTCCTTCAGGTTTACCAAAACCATAGTAGTGCAAGGGCCGGCCTGATTGGATACAAATTGAAACTCCTAAGGTTTGACCTCATATTGTATGGTTTTGGTAAATCTGAAGGAAAAACTCGGCAGAAAAACTGATAGTCTGTATTGGGCTTTAAAATGGCCCAGTCACAGTCCAGACCTAAATCCAATTGAGAATCTGTGGCAAGACTTGAAAATTGCTGTTCACAGACGCTCTCCATCCAATCTGACAGAGCTTGAGCCATTTTGCAAAGAAGAAGAATGGGCAGAAATGTCCCTCTCTAGATGTGCAGATTTTTTTTTTAAATGGGGGGGGGGCCATAGCTATTTTCATCCTGGGACAATGGAGAAACGCAATCATCCTGTGCATGCGTGACTGCAAAACAAACGCTGCCAAGAACCAAACACTGCATTTCCTGACGGAGCCATCTATTACGTAGCCCAGAGACAATAGCCACGCCCCCCGTAACATCTTCTCCTCCCACTGCAGTGCAAGCAAGGCTAGCCTACATGAGAGTGGCAACTCTGCTCTGACTGCAGGAGCGGTGCAGCATTGTTGCTTCCCTACTACAGGAATCTGCATTAGGCAAACTTTATTGGCAGGATCAACAGGTATTTGTAGGACTTTTGGTGAAGATTAAGAGACAAACAACTGTACTTTTAATTAAATACTGCAGAAGACTTTCTTTTTAATGGGGGGGGGGCATAGCCATTTAATCCCGGGGAAATGTAGAAACACGAACATCCTGTGCATGCGTGACTGCAAAACAAACGCTGCCAAGAACCAAACCATACCTCCCAACATTTTGAGATGGGAATGAGGGACACCTACTAACAAATGTATGTAGGCATAGGACACGCCCCCAGCCACACCTCCTTAACCACTTTCAGACCGGACCAATTTGCAGCCAAAGGACCAGGCCCCTTTTTGCGCTTCGGCACTGCGTCGCTTTAACTGACAATTGCGCGGTCGTGCGACGTGGCTCCCAAACAAAATTGACGTCCTTTTTTTCCCACAAATAGAGCTTTCTTTTGGTGGTATTTGATCGCCCCTGCGGTTTTTATTTTTTGCGATATAAACAAAAAAGTGCGACAATTTTGAAAAAAAACGCATTCTTTTTTATTTTTTGCTATAATAAATATCCTCCAAAAATATATATAAAAAAAATTTTTTTTCCTCAGTTTAGGCCGATACGTATTCTTCTACATATTTTTGGTAAAAAAAATCGCAATAAGCGATTATTGATTGGTTTGCGCAGAAGTTATAGCGTTTACAAGATAGGGGATAGTTTTATAGCATTTTTATTAATAATTTTTTTTTTATTAGTAATGGCGGCGATCAGTGATTTTTATTGTGACTGCGACATTATGGCGGACACATTGGACATTTTTGACACATTTTTGGGACCATTGTCATTTATACAGCAATCAATGCTATTTAAATGCATTGATTCCTGTATAAATGACACTGGCAGTGAAGGGGTTAACCACTAGGTGGCAGTGTAGGGGTTAAGTATGCCTAGGGGTGTGTTTCTTACTGTGGGGGGGCGTGGCTGTCAGCTAGTGAATGCTGATCTCTGCTCCAATCACAGGGTGAAGAGAGATCGGCGTCACTAGTTGCTAGGCAGAACGGGGAGATGCTTTATATTTCCGCATCTCCCCGTTCAGCCTTCCCGTGAGACGATCGCGGGTGTCCCCACGGCGATCAAGTCCGTCGGACCCACGACCGGCCTCACGGGGGTCCCGACCGGCGCGCTCCCGATGGCATGGACGGCATTAAGGAGGGACTTATATATACGCCCTCCTGCCTGTCCGTGCCATTCTGCCGACGTATATCGTCGTGCGCCGGTCGGGAACCGGTTAAAGGAGAATTAACAAAAAAAAAAAACGTTAATTAAATCCACAAGTGCTTTTTTTTTTTACCACTGCTATTCCTTTATATTGGCTTTTAAAATGTACAAATGCAGCAATTTAGAAATCGAATGAAAGGTTTAGCCCTGGGAAACACTTTTTGAAAGATAAGAAGTGCATTTTATATACAACTATATGGATCAGACCAAAATAAGGGACAAATGAGGAGGAAAGAGGGACATAGCCACGCCCCCCGTAACATCTTCTCCTCCCACTGCAGCGCAAGCAAGGCTAGGCCTAGCCTACATGAGAGTGGCAACTCTGCTCTGACTGCAGGAGCGGTGCAGCATTGTTGCTTCCCTACTACAGGAATCTGCATTAGGCAAACTTTATTGGTAGGATCAACAGGTATTTTTAGGACTTTTGGTGAAGATTCAGAGACAACTGTACTTTTAATTAAATACTGCAGAAGACTTTTTTTTATGGGGTGGGCCAAAGCCATTTAATCCGGGGGAAATGGAGAAACACGATCATCCTGTGCATGCGTGACTGCAAAACAAATGCTGCCAAGAAACAAACACTGCATTTCCTGACAGAGCCATTTATTACATTTTACGCCTCCCAGAGACAACTGGGAGACAATTGCCATGCCCCCCCCCCCCCCCCGCAACATCTTCTCCTCCCACTGCAGGGCAAGCAAGCCTAGCCTACATGAGAGTGGCAACTCTGCTCTGACTGCAGGAGCGGTGCAGCATTGTTGCTTCCCTACTACAGGAATCTGCATTAGGCAAACTTTATTGGTAGGATCAAAAAGATTTTAAGAGACAAACAACTGTACTTTTAATTAAATACTGCAGAAGACTTTTTTTTTTTAATGGGGGGGGGGGGGGCATAGCCATTTAATCCCATGGAAAATGGAGAAGCACGATCATCCTGTGCATGCGTGACTGCAAAACAAATGCTGCCAAGAAACAAACACTGCATTTCCTGACAGAGCCATCTATTACATTGTAGGTCTCCCAGAGACAACTGGGGGACAATAGCCACGCCCCCCGTAACATCTTCTCCTCCCACTGCAGTGCAAGCAAGCCTAGCCTACATGAGAGTGGCAACTCTGCTCTGACTGCAGGAGCGGTGCAGCATTGTTGCTTCCCTACTACAGGAATCTGCATTAGGCAAACTTTATTGGCAGGATCAACAGGTATTTGTAGGACTTTTGGTAAAGATTCAGAGACAACTGTACTTTTAATTAAATACTGCAGAAGACTTTTTTTTATGGGGGGGGCCAAAGCCATTTAATCCCATGGAAAATGGAGAAACACGATCATCCTGTGCATGCGTGACTGCAAAACAAATGCTGCCAAGAAACAAACACTGCATTTCCTGACAGAGCCATCTATTACATTGTAGGTCTCCCAGCAAAAACTGGGAGACAATAGCCACGCCCCCCACCGTAACATCTTCTCCTCCCACTGCAGTGCAAGCAAGCCTAGCCTACATGAGAGTGGCAACTCTGCTCTGACTGCAGGAGCGGTGCAGCATTGTTGCTTCCCTACTACAGGAATCTGCATTAGGCAAACTTTATTGGCAGGATCAACAGGTATTTGTAGGACTTTTGGTGAAGATTAAGAGACAAACAAGTGTACTTTTAATTAAATACGGCAGAAGACTTTTTTTTTTTTAATGGGGGGGGGCATAGCCATTTAATCCCAGGAAAATGGAGAAACACGAACATCCTGTGCATGCGTGACTGCAAAACAACTGCTGCCAAGAAACAAACACTGCATTTCCTGACAGAGCCATCTATTACATTGTAGGTCTCCCAGAGACAACTGGGGGACAATAGCCACGCCCCCGTAACATCTTCTCCTCCCACTGCAGTGCAAGCAAGCCTAGCCTACATGATAGTGGCAACTCTGCTCTGACTGCAGGAGCGGTGCAGCATTGTTGCTTCCCTACTACAGGAATCTGCATTAGGCAAACTTTATTGGCAGGATCAACAGGTATTTTTAGGACTTTTGGTAAAGATTCAGAGACAACTGTACTTTTAATTAAATACTGCAGAAGACTTTTTTTTTATGGTGGGGGGGGGCCAAAGCCATTTAATCCCATGGAAAATGGAGAAACACGATCATCCTGTGCATGCGTGACTGCAAAACAAATGCTGCCAAGAAACAAACACTGCATTTCCTGACAGAGCCATCTATTACATTGTAGGTCTCCCAGAGACAACTGCCCTCCCGCAGTTAACAGGCAGTAATAGCGCTGCACTTAAGAGTCCTGGCGTGTAATCTCTTCCCTTAAAACATACTTTGCCTGACCTGAGCATAATGCGGTCTTCACTCATCCCCACGTCACGGCTCAATAATCATTCATTAAACTCGCTGCGTCTCAAATGGACGAGTGAGATGAATTTTTGTTAATGACGACTTTGAGATGTAATTTGGTTTTTACCCCCGGACCGAAAGAAGGGAAAGTAAATTAAACCGTTGCGATTTATCACCTTGTTTAGTACGTCCGAGACGAGCCGACGCGTTATGTCCGATTCCCGACTATTAAATGGGATTCGAGAGTCTCAGGTAATATTACGGCGGGCGCTAAATGAATGGCAGTCACCAATCTGGACAGCGTCCATCCGTCATCAAACACAATGATCCCTTTAATTTTAATGTATTCGTCGTCACCGGATCCGTATAAAATATCTGAATTAGGAGAGGAGGTAGTAAAGACGCGATTATTTCTATTACCATCTTTTGGATTTCGATTGCACTGGAAGAAGCGCAGAAATCTTTTACTATAATGGGAAGTGACATTTTATTTTTTTTAAAAGTGCGTAAGGATATGCATGCAATCGTCCTGTTGTGTCCTTAGCAAAGGATAAAAAATAATACAAGGCTATTTGTAAGTGGTAGATAAGTTCAAGACACCGGAGGTCCGGCACCAACGGTCTTGTGCACCGGACCTTCATCAAGGGCAAGTAAAAAGTGTCAAGCTCATCTGTTGCTTAAAGCAGAACTTTACCCATAGCAACTTGATAAAACATATTGTCCTCCATTCACAAAGCGCTATCTTAACGCCAGGGCTGGTGCAAGGATTTTTGACACCCTAGGCCAGTGATGGTGAACCATGGCACCCCAGATGCTTTGGAACTACCCTGCAGAGTGCATGAGCATCATGGGAATCGTAGTTCCAAAACATCTGGGGTGCCATGGTTCGCCATCACTGGCCTAGGGTGTCAAAAATCCTTGCACCAGCCCTGGCGTTAAGATAGCGCTTTGTGAATGGAGGACAATATGTTTTATCAAGTTGCTATGGGTAAAGTTCTGCTTTAAGCAACAGATGAGCTTGACACTTTTTACTTGCCCTTGATGAAGGTCCGGTGCACAAGACCGTTGGTGCCGGACCTCCGGTGTCTTGAACTTATCTACCACTTACAAATAGCCTTGCATTATTTTTTATTTTTACTGGTTCGCCAAACTTCATTTTTCCGCCCCCCATTGGCTCCACTCCTGACTCCACCCCTTTGCCCTGCCCATGTATACCCCACATTTTTAATGAAGCGCCCATCAAATGCAATCTCACCAGTGCCCATAAAATGCAGCCCACCAAGCCCATCAAATGCAGCCTCACCAGCGCCCATCAAATGCAGCCTCACCAGCGCCCATCAAATGCAGCCTCACCAGCGCCCATCAAATGCAGCCTCCCCAGTGCCCATAAAATGCAGCCCACCAGTGCCCATCAAATGCAGCCTCACCAGCGCCCATGAAATGTAGCCTCACCAGCGCCCATCAAATGCAGCCTCACCAGCGCCCATCAAATGCAGCTTCACTAGCGCCCATCAAATGCAGCCTCACCAGCGCCCATAAAATGCAGCCTCACCAGCGCCCATCAAATGTAGCCTCACCAGCGCCCATCAAATGCAGCCTCACCAGCGCCCATCAAATGCAGCCTCACTAGCACCCATCAAATGTAGCCTCACCAGCGCCCATCAAATGCAGCCTCACCAGATCCCATCAAATGCAGCCTCACCAGCACCCATCAATGAATGTTTGCTTGCTTCCATTCATTCAGGAGGCGGGAGTGCTGAGACTTAGTTGCTTGCTGCAGAGGGAAGAGAGTAATAACACCAGTGGCCGGGCGCCTTAAGTAGCAGCCTCACCAGCGCCCATCAAATGCAGCCTCACCTGCGCCCATCAATGCAGCCTTACTAGCGCCCATCAAATGCAGCTTCACCAGCGCCCATCAAATGCAGCCTACCAGCGCCCATCAAATGCAGCCTACCAGCGCCCATCAATGCAGTCTACCAGCGGCCATCAAATGCAGCCTCACCAGCACCCATCAAGTGCAGCCTCACCAGCGCCCATCAAATGTAGCCTCACCAGCGCCCATAAAATGCAGCCCACCAGCACCCATCAAATGCAGCCTCACCAGCGCCCTTCAAATGCAGCCTCACCAGCGCCCATAAAATGCAGCCTCACCAGCGCCTATCAAATGTAGCCTCACCAGTGCCCATCAAATGCAGCCTCACCAGCGTCAATCAAATTCAGCCTCACCAGCGCCCATCAATGAATGTTTGCTTGCTTCCATTCATTCAGGAGACGGGAGTCCTGAGACATAGTTGCTTGCTGCAGAGAGAAGAGAGTAATAACATCAGTGGCCGGGCGCCCTAGGCAGCAGTTTGCCTAGTGGTAGCACTGGCCTTGCTTAACACATTCGAGTATGCGGTAAGATTTCGCATAGCGTTTAAAAAAAAAAGTATATATACTAAAAAACGCTACTAAAATACTGCATTTGTGATTTTATGAAATGATGGCGGTATTTTAGTAGTTAAACCTCAAGTTCATTTAGGCTGGATTCACACTATTGTGAATTGGACCCCCGCATCCAAATGGCAATAGCAGGAGATTTTGACTGGCTCTCTATGGAGTCGGTTCACATATAGTATCTCCGCTGCAGGCTCCGCTGCGAATTTGGACAGGAGCCTTGCGTATTTTTTGGTTGGTTTCCGGTCCGAATTCAGCCAAAAAATTTAGTTAAAAGGTTAAATCGTTTGAAACGGTGAACAGGGATGCACCGGACTCCTGCTGTGAGACGCAGGCAAAGATAGTGTGAACCAGGCCTAGTATGGATTGGAGGGGCCCCTCACGCGTTTTTTTCCCCGTGATTTTTTTTAATGCCGGAAATTATTTTCTTCACATTCTACTGTCAGCGGGAGATGGTCAGAGACTGCGGACATGGTAGAGGAGATGGTCAGAGGCTGCTGGCATGGTAGGGAAGATGGTCAGAGATTGCGGACATGGTAGAGAAGATGGTCAGAGGCTGCTGGCATGGTAGAGAAGATGGTCAGAGACTGCAGGCATGGTACAGGAGATGGTCAGAGGCTGTGGTCATGGTACAGGAGATGGTCAGAGGTTGTGGACATGATACAGGAGATGGTCAGAGGCTGTGGGCATGGTACAGGAGATGGTCAGAGGTTGTGGACATGGTACAGGAGATGGTCAGAGACTGTGGGCATGGTACAGGAGATGGTCAGAGACTGCAGACATGATACAGGAGATGATCAGAAACTGCGGGCATGGTATAGGAGATGGTCAGAGACTGCGGACATGGTAGAGAAGATGGTCAGAGACTGCGGACATGGTAGAGAAGATGGTCAGAGACTGCGGACATGGTAGAGAAGATGGTCAGAGATTGCGGACATGGTAGAGAAGATGGTCAGAGGCTGTGGGCATGGTACAGGAGATGGTCAGAGGTTGTGGACATGATACAAGAGATGGTTAGAGGCTGTTGGCATGGTACAGGAGATGGTCAGAGGTTGTGGACATGGTACGGGAGATGGTCAGAGACTGTGAGCATGGTATAGGAGATGGTCAGAGACTGCGGACATGGTAGAGAAGATGGTCAGAGACTGCGGACATGGTAGAGAAGATGGTCAGAGACTGCGGACATGGTAGAGAAGATGGTCAGAGACTGCAGACATGATACAGGAGATGATCAGAAACTGCGGGCATGGTATAGGAGATGGTCAGAGACTGCGGACATGGTAGAGAAGATGGTCAGAGACTGCGGACATGGTAGAGAAGATGGTCAGAGATTGCGGACATGGTAGAGAAGATGGTCAGAGGCTGTGGGCATGGTACAGGAGATGGTCAGAGGTTGTGGACATGATACAAGAGATGGTTAGAGGCTGTTGGCATGGTACAGGAGATGGTCAGAGGTTGTGGGCATGGTACAGGAGATGGTCAGAGACTGCAGACATGATACAGGAGATGATCAGAAACTGCGGGCATGGTATAGGAGATGGTCAGAGACTGCGGACATGGTACAGGAGATGGTCAGAGACTGCAGGCATGGTAGAGAAGATGGTCAGAGAATGCAAACATGGTACAGGAGATGATCAGAGGTTGTGGGCATGGTACAGGAGATGGCCAGACTGCGGGCATGGTATAGGAGATGGTCAGAGAATGCAAACATGGTACAGGAGATGATCAGAGGTTGTGGACATGGTACAGGAGATGGTCAGAGACTGCGGGCATGGTACAGGAGATGGTCAGAGCCTGCAGACATGATACAGGAGATGATCATAAACTGCGGGCATGGTAAAGGAGATGTTTAGAGACTGCGGGCATGGTACAGGAGATGGTCAGAGACTGCGGGCATGGTACATGAGATGTTTAGAGACTGCCGACATGGCACAGGAGATGGTCAGAGACTACAGGCATGGTACAGGAGATGGTCAGACTGCGGACATGGCACAGGAGATGTTTAGAGACTGCAGGCATGGTACAGGAGATGGTCTGAGGCAGCAGGCATGGTACAGGAGATGGTCAGAGGCTGCAGGCATGGTACAGGAGATGATCAGACTGCGGACATGGTACAGGAGATGGTCAGAGGCTGCGGGCATGGTACAGGAGATGATCAGAGACTGCGGGCATGGTGTAGAAGATTGTCAGAGACTGCTGATTTTGCAAATCTTTCTTTATCCATTTATACAGAGGACTGCGGCAGAAATAGAAGAGGGGAATGTGAGGACAGAGGAGCAGAAGGATTTCAGGCTAACACAGAGAGTCACTAAGGGTTTGAAGTCAGCCGTCCTCCCAGGCAGCCATGACACCGCCATCCATACTCTCCGTCCCCGTCCGCATCACAAGCCCGTCGCCTTTTTTTTTTTGAAAATGGTAAAATGTTTTGTCATTCAGTCAGCGCAGCATTCGTATCTCGGCACCTGAGAATATTGAACCTCAAACACATTAACTCCAATTCCCTAACTCAAATTTTTATATCACTGGAAACCTTTATTGCTCCTCTGCACTTTGAAAACGGTGGCCATTCTCTGGCAATTAATTAAGGATTTTTTAAAGGCAGCTTATTCATAGTAGGGCAATTAAAAGTGACAGGGCCAAGTGTGCCGTACTCCCCACAAAGCACTTGGAAAATTCGCCTCACTTACATTCCAGTCTAACAAGTCAAACGCACAATTAAGGAAATTACCCGGCATAAGGACGGAGCCGGCCATCGGAGGTGGGCAGGGTGGATGGCTGGCTAGGGAGAAGGGACACGATGAAATTTCCTCCTGCAGCTTTTAGCAATCAGTTAAAGGGGGTGGGCTGTAATATGGATTTATTCTTAAATCTGCTTGAAGGAGAACTCTGGACACAAATGAAGACCAATCCCTTATGGAGGACCTCCTCATCAATCCTATGACCAATCCGGTATTGAGACCCTGCTCATTATTTCTATGACTAATCTCATACAGAGAACCCCATCATTAATTCCAGGACCAATCCTTTATGGGGAACCCTCTCATTACTCCTATAAACAATTGCTAATGGAGAATCCCCCTCATGACCAATCTCTTGTGGAGAACCCCCTCATTAATTCTATGACTAATCCCCCATAGAGAACCTCCTCGTTAACCCTACGAGCAATCTCTTGTGGAGAACCCCCTTAGTAATCCTATGACCAATCTGTTATTGAGACTGTCCTCATTAACCCAATGACCAATCCCTTATGTAGAACCCCCTCATTAACCCTATGATTAATCCCCTATAGGGAACACCTCCATTAATCCAATGACCAGTCCCCTACCGCAAACCCCTTTATTAATCATATGATCAATCCCGTATGTAGAACTGTTCATTCATTCTAAAACCATTCCCTTATAGGAAAACCATCTCATTACTCCTATGGCCAATGCCTAATGGAGAACCCCCTTTTTAATCCTATGACCAATCCCTTTTGGAGACCCCCCTCTTTATTCCTATGACCAATCTCTTATGGATAACCACTCCATTAACCTTATGACCAATCCCCTTATCAAGAACCCCTCATTGATCCTATGAGCTATAACTAATTTCCTATAGGGAACCTCCTCATTAATCCTATGACCAATCCCTTATAGAGAACACCATCATTAATCCTAAAACCAATCCCTTATAGAGAAACCCCTCATTAATCCAATGACCAATCTCTTATAGAGAAACCCCTCATTGATTCAAAGACCAATCCATTATAAAGAACCCCCTCATGAATCCAATGACCAATCCCTTACAGAGAACCCCCTCATTAATCCAATGACAAATCCCTTATAGAGAACCCCCTCATTAATCCAATGAGCATTCCCTTACGGATAAACCCCTCATTAATCCAATGACCAATCCCGTATTGAGAACCCCCTCATTAATCCAATGACCATTCCCTTACGGAGAACCCCCTCATTAATCCTATGACCATTCCCTTACGGAGAAACCCCTCATTAATCCAATGACCAATCCCTTATAGGGAACCCCCTTATTAAACCAATGACCAATCCCTTATAAAGAACCCCCTCATTAATCCTATGACCAATGCCTTATAGAGAACCCCCTCATTAATCCAATGACCAATCTCTTATAGAGAACCCCCTCATTAATCCAATGACCAATCCCTTACAGAGAACCCCCTCATTAATCCAATGAGCATTCCCTTACGGAGAAACCCCTCATTAATCCAAGGACCAATCCCGTATTGAGAACCCCCTCATTAATCCAATGACCAATCCCTTATAGAGAATCCGCTCATTAATCCAATGACCAATCCCTTATAAAGAACCCTCTTATTAATCCAATGACCAATCCCTTATAGAGAACACCCTTATTAATCCAATGACCAATCCCTTACAGAGAACCCCCTCATTAATCCAATGACCAATCCCTTACAGAGAACCCCCTTATTAATCCAATGACCAATCCCTTACAGAGAACCCCCTCATTAATCCAATGGCCAATCCCTTACAGAGAACCCCCTTATTAATCCAATGACTAATCAAATACAAAGAACCCCCTCATTAATCCAATGACAAATCCCTTATAGAGAATCCCCTCATTGATCCAATGACCAATCCCTTATAGAGAACCCTCTCATTAATCCAATGACCAATCCCTTATAGAGAACACCCTTATTAATCCAATGACCAATCCCTTACAGAGAACCCCCTCATTAATCCAATGACCAATCCCTTACAGAGAACCCCCTCATTAATCCAATGACAAATCCCTTATAGAGAACCCCCTCATTAATCCAATGACCAATCCCTTACAGAGAACCCCCTCATTAATCCAATGACCAATCTCTTATAAAGAACCCCCTCATTAATCCAATGACCAATCCCTTATAGAGAACCCTCTCATTAATCCAATGACCAATCCCTTATAGAGAACACCCTTATTAATCCAATGACCAATCCCTTACAGAGAACCCCCTCATTAATCCAATGACCAATCCCTTACAGAGAACCCCCTCATTAATCCAATGACAAATCCCTTATAGAGAACCCCCTCATTAATCCAATGACCAATCCCTTATAAAGAACCCCCTCATTATTTCAATGACCAATCTCTTATAAAGAACCCCCTCATTAATCCAATGAGCATTCCCTTACAGAGAAACCCCTCATTAATCCAATGACCAATCCCTTATAGGGAACCCCCTCATTAATCCAATGACCATTCCCTCACAAAGAAACCCCTCAATAATCCAATGACCAACTATTTATAGAGAACCCCCCCCTCATTAATCCAATGACCAATCCCTTATAAAGAACCCCCTCATTAATCCTATGTCCAATCTCTTATAGAGAACCCCCCCCCCCCCCTCCAGTAACCAATAACCAGTAACCAATGACCAATCACTTTTGGAGAACCCCCTTATAAATCCAATGACCACTTATGGAGAACCCCTCCATTAATCCTATGGCCAAACCTTTAGGGAGAACCCCTAATTAATACAATGACCAATCTCTTATAGAAAACTTGCTCAGTATTCGTATGTCCAATCCCTTATGGGGAACATCTCAATAATCCTTTGACCAGTCCCTTAGGCCCCATTCACACCCCGAGCCTAGTGGGCATTCAGGTTCCTGCTCGCTTTTCTTTTTTGCACATTTTTGAGCGTTTCCGCTCGTCTCACATAGGGCAGCATATTCACCTGAATGGGCGGCCCTATGCACGACAGAACCTCTTTTGGACTGGAATATGGCGCGTTTTTTCGCCACACATTTGGCTGCATTTGTAGCACATTGGCTGTGTGGCAAAACGCATATCTGCTACCTACACTTAGGGTGCCATAAACAATTAATGGCACCACAAGATCAATGCATGTTTGCAGAACCTTTCTAAAACGCGTGTCAAAATGCGCATTTTCTGTGCACTTTGTCGCATGTTCTAGAAACTCCAGGTGTGAACGGAGAAAGAACCCCTCTCATTATTCCTATAAACAGTCCCTTATGGAGAACCCCTTTATTAACCCTATAAGCCATTCCCTCATTAATACTAAAACCAAACCTTTATGGGGAACCCCCAATAGACCCTATGACTAATCCATTGTAGAGAACCCCTCATTATTCTAAAGACCAATCCATTGTGGAGAACCCCTCATTAATCTAATGACCAATCCTTTACAGAGAACCCCTCAATGACCCTATGACCAGCACCTTATTTTTATTCTGTACATTCTGACCAGTCCCCTACCGCAAACCCCTCATTAATCATATGATCAATCCCGTATGTAGAACTCTTCATTCATTCTAAAACCATTCTCATTATTCCTACGGCCAATTCCTAATGGAGAACCCCCTCATTAATCTTACGACCAATCCCTTTTGGAGACCCCCCTCATTTTTCCTATGACCAATCTCTTATGGATAACCACTTCATTAACCCTATGACCAATCCCCTTATCAAGAACCCCTCATTGATCCTATGACTAATTTCCTATAGAGAACCTCCTCATTAATCCAATGACCATTCCCTAACGGAGAAACCCCTCAATAATCCAATGACCAACTATTTATAGAGAACCCCCCCCCCCCCCTCATTAATCCAATGACCAATCCCTTATAAAGAACCCCCTCATTGATCCAATGACCAATCCCTTATAAAGAACCCCCTCGTTAATCCAATGACCAATCCCTTACAGAGAATCCCCTCATTAATCCAATGACAAATCCCTTATAGAGAACCCTCTCATTAATCCAATGACCAATCCCTTATAGAGAACCCTCTCATTAATCCAATGACCAATCCCTTATAGAGAACCCTCTCATTAATCCAATGACCAATCCCTTATAGAGAACCCCCTCATTAATCCAATGACCAATCCCTTATAGAGAACCCCCTCATTAATCCAATGACCAATCCCTTATAGAGAACCCCCTCATTAATCCAATGACCATTCCCTTATAGAGAACCCCCTCATTAATCCTAAAACCAATCCCTTATAGAGAACCCCCTCATTAATCCAATGACCAATTCCTTATAGAGAACCCCCTCATTAATCCAATGACCATTCTCTCACGGAGAAACCCTTCAATAATCCAATAATCCCTCATTTAATTGCAATCATGCATTGCAATTAAAAAAAGAAATAAAAATCAAGTATTTTAAAAGCTTGCTTGCAGTGCTTTTCCTTTCCATAAATGATTGTAGTTGGTCTTCTCCAGGAATAGTCAGTTCCCTAGCACAGCCTCTTATCTCCTTGTACCATAGTCTTCAGTCTTATGCCGTGTACACACAACCGGACTTTCCGGCAGACTAGGTCCGACGGTTTTTCTAGCGGACTTTCGGCGGGCCTTCAACGGACTTTCCAAACGAACGGACTTGGACACACACAATCACACCAAAGTCCAACGGATTCGAACGTGATGACGTACGACCGGAATAGAATAAGGAAGTTCATAGCCAGTAGCCAATAGCTGCCCTAGCGTCGGTTTTCGTCCGTCGGACTAGCATACAGACGAACGTATTTCTCCATAGGAACTGGTTCAAAAATTTGAAACATGTTCTATTTCTAAAGTCCGTCTGATTTTTCGACAGCAAAGGTCCGATGAAGCCCACACACGATCAAATTGTCCGGCGGATTCCTTCTGTCGGACCTTTGACTTAGTGCTTGTTGGCGATCACAGAGGTCAGACGTTTCTTGTAGTTGGCCACCAGGTTTGCACACATCTCAGGAGGGATTTTATCGCATTCCTCTTTGCAGATCCTCTCCAAGTCATTAAGGTTTCAAGGCTGACTTTTGGCAACTAGAAACCTTCAGCTCCCTCCACATATTTTCTATGGGATTAAGGTCTGGAGACTGGCTAGGCCACTCCAGGACCTTAATGTGCTTCTTCTTGAGCCACTCCTTGGTTGCCTTGGCCGTGTGTTTTGGGTCATTGTCATACCCGAATACCCATCCATGACCAATTTTCAACTCCCAGGCTGAGGGAAGGAGGTTCTCCCCCCAGATTTGACGGTACATGGCCCCGTTCATTGTTCCTTTGATACGGTGAAGTTGTCCTGTAGCCTTAGAAGAACCCCCCCCCCCAAAGCATAATGTTTCCACCTCCATTTTTGATGGTGGGGATGGTGTTCTTGGGGTCATAGGCAGCATTTCTCCTCCTCTAGTTGAGTTGAGTTGATGCCAAAGAGCTTGATTTTGGTCTCATCTGACCACAACTCTATCACCCAGCTCTCCTGTTGTTCATTAGCAAACTTCAGACGAGCTGTACATGTGCTTTCTTAAGCAGCGGGACCTTGAGGGGCGCTGTCGGATTTCAGTCCTTCACAGCATAGTGTGTTACCAATTGTTCTCTTGGTGACTATGGTCCCAGCTGCCCTGAGATCATTGACAAGATTCTCCCGTGTAGTTCTGGGCTGACTCCTCACCGTTCTCATGATCATTGAAACTCCACGAGATGAGATCCTGTATGGAGCCCCAGACCGAGGGAGATTGACAGTTATTTTGTGTTTCTTCCATAAGAGAATAATCGCACCAACTGTTGTCACCCTCTCCCAAGCTGCTTGGCGATGGTCTTGTAGCCCATTCCAGACAGTGCGATTTTTTTTATTTTTTTTAGCTGATGGCACACTCATGAAGTTTTAGGACGTGGTGAAAAGTTTTGGAGAAGTAGTTGGTGAAGTGATTGTTATGCACTGTTCTGCTTCATTTATTAATTCCAGCTGCCACTCCCGGCCCTCGGATGAACAATGGCCGCAGACGCTGCCGATCAATAGCAGATTGCTGATAATGCCTATCTATTCACAGACTAGATTATGTGATGAATGGCAAAGGCCTCGTGATTTGACGTTTGTAACTTGCGCAGCGGAAGCCGAACAAGGAAAAGAGCTGCAGTTCCATCACCAGAACCTACAAGCTGAAATTTCCTGTGAAACGAGAATCCTATATCTAATTTCTCCTGGTGGAGCTCCGGCTGGGGTCTCACTGAGTCACCGACTACCGAATGTTGGGCTACAGTTGCTGCTTCGTGGTCATCACTGTCCATAACATGAAGATCCTGAGCATGTGCCCTTCTGACACAAACCTCTGCCCTACTGACACCATCCACTGCCCTTCTGACACCATCCACTGTCCTACTGACACGAACCTCTGCCCCACTGGCACCGTCCACTGCTCTTCTGACACCGTCCACTGCCCTTATGATGTTTTCCACTGCCCTTCTAACACCATCCACTGTCCTACTGACACTGTCCTCTGCCCTATTGACACAAACCTCTGCCCTACTGACACCATCCACTGCTCTTCTGGCATCATCCACTGTTCTACTGACACCGTTTAGTGCCCTACTGACACAAACCTCTGCCCTACTGACACCATCTACTGCTCTTCTGACACCGTCCAGTGCCCTTATGACATTGTCCACTGCCCTACTGACACTGTCCACTGCCCTACTGACACAAACCTCTGCCCTACTGACACCATCCACTGCCTTTCTGACACTATTCACTGCCCTACTGACACGAACCTCTGCCCTACTGACACCATCCACTGCTCTACTGACACCATCGACTGTCCTACTGACACAAGCATCTGCCCTTCTGACACCATCCACTGCTCTACTGATATAAGCCTCTGCCCTACTGACACCATCCACTGCCCTTCTGACACCATCCACTGTCCTACTGACACGAACCTCTGCCCTACCGGCACCATCCGCTGCTCTTCTGACATCGTCCACTGCCCTTATGATGTTTTCCACTGCCCTTCTGACACCATCCACTGTCCTACTGACACTGTCCACTGCCCTATTGACACAAACCTCGGCCCTACTGACACCATCCACTGCTCTTCTGACATCATCCACTGTTCTACTGACACCGTTTAGTGCCCTACTGACACCATCCACTGCTCTTCTGACACCGTCCAGTGCCCTTATGACGTTGTCCACTGCCCTACTGACACTGTCCACTGCCCTACTGACACAAACCTCTGCCCTACTGACACCATCCACAGCCTTTCTGACACTATTCACTGCCCTACTGACAAGAACCTCTGCTCTGCTGACACCGTCCACTGCCCTACTGACACCATCCACTGCCCTACTGACACCATCCACTGCCCTACTGACATGAGCATGTGCCCTACTGACACAAACCTCTGCCCTACTCAAAAAGTCCATTGCTCTTCTGACACCCACCTCTGCCCTACTGACACTGTCCACTGCTCTACTGACACTGTCCATTGCTCTACTGACACCATCCACTGCTCTACTGCCAGAGTCCACTGCTCTGCTGACACCAATCTCTGCTCTACTGACACCATCCACTGCTCTGCTGACACCAATCTCTGCTCTACTGACACCATTCACTGCTCCTTTGACACTGTCCTCTGCTCTGTTGACACCAACCACTGCTCTACTGACACCGTCCACTGCTCTAGTGATACAAACCTCTGCTCTACTGACACTGTGCATGTGTTTAAGCTTTGGATGCAATTGGCTGAGCACCTCTATGGGCCTAGACCAAATGAGGGGGAGGGGGGCCTAGATTTAATATTTATTTGCTGACCTGAGTTGAATTTTAAAGTTCATCTCCACTTTTGTTTTGGATTCCCAAAGGTGATTAACCCATCAGCTCTAAACTTTAAAAAACATGCCATGGTATAGTCTTCATTTAAAAAAAAAAACATATTAGACATATCATACTTACTTACTATTCTGGGGTCCCCCGTCGGCTCTCCTGGCTCCACCTCTTCTCTGTGCGCCACCAGAGAAAGCTGCTTCCTATGGGGGCACATGTGTGGGCTCGATCCTAAGCTCCACCACAGTATGAGTTAGGACTATGGCAGAGGATAATTAGTGTATATCCAGACCCATAACATACTGCCATGTTCAGACCTTTTTTCTTATAGCAGGGAGCTGTAATGACCTGGATAAGATTTGTCAATATAAAGTGTAAGGTATCTATTATTAAATGATTGTTTCAGGATCTCGTAGGGACAGTCAGGCCGGCCATACATGGTTCAGATCTCGGCTGGTTCAGCAGGAACCTCCCCGAGATTCTAACCATTAATGGACAGGCTGAATGTACCAACTTGATTAATCCATCAATCTTTTCCACTTCTTAAAAAGTGATTAAACAGTACTGGCTGGCATATTCAAGGCTTTGGATATCTTTTTTTTATATCCTTTTCCATCTTTGTAAAGTTTCATTACCTTGTTATGCAGGTCTTTTGACTGTTCTTTTCTACCTCCTCATGGCTCAGTGTGTAGCCTGCTTAGTGCATCCATGTGAGAGCTAACAAACTCATTGACTATTTATACGCAGACACTAATTGTGATTTAAAAAGCCACAAATGGGGGGAATTAACCTTTGATTTTAACCTGTGTGTGCCACCTTCTGTGTCTGTACCAAGGCCAAACATTCCAGGGTATGTAAACTTTTTATCAGGGCCAATTGGGTGATTTCTGTTATCATTATGATTTTAAAAAAATGTTAAACAGACATATTTATATATATATATATATATATATATATATATATATATATATATATATATATATATATATATATACACATACATACAATTGAAAGAATTTTATTTAAAAAAAAAAAATTATACACACACATATATACATATGCATTGTGTATATATATATATATATATATAAATATATAGTAAACAGACATACACATGTGTGTGTGCGTTTTTTTTTTTTTTTTTTTTTAATAAAATGCTTTCAATTGTATATTTAAAAGACCAAAAGGGACCAAATAAGAGAAGCTTATTGGTAGGATTTGCATACGCTTTAATCTGATCACATTCATGTCTATGTATGTCTCCCTAGAAGACAATGAACAACATATTGATCTCTGAACAGCTACAGACTGCTGCAGAGGAGCTCCATCTAGTGGCCACATTATCATGAGCCACACACAATGCCGACTTAGCCTACGTCAAACAATTTACTTTTTTTTTTTTTTTTTTTTATACTTTTAGTGGAAGTTTTTAGATAGTTTTGCAATTTTTATTTCAATTTTTATCCCAATTTATTGGTTCTTGTTGATGTGACTTTTACATTCTGATGTATTTTGTATTCAGTTGATTAGGTTCTCTCTGGTCACCTGTAATTCAAACATTTGGCAATAGTACTGAATGACCGCTGAGATAATATCCATTCCCGAAAAAACAGCGGTCAACGAGACATCTGCCTGTTCTCTGTCGATGGAACAGTCTTTTTTTTCTCTTGCAGGACTTGCCCGGTGCTCGGAAAGATCACATACACAGTTAAAGGGGTTGAATTAAAAAATAATTAGCATGGGCCATTCTCCCAGTGAGAGCTCTCTGAGGCAAGAAACAAATATAAATAGTCTATATCCTGTTCTGTTCAAATATAAATCATTGATTTTTTTTTTTTTTTTTTAATGGAAAATACTGGATTTAGCCACTAGATGGGGGCTAAGGATTTTTTTAAAATGCTTAGCCCCATCTAGTGGCCAATTGTGGCATTTTCAGTATACAATCAAAGATTTACATTCGAAACTGCACATAATATAGACTAATTATATTAGTTATTTGCCCCATTCACAAAGAATGAATGTAAATGCTCTTTTACTGGGTTAATGGCTACACATATTGTATACAGGGGCGTAACTATAGGGGGTGCAGCAGTCGCGAGCGCAACCGGGCCCTGTGCTGCAAGGGGCCCATGCGGCCCCCTCCATGCTCCTCCATGCTCGACTACCGCACTGGCTGCTCTTTAGTTGTGCATTCCCCACACAACCTGTGTCCTCTGCCGCTCCGGGTCCCCCTCTCCTGCTCCATGCAGTGCTGCTCAGTCCGGTGTCTGTCCTCCCCAGCCAGAGTCCAGCCCCCTGAGTCCGGCTCACACTGCACTGCATGCTTCTCCCGGGAAAACAAACTTTAAGCACACAGATGCAGTGCAACCCTATGAGAGCCGACTCCCCAAAGGACACCGCAGGCTTGTCTGCCAGCACCCCCCCTCCTCCCCGTCATACACAGATGTTGACAGGTCTTTCTGGGAGATATGTCCCCTAAGGACAGGGACCCCATCTCCCCTGGGGACAGGACCCACTTCTCCCCAGAGGACAGGGACCCCATCTCTCCCCTGGGGACAGGCACCCTATCTCCCCTGGGGACAGGGCCCACTTCTCCCCAGAGGACAGGGACCCTATTTCCCTTAGGGACAGGGACTCCTACTTACGTGGGGACAGGGACCCCATATCCCCTAAGGACAAGGACCCAATCTCTCCTGGGGACAGGGCCCACTTCTCCCCAGAGGACAGGGACCCAATTTCCCTTTCCCTTCTTCCTCTTTGTCTCAAAGGTGTAACATCATAGGTCTGTTTAGACCTCTGATATCTCACCAAAGTCCCCCAACGGGACTCCTAAAAAATTGTAAAAAATAATAAAAAAAAAAACTGCTGATACCAGTGGTGGAACTACAGGGCTCACAAAAGTCGTACCTGTGACCGAGCCCTGGAGTTCCACCACCGGACTCGGAGGGAAGGGCCTCAGCTGGGGTTCAGGGGGGCCCTTTATGGTTTCTTGCACCGGGGCCCTGAAGGTTCTAGTTACACCACTGATTGTATACAAATCCACTACAGTGTAGTATTAATGTAGGGAAGGGTTACATCCACTGTCACCAAGGCAGAAGTTCATGCAGAGTCCAAAACCGACAGCTGCCACCAGAACAGGAGGAAAAGGGAAATGTTTCCAATGGTGACTTTCTGCTATAATACATATCCAATAAAAGAAATAGAAATAATCAAATTTCAGGCCAATATGTATTCTGCTACATATTTTTGGGTAACTACCGTACTTCAGCCCCGGAAGATTTTACCCCCTTCCTGTCCAGAGCACTTTTTTGCGATTCGGCACTGCGTCGCTTTAACTGACAATTGCGCGGTCGTGTGACGTTGTACCCAAACAAAGTTGATGTCCTTTTTTTCCCACAAATAGAGCTTTCTTCTGGTGGTATTTGATCACCTCTGCGGTTTTAATTTTTTGCGCTATAAACAAAAAAAGAGGGTAAATTTTGAAAAAAAATGCAATATTTTTAACTTGTTGCTGTAATAAATATCCCCCAAAAATATTTAAAAAAACTAATTTTTTTCTCAGTTTAGGCCGATACGTATTCTTCTATATATTTTTGGTCAAAAAATCGTGATTGCGACATTATGGCGGACACATGGGACACCATTTTGGGACCATTGTCATTTATACAGCTATTAGTGCTATAAAAATGAGCTGATTACTGTGTAAATGACACTGGCAGGGAAGGGGTTAAACACTAGGGGGCGATCAAGGGGTTAAGTGTGTCCTAGGGAGTGATTCTAACTGTGGGGGGGGGTGAGCTACCACTGACATGACAGCGATCACTGCTCCCGATGACAGGGAGCAGTAGATCCCTGTCATGTTGCTAGGCAGAACAGGAAAATGCCTTGCTTACAAAGGCATCCCCCTGTTCTTCGGCTCCGTGACACGGAGCACAGGGCGGGGCACGCGCCCACAATGCCTCTATTTTAAGGGGACGTACCTGTACGCCCATTAGCCCAGTGGTGCCATTGTGCCGACGTACATCGTCGTGCGCTGGTCGGCTAGTGGTTAAAAAACAAATCCTAATGAGTGTATATTGATTGGTTTGTGCAAAAGTTATAGCGTCTACAAACTATGGAATTTTTACTTATTTATTTCTTTTTACTAGTAATGGCAGCGATCAGTGATTTATAGCAGGACTGCGATGTTGCAGCAGACAAATCGGACACCTGACACTTTTTTGGGAAACCAGTGACACCAATACAGTGATTAGTGCTAAAAATATTGACTGTCACTGTACTAATGACACTGGCTGGGTAGGGGTTAACATCAGTGGCGATCAAATGGGTAACTGTGTGCCTAGCCAGTGTTTGTGTACTGTGGGGGAGGTGCTTTTACTAGGGGAAGACATGGATCCACGCCCCGGAACACAGAATCAATGCCTTCCCTACTGACAGAATGGCAATATGCCTTTGTCTATACAGTGGTGTGAAAAAGTGTTTGCCCCCTTCCTCATTTCCTGTTCCTTTGCATGTTTGTGACACTTAAGTGTTTCGGAACATCAAACCAATTTAAACAATAGTCAAGGACAACACAAGTAAACACAAAATGCAATTTGTAAATGAAGGTGTTTATTATTAAAGGTGAAAAAAAATCCAAACCATCATGGCCCTGTGTGAAAAAGTGATTGCCCCCTAAACCTAATAACTGGTTGGGCCACCCTTAGCAGCAACAACTGCAACCAAGCGTTTGCGATAACGTGCAATGAGGCTTTTACAGCGTCCTGGAGGAATTTTGGCCCACTCATCTTTGCAGAATTGTCCTAATTCAGTTACATTAGAGGGTTTTCGAGCATGAACGGCCTTTTTAAGGTCATACCACAACATCTCAATAGGATTCAGGTCAGGACTTTGGCTAGGCCACTCCAAAGTCTTCATTTTTGTTTTTCTTCAGCCATTCGGTGGTGGACTTGCTGGTGTGTTTAGGATCATTGTCCTGCTGCAGAACCCAAGTTCGTTTCAGCTTGAGTACACGAACAGATGGTCGGACATTCTCCTTCAGGATCTCTTGGTAGACAGCAGAATTCATAGTTCCTTTTATCACGGCAAGTCTTCCAGGTCCTGAAGCAGCAAAACAGCCCCAGACCATCACACTACCACCACCATATTTTACTGTTGGTATAATGTTCTTTTTCTGAAATGCAGTGTTCCTTCTACGCCAGATATACTTGGACACACACCTTCCAAAGAGTTCCACTTTTGTCTCATCGGTCCACAGAATGTTGTCCCAAAAGTCTTGGGGATCATCAAGATGTGTTGTGGAGAAATTGAGACGAGCTTTGATGTTCTTTTTGCTCAGCAGTGGTTTTCTCCTTGGAACTCTGCCATGCAGGCCATTTTTGCCCAGTCTTTTCCTGATGGTGGAGGCATGAACGCTGACCTTAACTGAGGCAAGTGAGGCCTGCAGTTCCTTGGACGTTGTTGTGGGGTCTTTTGTGACCTCTTGGATGAGTCGTCGCTGCGCTCTTGGGGTAATTTTGGGCGGCCGGCCACTCCTGGGAAGGTTCACCACTGTTCCATGTCTTCGCCATTTGTGGATAATGGCTCTCACTGTGGTTCGCTGGATTCCCAAAGCTTTGGAAATGGCTTTATAACCCTTTCCAGACTGATAGATCTCAATTACTTTCTTTCTCAATTGTTCCTGAATTTCTTTGGGTCTCGGCATGATGTGTAGCTTTTAAGGATCTTCTGGTGGACCTTACTGTGTCAAGCAGCTCCTATTTAAGTGATGCCTTGATTGTGAACAGGTGTGGCAATAATCAGGCCTGGGTGTGGCTAGAGAAATTGAACTCAGGTGTGGACAACCACAGTTATAGTATGTTTTAACAAGGGGGCAATCACTTTTTCACACAGGGCCATGATGGTTTGGATTTTTTTTCACCTTTAATAATAAACACCTTCATTTACAAATTGCATTTTGTGTTTACTTGTGTTGTCCTTGACTATTGTTTAAATTGGTTTGATGTTCCGAAACACTTAAGTGTGACAAACATGCAAAGGAACAGGAAATGAGGAAGGGGGCAAACACTTTTTCACACCACTGTATAGGCAGACTGTCGTTCTACCTGCCTGTGTATCGGTGGGGGCTGGTGGACATCGAGTGGAATCACAGCAGGAGTGAGTAGCCGCTGGCGCACATTCCCGCCCGCTACCCAGGTGGGGCCAGATAACCTGTATATCCCGGTGACTCACTTGGAGGGCGCATTGAAATTTGGGAACATGTGTCACGAGGGCCATGTACCTGAGATGAGACTGAAGTAGTGGGGATGCCTCCCTTTCACCTCGGGTCCTTGAAGCCTCTGGAGATGGAGACAGAGACTTGGTGGACAACGAGTGGCAGGGGTGCCAGTGGTGCGGAGCACTGTGCAAGCCTTAGTCCAAGATCCGAGCCGAGGTCAAGTCCAGTTTGGCGACAAAGTATAAAGGTTAATCAGAAGAAGAATGGTCGAGATCCAAGTCGGGGTTGGTTCCAATCTGGCAGCTGAGTACAAAAGGGGCAAAGAAATACAATGGTCAAGGTACAAATCCGAGGTCAATGGCAAGCAGCCATCAAGGGTAGTCAAATAGGTTTCCAGGTCACAAAAAGTTCAGACAGATCACACACTAGCACAGAAACAAGGGGGGGCTGAAGATAATCCAGCAATTTGGCAGTGTCTGGGCTGGGCTTATATAGGAAAGTTTGAGGTCACTTCCTGTGCGCCTCCTGGGCATTTTTCCCGCCTTTTTCCATCAGGTTGAGGTCATTTCCTGTGCGCCTCCTGGGCATTTTTCCCGCTTTTTTCCATCAGGTTGAGGTCACTTCCTGTGAGCCTCCTGGGCATTTTTTTCATCAGGTTGAGGTTACTTCCTGTGAGCCTCCTGGGAATTTTTTCCATCAGGTTGAGGTAATTTCCTGTGCGCCTCCTGGGCATTTTCCTGCCCTTTTCCATCAAGTATTCTGCGTAGGTGTGGGTTGGCGCACTGAGGCGTCTTTGGCGCATGCTCAGTTGGCACGGATTTCCTCTTGCAGCAACGCGTCATTGGTGCATGCATAGTAAGCCGTGGACTCTTACAACATGCTTACAGTGTTGCCAGGTTGGTTAAAAAGTTCTGACACTGTGAAGCTTAACATTGATCTGGATCTGGAGAGTCTGTAAAGTGATCTGCTACGGTATCTGGGACCCCTAAAGAGGTTCAAAAGTGGTTGGTGCCCAATATCCTTTCTCCGTTCCCCTATTTGAGCCATTAACTCTAATGCTAAGCTGCCCCTGCCGCTGGAGGTGCTATCCTGCCTTTGGGGTGTCAGAGGGGTGCTACATTACGTTACGTTATTTATGCATAAAAAAAATAAAATAAAAATAGGTTCATAAGAAAAACAAAGTTTTGTCTTTAGATATATTTTATCATCATTTACCATCAGCTCTTCAAATTTCATAAATGCTAATTTTTCTACCCACTAAAGAGGCCTCAAAAAAATGTTCTCTAGAACATCATGGCAGGAAGGGAAGGGCACCAATCCCAGTAAAGACACAACAAAAAAAACTCAACAAAGGCTCTAGCCTGACCTGTTTTCACTTTTTCAACACGAAGGAACTCTTGAAATAACTTTAAGGTCCAAGGGAACACCCGCTAATAATGACTATATCTACAGTATAACTCAGAGTGCATTGACGTGAACAGTAAATTGAGATATGAGAATGAAAAGAAAAGATTAAGGAATGTGGCATACTTAGAGTACATTATGGTTCAGTAATAATAATGAAATGAAGCAAATAATAATACTGTCCAGAAAAGAAATGTAGACAGTGAAAATTGTGTTTCCTCTCATTGGGGTCCATAGAAAAGTGTTCCATTATGTTAATGGTCGCCCAGTGGCGCCCAGTGGAGAAGGACCCCCTTATATCCGTGATCAGTGGGAAAAGGGGAGCCTTACCTTGGTGGTCAATGAAGTGCCCTCTTATATTAATGCTCAGTGGAGAAGGAGCTGCTTGGAACAGTAGTCAGGGGGAGAGGGACCACCTTTTATTGGCGGTTCCTGGCTTAAGGACCCCCTTACATTGGTGGTCAGAGAAGTGCTTCTTACTTTAGTGTTCAGTTGAAAAGGATCTCCCTAGATTGGTAGTCAGTGGGAGAAGGACCACCTGATATTGGTGGTCATTGGCATAAGAGCCCCTTACTTTTGTGGTTAGTGCAGTGGACCATGAAGTGGGTTTGAGCACAAGTAACAGGCAGACTGGAATAGTCTATAGGTTCACGGCTGGGGACCATGAAGTAGGTTTGAGCACAAGCAACAGGCAGACTGGAATAGTCTATAGGTTCACGGCTGGTAACCATGAAGTAGGTTTTAGCACAAGTAACAGGCAGACTGGAACAGTCTATAGGTTCACGGCTGGGGACCATGAAGTAGGTATGAGCACAAGTAACAGGCAGGCTGGAACAGTCTATAGGTTCACGGCTGGGGACCATGAAGTAGGTTTGAGCACAAGCAACAGGCAGACTGGAACAGTCTATAGGTTCACGGCTGGGGACCATGAAGTAGGTTTGAGCACAAGTAACAGGCAGACTGGAACAACCTACTGGTTCACAGCTGGGGACCATGAAGTAGGTTTGAGCACAAGTAACAGTCAGACTAGAACTGTCAAGAGTCTGTAATAGTGAGCCCTTTGTAGATTGCCAACTCGGGGGTTCCCCAGGGCGCAGAGTCTAAGCCCCAGCCTGCTTCTTCACCAGAGCCCCTGATGGTGGGGATGGACTTGCAGCAAGTTGGAACCATGTCGTGGCCCCCAGGTACGCCCAGTTGAGGATGCCGAGACCAAACACGTGTGCAGAATACAAGCAGCAGGAGACAACCAGAAATCTAGGAGACAAGCCGAGGTCAGAGCAGGGAAGCAAACAAGCATAGACGGTAAATGGAGCCGGGGTCGGTACATTGGTAGTCAGATATAAGATAACAAGAGACAAGCAAATGGGAGCTCAGAGAACTGTGAAATTGCTCAGGCAATGAGTGCTGCACTGAGCATGTGTATATATAGGGAAGCAAACAAGGAGGTGATCCTTGAAGTAACAGAAGGGAAGAGGATATAAACAAACAGTGGAGCAGGCGACCCCCAAAGGTGAACAAAGAAGCCAAACACCACATGTAAAATGGAGTCACAGATCTAGCAGAACCCTGCAGCAAGGAGGTAAGAATTTCCCAACAAATCTGCAGACTAGACCGTGACAAGAACAGTCTACAGGTTCACGGCTCAGGATCATGAAGCAGGTTTGAGCACAAGTAACAGGCAGACTAGAACAGTATACAGGTTCACTGCTGGGGACCATGAAGTAGGTTTGAGCACAAGTAACAGGCAGACTAGAATAGTCTACAGGTTCACGGCTGGGGACCATGAAGTAGGTTTGTGCACAAGTAACAGGCAGACTAGAACAGTATACAGGTTCACGGTTGGGGACCATGAAGTAGGTTTGAGCACAAGTAACAGGCAGACTAGAACAGTATACAGGTTCACGGTTGGGGACCATGAAGTAGGTTTGAGCACAAGTAACAGGCAGACTAGAACAGTCTACAGGTTCACGGTTGGGGACCATGAAGTAGATTTGAGCACAAGTAACAGGCAGACTAGAACAGCCTACAGGTTCACGGCTGGGGACCATGAAGTAGATTTGAGCACAAGTAACAGGCAGACTAGAACAGTCTACAGGTTCACCACTGGGGACCATGAAGTAAATTTGAGCACAAGTAAAGGTAACCTGGAACAGTCTATAGCAGCATTTCTCAACCTGTTAAACACAGAGGAACACTTGAAACAACTTTCCGGTCTCAGGGAACCCCTGATAAATATTACTTTATCCAAAACTCATGGTCAGTGGGAAGAATTCTCCTTACACTTGCGGTCATTGGGAAGAATTCCCCCATTACAAATAGTTAAAATGGTGTCAGTGGGAACTTACCTGGCATGTCGAAATTGCCTATTGCATAAGGAACCCCTAGCAACCTCTGGAAGTAACCCTAGGCTTCCAGGGAACCCTGATTTAAAAAAAACCTGGTCTATAAGTTCACAGCTGGGGACCATGAAGTAGGTTTGAGCATAAGTAAAGGAGGATCTGTCCATAGGTGCAGCCGGCTGTAGAACAGTCCAACATCCAGCAAAATAGGGTAGATTTCAGCCCCTCCATTCAGCTCCCAGCTCCATTCCTGGGGGGGGAACAATCTCCTCAGGGCTCCAGACTATTTAACAGCATCCCAGCCATCGCCTGGGCACACCTCTCCAGGGATGGGCTAGGCCCTGCTCAATATTCAGGCTGATCATTTCAATTCTCCCTTCCTAAGCTGCAGAAACTTCTTCCAAAGGCAGGGGGAAGCAGTCAAACTCCCAGCCTGTGATGCCCTGAACAGACCAGACCAAACAATCACTGCTCGCCTGATAACAGAATGAGCCAAATACTAAATTTAGCTAGCTGCCTTACTAGGAGGGTGCTACATTAGCCTTTGTGAGGATGCATAGCTCCCAACTGTCCCTGATTTCGAGGGACTGTCCCTGATTTGGAGCAATGTCCCTCTGTCCTTCTTTCCTCCTTATTTGTCCCTCATTTTGGTCTGATCTATATAATTGTATATAAAATGTATATAAAATGCACTTTTTATCTATCAAAAAGTGTTTTCCAGGACTAAACCTTCCATCTGATTTCTAAATTGCTGCATTTGTAAATTCCAAAAGCCAATATAAAGGAATAGTAGTGGTAAAAGTGTTTTTTGTACAATTCTCCTTTAAGGGGGTGTGGCAAGGGATTTGTCCTATGCCTGCATACTTTTGCTGATAGGTGTCCCTCATTCCCATCCCCTTTTTCTCACACTGCAGTGCTCTGTGCTGGCAAAGCTGAGTAACAGCCACACCTCTCATCCTCATACCTCCCAAAAGTTGGGAGGTATGAGGACGAGAGGTGTGGCTGTTACTCAGCTTTGCCAGCACAGAGCACTGCAGTGTGAGAAAAAGTATGTAAAAGCATTTCTAAGCAAAAGTCAATCACAAATCATAACATGCGGTGGAGAGGACTATGAAAAAACGTAAAGGTAGGACAAAGGGCATTTTTTTTTCATTATTGCCTGAAAGTTGTGCACAGACATTGGTGAAGAGACATGAGAAGCACCTGACCATTTACCGTATTTATCGGCGTATAACACGCACTTTTTCCCCTTAAAATTGGGGGAAAGTCGTGGGTGCGTGTTATACGCCGATACCCCCCAAAAAAATTACAAAAAAAGCCGCCGAAAAAGACAGAACCGCGGTCGAAAAAGGCCGAACCGCGGCCGAAAAAGGCTGAAGCCGACGGTTCAGCTCCGCTCGTAGTCCCGCCTCCCTGCGCTCGCTCCCGAAAAAGCAGGGAGGCGGTACTCCGAGCGGAGCCGAACAGTCGGCTCGATCTTTTTCGGCCGCGGTTCGGTCTTTTTCGGCGGCGCATGCACGGTTTGTCTCGCGGCGGGAAATTTAAACGTGGGCAAGGCAAATGACGCTGGCAATGCTGCAAATCACACTGGGCAAACTACAAATGATGCTGGCAAGCTGCAAATGACACTGGGCAAGCTTCAAATGACACTGGGCAAGGCTGCAAATGACGCTGGGCAAGGCTGCAAATGACACTGGGCAAGGCTGCAAATGATGCTGGGCAAGGCTGCAAAAGACGCTGGGCAAGGCTGCAAATGACGCTGGGCAAGGCTGCAAAAGACGCTGGGCAAGGCTGCAAATGATGCTGGACAAGGCTGCAAAAGACGCTGGCCAAGGCTGCAAATGACGCTGGGCAAGCTGCAAATGATGCTGGGCAAGCTGCAAATGACGCTTAAATGTAAGTTTTTTTTTTCCCCCTAAACTTCTCTCCTAAAACTTTTTTTCCTTAAATTTCCCTCCTAAACTTGGGGTGCGTGTTATACGCTGGTGCGTGTTATACGCCGATAAATACGGTATGTGAAATGTCCCTCTACTCGGCCCTCATAGGATATTTACCCCCCACGTCCATTTATTGCCGTCTCTAATGCTTTTTTTTTTTTTTTCGATTTCTTTCCTCGGCCCCCAACGGTCTTCACTCTTTCACCTCGGTATAGTGCTGAGACGTCTGAAACTAGCCATCACACTGCTCGGCGTTGTTCTTAATCAAGACGAGGGATGTCGTTAATCTCATTATCACCCTGTCAACACGTGTCACGAAAGTTAACGGGCGGCTCACTTCTGCTGAGTCAATCAGGAAAACGCCGCGGAACAAACTTCGCTCAACACTCCCTGACCTAATTCCAGAGGCGTACCGAACCTGACAAACTTTATTTGCCATTAGCGGAAAATGATATCTAACTTCACTTCGGCGAGGAGACCTTGCAAAATCCGATGAAGTCATACCATAGCGATATAACGGGTTTAAAGAGAACCGGTCACTTTCCAAAGATGTGCTCATCACAGGAGATCAATAAGGATTCTACAAGGTGTGAGAAAAAAAAAACTCAGTACTGGAATTGCTTTGCGGTCCGTATTTAAAATGCCATCTATTTTAAAGGGACGTGTATATTTTTTTAAACCCTTTTCCATATACACTATATTACCAAAAGTATCTGGACGCCTGCATGTAGCACATGAACTTTAATGGCATCCCATTTGCGCCATACACACGGTCGGATATTCCGATGGAAAAAGTCAGATCGGATTATGTTGTCGGAAAATCTGATCGTGTGTGGGCTCTAGTGGGCTTTTCCCGATGGAAAAAATTTGAGAGCAGGATCTCAAATTTTCCGACAACAGGAAAATCTGATCGTTCCGAACCTGGTGACGTTCGTTGCGTACGACGGAACTACGTAGAGGCTAGGAAATTTATATATAAATTTATATATACTTGGCATCATTCAACCTGCAAGACTGAAGACCTTCTGTGAGTCATGGACCTGCCCCTGAGGATGCCTCACCATAGTGTCCTGCACTCACACACATTAATGCAGAGAGTGGTGCTGATGTCATTGGTCTCGTAATTTGATCTGAGCATGCGTGTGGCACTTTGTCCGTCGGAATTCCCTACAAAGTCTTTTGGAACTTTTTCCGATCGTGTGTAGGGAATTCCGACGGACAAAGTGCCACGCATGCTCAGATCAAATTACGAGACCAAAGCTATTGGCTACTAGCCTCTACGTAGTTCCGTCGTACGCAACGAACGTCACCACGTTCAGAACGATCGGATTTTCCGACAACTTTGTCCGACCGTGTCTATGCAACACCAGTTTCGGACAAAAAACGGACGGATTTTGTGGTCGGAATTTCCGACCGTGTGTACGGGGGCTTAGTCCGTAGGGTTCAATATTGAGTTGGCCCACCCTTTGCGGCTATAACAGCTTCAACTCTTCTGGGAAGGCCGTCCACAAGGTTTAGAAGGGTGTCTATGGGAATGTTTGACCATTCTTCCAGAAGTGCATTTGTGAGGTCAGGCAATAAAGTTGGACGAGAAGGCCGGGCTTGCAGTCTCCGCTGTAACTTATTCCAATGGTGTTCTATCGGGTTGAGGTCAGGACTCTGTGCAGGCCAGTCAAGTTCCTCCACCCCAAACTCACGTATCCATGTCTTTATGGACCTTGCTTTGTGCACTGGTGCGCAGTCATGTTGGAACAGGAAGGGGCCGTCCCCAAACTGTTCCCACAAAGTTGGGAGCATAAAATTGGCCAAAATGTCTTGGTATGCTGACACCATAAGAGTTCCCTTAACTGGAACTAAGGGGCCAAACCCAACCCTTGAAAATCAACCCCCACACCATAATTCCCTCTTCCACTTATTGTAAAGCGGTGTAAACAGCCCCGAAAGTCAGCGTGTTCAGCTTGAAACAGCCTTAATTATGATTAGGGTTGTTTCAAGCTAAAACGCATTGACTTTCTGGGCTGTTTACACCGCTTTACAATAAAACATCAAGCAATACTGTGATTTACTGTGGTGCGGGATCTTCTCTCATACTAGATGTGTTGGTGGCTCCTAGCAATCCGTGCCGGAGCACTGGTAATATCAGGTGTGGAGGATCTCTGGGGAGGTAGTAGCGCTGCACCTTTGCTGTTCGATTCCTGAAGGGCTGGTAGGAAGCCAGCAGTAAGTTAATTTATATATGCTCAGCATCATTCAACCTGCAAGACTGAAGACCTTCGGCGAGTCATGGATCTGCCCCTGAGGATGCCTCACCATAGTGTCCTGCACTCAAACACATGCAGAGAGTGGTGCTGATGTCATCACACCAGGTCCACTTTCTGCATCATTAGGGACCCAATTTACCATCTGAGCGCCATTCAACCTTGAAGATATCGTGTGAGTGCATAGTGTTATGGACCCGCCCCTGAGGATGCCTCACCAAGGTGCCTTGCACTCACATATATTTATGCAATGAGTGCTGCTGATGTTATCACACTTGGCATCATTGGGGACTAAGGGGAAACCCAATCCATCATCTCGGTTAAGCAAAATGAGTGCCGCACACCCCTTATGACACTTCTTGCAAGCTATGGCCATCTCAGCGTGACCAAATGCAACGGGGTGGATTTACTAAAGGCAAGTAGACTGCACTTTGTTAGTGCAGTTGCACTCTGTAAGTGCAGTTGCTCCAGAGCTTAGTAAATGAGATGAAGCTTCACTTTGCAAAGAATACATAATTGCATGCAAAGACAATAAAAACAAAGCTTTTTTTTGCTTGCACATGATTGAATGATGCAAGTCAGCAGGGCTTTGACTCATTTACTAAGCTCTGGAGCAACTGCACTTGCAGAATTCATAGTCTATTTGCCTTTAGTAAATCCCCCCAATGTTTTTAAAAATGTTTGTGCACATTGAGTCATTGGGCTTAATATATCCTCATATCGATGGTGTTTGGAGAGAGCTCAACGTGTGGGGGAACCATAATGGGGCTCTATCCATCTCCTGGTGACTTTTACACAACCTTGGTAATGTGAGGGGCTAATTCTTCATCAAAACATCCTTGTACATCCATCTGTTCTAATAAATAGTCCAGCTGCTCCGTAACGCCATCCTCCTTCTCCTCTTTTTTTTCTAATTTTTAAAAGCAGTTTTACTCCTTCTTCAACTCTGATCATGGCGAGGGATGTTGTGATTGTTTTTATAGAATCCTGACAATAGAGAGGCCTGGGACATATGTCTAGGGGTTTCTGTTACTAAATCCATCTGTTGATGAGACAGTCTAGTGGTCCTCTATTATGATGTCTTTGTACCTCTACTGCCCTATGGGGTCATCCTGACACCCTATAGCAGTGGTGGCGTACCTTGGCACCCCAGATGTTTTGAAACTACATTTCCCATAATGCTCATGCACTCTGAAGTGTAGTTGAGCATCGTGGGAAATGTAGTTCCAAAACATCTGGGGAGCCAAGGTTCGCCATCACTGCCCTATAGGAACCTCTCCAGTCAATAGTTCAGTAATCTTGGTGGTGACTTCTAAAATGTAGGAGAACCACAATGGGGTTCTGTCCATCTTCTGATGACTTTTTCACAGCTGGTTATGTGAGGGTCTGGTTCTCCATCAAAACAACATCCTAGTACATCCTTGTGTTCTAAATAGTCCTCCATAACACCATCTTCCTTCTTTTCTTCTTTTTTTATCTAATTTTAACAAGCAATAGTGCTTGTTCTTTGACTCTGATCATAGTGAAGGATGTTATGATCATCTTGTATGAAATCTTGGGAATATAGATGACTAGGTCATATCTCTAGTGGCTTTCTGTTACTGGATCCACCCAATGATGTGGCATTCTGGTGGTCCTCCATTATGACATCCTTATATCTCTACTCTTCATGGATGGAGACCTCCTAACACCCTATAGGAAACTCTCCTGTCAATAGTTCAGTAATCTTGTTGGTGACTTCTAAAATGTAGGAGAACCACAATGGGGTTCTGTCCATCGTCTGGTGACTTTTTCACAGCTGGTGATGTAAAGGGTCTGGTTCTCCATCAAAACATTCTAGTACATCCTTGTGTTCTAAATAGTATAGGTCCTCCATAACACCTTCTTTTCTTCTTCTTTTATCTACTTTTAACAGCAATAGTGCTTGTTCTTTGACTCTGATCATAGTGAAGGATGTTATGATTATCTTGTACGAAATCTTGGAAATATAGATGACTAGGTCAAATCTCTAGTGGCTTTCTGTTACTGGATCCACCCAATGATGTGGCATTCTGGTGGTCCTCCATTATGACATCCTTATACCCAGGGCTCAAGTCCTGCGGGAACGCATGGGAACGGAGTTCCTGTACTTTTTCCACAACAGGAACTCAGTTCCCGTTAGCAGCCGCGTCCTGCAAGACTTTGCGAGCCGTGTTGCAGGTGCTACACCAGCAGCTGCCGACACAGCTCGCAATAGTAAGTGCCGCACACCTGACCATTCAGGCATTGCCAGTAGGGTGCCCCATGACAGCTTCCGCTTCGATCTACCTGTCAATCACTGCTAGCTGACGGGTAGATCAGGTCCCTGCTGCTAAGAGATTGTATTTAGTCAGACCTCTCGTGATGGGCTCCTCCCCACCGGTCCCTCCTGATTTTCTGTCTCCTCATCCCCCCCCCCCCGTGTCTTGCATACTTGCTCTGTGTGTCCCGCTGAATCCCCCCCCCCCCCCTCCTCTATCTTCAGTGCCATATGATGAGAGAACCCAGAGGAGAAGCACAGCTATTCTGCTCACAGGACATGCAGGGAGAGAGGTGAGCTGAGGGAGGAGGAACATCAGTTTGGGGTGGTAAGCTGAGCACAATACCTGGCAAAGTTTAATGCCAGGAGGGAAGTTTATGTGGAAATTTGTGAAGGGTTGGAATAGCAGCGAGTGTGTGTGTTTTTTTTTTTGTTATGTACTAACAGTTAAGCTTCATACACACAATCCGAAAATTGGATGAAAAATAAAACTTTTGAAGCGTTCGTGCATATGAGCGTATCATTTTTTTTTTTTGGTGGGGGAGTGGATCTTGGGTGGGAGTTCCCACACTTTTTTCCCCAGGACTTGACCCCTGCTTATACCTCTACTCTTCCATGGATGGAGACATCCTAACACCCTATAGGAACCTCTCCTGTCAACAACTCAGTAATCTTGCTGGTGGCTTCTAAAATGTAGGGGAATCATAATGGAGGATTACCTGATTGTCACATCACCAAAATGATCCATTGACAGAAACCCACCAGAGATACAAGCACGCCTATCTGTTGCATATGTAGAACCCTTTAGTGCTAGAATGGGTGTAGGGAAATTTACTTGACTCGTGGTAGTTGCATAAGTCTGTTAATTGGGTCAGGGTTTAGAATCAGGTCAGGTTGGAAGGCTCTGCAGACCAGGCCCCTATCACCTCCCCCTGGTTCTGGAGGTTTCATGGAAATTTCTAGAAGCTAGTGGGTGGGGGTATAGAGATAGTGATCTGAATATCTATGGGAATCCGGACAATCCCCAGGCAGGAGGCCCATAAAAAATGTAGAGCCTGGCCAAAGGGGAGTGGAAGATGGAGATGGTGTGCTGAAGTGCTGCTGTGTTTGGCCTTGGAGGTGGCCCTGTAAAAGGGGGGTCTGCCTTCAGGCTGGAGGTTGGAAGAAGGAAGCTGAAATAGGGATCTCCACTGCCCTGCAGTCCACCAGGAAAGGACAACCTGCATAACCAGGAAAGAAACTAGCTCAGCGAAAAAGGCCTGAAAGCAGTTACACCTACAGCTGCAAGACAAGGACAATGTGAGTACCTCTACACCTTCGGGGCCTACAAGGGAGAGGGCTGCAATGTGCCATACCTAACCAGTTCTTCCTGGAACAGTACCAGGGACTGTTCTTGAATCCCTTGATCTGGTATACTCCTCAAGGCAGCCAGGTGGGCTGGTAGTTTTCAGCTGGGGTCTGAAGAGATTAATCTAAAGTGCTCCTTAAAGAGGCATTGTAACTGATCTTTTAAGAGACTGGTGCCACTCCCGAGGGAGTAGAAAGTCCAGGATCCATCTTTGTGTTTATTTTGTACAGAAACAAGAAGTTTTGTCCTCCAAGTTGTTGTTTTCAGTCAAGTTGGGCATCCCATATACCCCTAGACCAGGGGTCTCACACTGTCGGTTCTACAGCTGTTTCAAAACTACAAGTCTCATTATGCCTCTGCCTGTCATGCTTGTAACTGTCAGCCTTGCAATGCCTCATGGGACTTGAGGTTTTGCAACAACTGGAGGGGCCACCAGTTTGATACCCCTGCCCTAGACCCTATCCAAGTTGTTTACCCCAAATTTAAAAAAATAACAAAAAGCAAGCCCATGGGCTGGTTACTGACTTTAGATGAAAGTTGGAAAATGCATGTAGCCTTGCTGTGCAGGAATAGGGGGACCCAAAATCCAGCAGCCCTCTAGGGGGTAGCGCTACATATGCATACGTGGCTGTATATACCATAATGGTACTTGAGGGGCGGAAGCAGTGAAGCAGTTACAAAATGCAATATCATTTTATCATTTTATCCTATTTTTTTATTAGTCGCTTCTGGGAATTTTTTGTTTGAACTCAAGAAGAGAACTGAAGCAGTAACATGGTGCAGATTATGCTGCGAGGAGTCAGAAGACTCTTTGCAGTCCAAGAACATGTATACACATGTCCTTTCTCTTGTCTGGTGCTCTGCTCAGCTGAATAGTAGCAATGAATATATAATAATAATATATATATATATATATAATAGTGCATTTGTCATTCCAGTGTACCTGGAGCAGCTCGATGTTCCATCATCTATGCATGGCACCCCCTATATAAAAGGGGTGTCAAACTGGAGGCCATCCAGCTGTTGTAAAACGACAAGACCCATCATGCCTCTGGCATCGGTGGCCAGAGACCAGTTTGAGGCCGGGTTCACACCTATGCGAATTAGATGCGCGTTTCCCCCGCATCTAATTTGCATAGCAGGAGAATGCGACTGGCTCCCTTCATATCTCCGTTGTGGCTGCGGAGCGCACTGCACAAAAACGCTGTGCGTCTTTGGCTCCGTTTCACGGGTTACATAGTTACATAGTTACATAGTTAGCTAGGTCGAAAAAAGACACAAGTCCATCCAGTTCAACCATAAAAAAAAAAAAATAATAAATAAAAATAAAATATATCGTACAATCCAATAAACCCCATTCTATACCCACAGTTGATCCAGAGGAAGGCAAAAAAAAACCCCAGCAGAGCATGCTCCAATCTGCTACAGCAGGGGAAAAAAAATCCCTTCCTGATCCCCCGAGAGGCAATCGGATTTTCCCTGGATTAACTTTACCTATAAATGTCAGTACCCAGTTATATTATGTACACTTAGGAAAGTATCCAGGCCTTTCTTAAAGCAATCTACTGAGTTAGCCAGAACCACCTCTGGAGGGAGTCTATTCCATATTTTCACAGCTCTTACTGTGAAGAAACCTTTCCGTATTTGGAGATGAAATCTCTTTTCCTCTAGACGCAAGGAGTGCCCTCTTGATCTCTGTGTTGACCGTAAAGTGAATAACTCAACACCAAGTTCACTATATGGACCCCTTATTCTCCTCTTCTCAAGAGAGAATAAATTCAGTTCCTCTAATCTTTCCTCATAGCTGAGCTCCTCCATGCCTCTTATCAGATTGGTTGCCCTTCTCTGCACTTTCTCCAGTTCCCCGATATCCTTTTTGAGAACTGGTGCCCAAAACTGAACTGCATATATTCCAGATGAGGTCTTACTAATGATTTGAACAGGGGCAAAATTATAGGGTGAATTATTAGGGGTGAATTCAGGCATAGAATTGGCCCTGATTCGCCCCCTGAAACAGGGAACAGAGACGCACAGCGCTCCTGTGCGATCCGCAGCGGGTTATAGTGTGAACCCGGCCTCAAAAAGTCTCTTAAAAAAAGCAGCAAACATTTTAGCACAGAGACAACACATTGTGTGTGTATGTAGAGCAATTCTGCCCGTCTTTAGTGTTAGTAAAAATGCAAGTGACTGACTGCAGATCATCAGGACCGGCGCCGAATGAGGGAGAGCTGACAGGTCCGTATTAATTGAATCTAAACAGACACAGTGTTCACTGAATGACACATCAGACCGCCGCCATTTATTCACTCATCCTGTGTCAGCTTTCTGACTTTCCCTTTAAACATTTAATGAGAAATAAATTATTTTCTGCCAGATGATAACCATCTGGGGGGGGGGGGGGGTGTAGAGGGATGAACCAAGAGCACCTGTAGTGTTGGTGAAAACAATGAGCAAGAAAGATGGCAGCTGCCTTTTTTTTCTATTGAGAGGGTTCCGGATATTTTGGAAGGGTAATGCTAACCCCCACTCCTGTACTAACTAAACCTCACCCATAAGTACTTGTGAAACCTTCTCATCTGTAACAATAAAAAGAACTCTGCCTATCCAAGAATGAGTTATTTTTCAAAGCGCAGTGCTACCCCTGCAAGAGCCGCTGGTAATTTGGGTCCTCTGCTCTTGTCCAGCCCTATGTGATGCCCCACCCTCACAGGCACACAAGAATTATGCCCCGTACACACGGTCGGAATTTCCGATGGAAAATGTCCTATCGGACCATGTTGTCGGAAAATCCGACCGTGTGTGGGCTCCATCAGACTTTTTCCGTCGGAAATTCTGATGGAAAAAATTTGAGATCCTGCTCTCAAATTTTCCGACAACAAAGTCCGATCGGACTTTTTCCGATCGCGTGTAGCGAATTCCGACGGACAAAGTGCCACGCATGCTCAGATCACATTAGAAGACCAAAGCTATTGGCTACTAGCCTCTACGTAGTTCCGTCGTACACAACAAACGTCACCACGTTCAGAATGATCGGATTTTCCAACAACTTTGTCCGACCGTGTGTATGCAACACCAGTGTCGGACAAAATCCGTCGGAAAAAATCAGACGGATTTTGTGGTCGGAATTTCCGACCGTGTGTACGGGGCATTAGACTAACAACTCTGTGAAAGATAAACAGACTGTATTGCCAGGTTAAGGTCATAACAGTATAACAGAGTTTATTGGCACGCTAAAGTAACTCAGCAGGAACACAATGAGGACTGTATGTTTAACCTCATGGGTTCTCTTATAGAAGTTTCAAACTCCAGCATATATGGTGACCCCAAGAGCATAACCAGTAGCTCTCCATATGAGATAAATAGCTCCAAGTGACTAAACAAGAGTAATAACGTGGATCAACTAGGCCACTTGAGAGCTCTCAAACAAAGGAGCCTGCAAGATGAAGATTTAAAGTTAAACACAGATCTACCCTCAGGATAGAGTGGTCTGAGTAAGTCTTTGTGGAGAATCTTCTGCCGCCTATGTTGGGGCCCTTTGAAGATGTTGGCGCACAGAGAAATAAGAGTGTATCTATAAACTGGGTGTTACAGCAATATATTGTAGCACCCTCTAGTGTGCTAGGGTTGTTAGTTTAGAATGGTTAATGTAGGAAATGTTATTGTAGCTCAGGGCTAAGCCTGGGAATTAGGGCTGGATGGCTCATCCTTGCAGCCTTTCTGGTGCCTCCTCTGTCTTCTGGGACATTGGAGAATGTTCTAGACATAGTGGGTGGAGGCTAGGAGGAGCTGCTTGAAATATTTATGAGGACCACAGCCAATCCCCAGTAAAGTATAAAGTGAATAAAGCTGCGCTAAAACAATATATTAAATAAAAAGTAAAAAATAATAAATATAGTCCAAAAAACACAATGATTGTCTGAGAACTTCCCACACGACAGCAGCCTGTATGTTAAACAATTTCAGTCCAAATGTGCACCAGTGAATATACTTGTATTAAAACACCGCTACGGGACAGTGCACCTCCACCACACAGATTGCGTGCTTACCAGAAGGCAAGCTCTTACGAGCCTGCTGCTATCAACCCAGCCAGGGCCTCTGTCCGGAGGAGAGTAGATATACCAATTCACAGATAGTAAGGAGAGTCTTGGGTTAAGTACCAGGCGACCATGGAGACTCAATCATCAGCCAGTCAGGGAAGTAGATCAAACGTTGCCCAAAAATGTAAACAGACTCACTATAGTGTAAAAACATATCATACAGGGTTTATTAAAGATAAAAGTTGCACTTACAGGAATGCAGAGTAAAATCAGCAAGAGAAAAAGCCGGCCGGCTTGCGAACACCCATCCACTGCATTACAGCGCGACGACGTCAGCACTTCAAACCTCCCACAGTAAATCCCCAGTAAAGGGCTGGCAGGGGGCAGGCCACCTCATAAATAGACATGAGTCATGCCAGCAGGGGAGTCGAGTGGAAGATGGAGTGCTGAGGAGGCTGTTGGTGGCCCTTGAGGGTGCCCCCAATCTAGGGGGGTGGGCTTGGGCCGGGGCTTGGGTGCTGGAAGGATTTTGCCAAAACACACAGAGAAAGCCCTTCCTGGAGGCAAGGGAATAAGGAGAGAGGACAGCAGGAGAAGTTCAGCACTACTGAGCGATCTTCTGAGAGTCAGCCGTGTGGGCTGGTGAGTGTCAGCCTGTCGGACTGTGGGGAGAAGTTAGCCTGGAGGGCTAGTGAAAGTGCCCGAAGAGGTAGTGCTGGGATTAGTAACCACAGAAGTGAGACAAGTTGGACACTGTTCTTTTGCTACACATACAAGGGGCCTCGGGTTCCTGCCTGTAATGGGCCAAGGCTTTAAATCTGACTGAGAGCCTGTCAGATCTTCAGAGTCATCCAGTTCTGCAAGTGAGTGCTCGAGGAAGAAGTAGAGCTGCATATAGAGACTGTATATCGGAAGAGTTGTCCCTGAAGTTTTGTCGTTGAAGTCCATGTCCCAATAATCTCCAATCCCTATCCAAGTAATGAACGCTCAATGAAAAACAAAAAAAACAAAGTCACGGACTGTTCTCTGACTCTGGAGTGCCTGTGAAAATTTGGTGGGCCTGGCTGTGCAGGGTGGGGGATCCCAGTTCATCGGCGGCCCTTAAGGGGCCTACAGGATCTAGGAAGTTAATCTTAGTGGAGAAGGGGACTCCTTGGGTACAGATGAATGGTTAAACGGGGCAGACCAAGTGTGCATGGTTGCAATAACTAGAGGTAAGGGTATGCGCGGTTGCAGTAGTCTGCCAAGTACATCAAATAACTTGGCTGCAATGGGCCTGGTCTTGAGTAATATGAGCGGTACACACAACGACAGGTGCATGGTCTATGTCTGCAAGTTATTTGCAAATGGGTGCAGCTTAATTCCCCATACACAAGATAGGATTTTCCGACAACAAAATCCATGTTTTTTTTCCGACGGATGTTGGCTCAAAGTTGTCTTGCATACACACGGTCACACAAAGTTGGTCAGAAATTCCGAACGTCAAGATCGCGGTGACGTACAACACGTACGACGAGCTGAGAAAAATGAAGTTCAATAGCCAGTGCGACTTTTCTGCTTGATTACGAGCATGCGTGGAACTTTGTGCGTCAGAATTGTGTACACACGATCGGAATTTACGACAATGGTTTTTGTTGTCGGAAAATTTGAGAACCAGCTTTCAAATTTTGTGTGACGGAAATTCTGATGGAAAGTGTCCGATGGAGCCTACACGCGGTCGGAATTTCCGACAATAAGCTCCTATCAAACATTTTCCGTCGGAAAATCCTATCGTGTGTACGGGGCATAACAGTAGGTCTGTGACTCGCTCACCACTTCATTTCTCTGATGGCGGTTGGTTGGACGAACGGAGCGTGGAACCCCTTTCTTGTAGCGGACCAACACTGGCAGCAAGTGAGATGGCAATCACCTTCACTTCCTGTCTAATAGCCAAAACAGAAAGTTAGAGGAAATCTCTGGTTGTCACCAGAACTAGTGTCCCCATTGGAAGATTCCCCCTCTATTTCTGTTGGTGACAACCCAAAATGTGGTCCTATTTAAATTTCAACAGCATGTTGATGAGGGAGAAAGCATGGAAAATAGCAAATTAAACTTCACTTTTAAAGTGGAGGGCCCACAAAAAAAAAAAAATTAAAAGTCAGCAGCTACAAATACTGCAACTGCTGACTTTTAATAATCGGACACTTACCTGTCCCGGGGTCCAGCGATGCTGGGGAACGAGACCCCCCCTCGTTCCCCGCTCCGCTCGCGGCGCCGGCATTCTTAATGTAGGCACCGGCTGTGGCTTCACAGCCAGGCACCCACTGCGCAAGCGCGAGCGGCGCCGTGCGCCGTGATTCGACGCTCACTCATCTGGGACACATGACAGGTCCCAGATGACTGTGCGGCGCCTACAGGAAGTGATGTCATTGCCCGGGCAATGAAGGTGGCAGACTACGAGGGACCCCCTAGCAACAGGCATTTAAAGGTGAGTAAAAAAATTTTTTTCCAATAATTTTTTTTTTTTTATGATTTTTAAGCCAACATTTTTTTTGTGGTGCCAACACCACTTTAAATACATACCCGCGCCCTCCCTGGATCAGCATTATATCGTTCAAATGAAATGAAAAATTGAGAAGTTTAAGTTCTAAACTGCTGTTACGAACCGGAAAGTTTCCTGGGTTAGTTAAATGCACGAAAAGGCAAAAAAAAAGAAAAAAAGTCTCCCGCCCCGACCCCCTCCACTCAACTTAATACGGCCCGGATTACCATAAACAGCGACGCCGGCGACATCAACCATGGGAATATATTCAGATTTTTACTGCCGGTACGGATTCACGAGCGGTTTATGGACCATTATAATGGCTTGCTGAACCTTGCACTGACGGAACGGACTATTTGTGTTACATCCACAATGCGAACGGAAGGAGGGAAAAAAAAATCCACTCAGCAGATTTCTGCATACCAAAAACCTCCTTAAATATTCCCGGCCGCCCTCCCCCCAAGTGCGGAAGCCGGTAATTCAAGGTCTGACTTTCCTGTTTGCCGTATAAAATCACGCGTTGGGTTGAGATACGGCACCGCTATAATGTTTTAATGAAAACTTAAAAAATCGTACACAAGAATCTGATAGATAAGCAGTCACACGTGTCTCTGGTGTATCTTTCGGCTGGGAAGAATGATAAGGGTAATTCTGCTTTTTATCTCCATTATAAATTCCCGTCTCTATTTTGAATGTATTAAAGTTCATTCTCTTCCGGCTGGATCAGAAGACTGTCATATTCTGGAAAACGAGAACCGGCCTCCGGGAAAGTTTAGGAAAGTTCTCAAAGCTACGGCACCTGACATACTGTAGATTTCCTTCTTTCTTTCTTTTTTGGTCCTTTAACCTCTTGCCACCCAGCCCTGGAATTTCTTTACCTTTATGCCCCCTGTGGAAGGACTGCCTGATCATGTGACCACCAACACATATGTGCATTCTTTCCCACCCAGCCAAGGTGTCCTTTTAACTGATTCCAGGCGTGATCACTGTGATTGGCTTCACAGTGGTCACATGATCGAAAGCTGGTCCTCTATGACAGCTCTGCCATTGTGCAACCTCAGCCATCCATGGATGTACGTATATGTGCATCCCTTCCGATCTAGTCCAGGCGTCTCTTTAACTGAGTCCCTTTAACCCAATTGGGAAGGACTTCCTGATCATGTGATTGGCTGTCACAGTGGTCACATGATCAAGAGCCAGTCCTCTATGACAGATCTGTCATTGTGCAACCTTAGAAATCCATGGATGTATGTATATGTGCGTCCCTTCCTTTCCAGTCCAGGCGTCCCTTTAACTGAGTCCCTTGAACTGATTGGGAAGTACTGCCTAATCCTGTGACCACTGTAAATGGCTGTCACAGTGGTCACATGGTCAAGAGTCAGACCTCTATGATAGCTCTGCCATTGTGCAACCTCAGCCATCCATGGATGTACGTATATGTGCATCCCTTCCGATCTAGTCCAGGCGTCTCTTTAACTGAGTCTCTTCAACTGATTGGGAAGGACTGACTGATCCTGTGACTTCTGTGATTGGCTGTCACAGTGGTCACATGATCAGGAGCCAGTCCTCTTTGACAGCTCAGCCACTGTGCAAGCTTAGCATCCATCAACACATATGTGCATCCCTTCCCACCCAGCCCAGGTGTCCTTTTAACTGATTCCCTTTAACTGATTGGGAAGGACTGCCGGATCCTGTGACCACTGTGATTGGCTGTAACAGTGGATACATGATCGAGAGTCAGGCCTCTATGAAGGGTTGCCAACTCATCCCTTTAAAACCGAACATATATTAATTACACAGGTTCTGTGGCTGATTATGGTGGTCATTAAACTCACTTGGTGCCTTATCTGCATTAAATTAGCCTCAGAACCCGTGTAATTCATATGTGTTCGGGTTTAAAGGGTTGAAGTGGCAACCCTACCTCTATGACAGCTCTGCCATTGTGCAACCTCAGCCATCCATGGATGTGCGTACATGTGCGTCCCTTCCCATGTGATTGGCTGTCACAATGGTCACATGATCAGGAGCCAGTTCTCTTTGACAGCTCAGCCACTGTGCAACCTCAGCCATCCATCAACACATATGTGCATCCCTTCCCACCCAACCCAGGTGTCCTTTTAACTGAGTCCCTTTAACCCAATTGGGAAGGACTTCCTGATCATGTGACCACTGTGATTGGCTGTCACAGTGGTCACCTGATCAAGAGCCAGTCCTCTATGACAGCTCTGTCATTGTGCAACCTCAGAAATCCATGGATGTACGTATATGTGCGTCCCTTCCTTTCCAGTCTAGGCGTCCCTTTAACTGATTGGGAAGTACTGCTTGATCCTGTGACCACTGTGATTGGCTGTCAAATAAATGAAAATAAATTAGTACTTGTCTGATGTGTCTCTATAAAATAACATTTTGCTAATTAATGACATCTATCAAATCAACGAGGAGGCTGCGGATCCAAACCTAAAACAATGAAAAGAATGGCGAGGGATGTTCACAGGGGGGGGATGTACTAAAAAATGCATTTAGGCAGCGCTACTGCGATCCAGACAGCTACAGTGATTGGATAATGAAACTTCTTTGGAGGACTTGCTACATAATAGACATGTGCACAATAGAAAAAAATTTGTTTAGATTCGTTTCGTTTCTGTTCGTTTCCGTTGATTCGTAACGATTCGTAAATTCGTAAGTCGTCGGTTTTCGTATTCAGACTCGTTCGTATTTTCGTAGAGTTATTTTTTCGTTGATTCATTTTTCCATTCGTTTCATTTTCGTTTATTCGAAATTCGGACGCATTCGTATTTTCGTAGATTTAGTTACATTCGTACTTCCGTAACATTGTTCTCGTAGATTCGTAATCGGAGCATAATTCATAATGTTATGTAATGTGTATGCTATTATTACATTGTAAGAGACACGGAAAATTACGAATCAAAAAAAAAAAGTTACGAATGTACGAATTTTTTCGTTCAATCCATTCGAAGCACGTTAAGCAGCGCCATTGTAAGAGACACGGAAAATTACGAATCAACAAACAAAAAAAAAAAAGTTACGAATGTACAAATTTTTCCGTTCAATCCATTCGAAGCACGTTAAGCAGCGCCATTAAGAGAGACGGAAAATTACGAATCGAGAAACGAAAAAAAAAAACAGTTACGATTGTACGATTTTTTTCGTTCAATCCATTCAAAGCACGTTAAGTAGCGCCATTGTAAGAGACACGGAAAATTACGAATCGACAAACGAAAAAAAAAAAAAGTTACGAACGTACACATTTTTTCGTTCATTTTGATTTTTGTTGTTTCTGTTTTCGTTTTTCAGATTTTCTTCTTTCGTAGTTTCGTTGTTTCTAATTTAATTATTTCGTATTTTCGTTGTTTTTCATATTCGTTTCGATTCGATAATTCGTTATTCGTTACAATTTTTACTAAATCATTCGTTCATTCGTACGATAACGAAAGAACGAATATAACGAATTTGAACGGAAAACGAATCGTAACTAAACGAATTGCACATGTCTACTACATAACATCCCTGCAGTGCCGAGGAGAAGACTTCAAGTGTATGTTACCCATATTCCTGATATGTGTCTACTGTACCATGTACGTGTGTGAAAAAGTCTCCTGCTCTCTTTGTATTACTTCCGGTGTGTGAAATACCTGGAGATCCTGCGAGCCCCCCTGTTTTCCTATTTTAAACTGACCACACTAAGCATGAGAGGCAAGCACATTCAATCCCAGCATGGTCAGTTTTCTGGCCGGTGCATTCAGGGGTGTAACTAGAAATCACAGGGCCCCATAGCATCATGTAGTATGGGTCCCCCCCCCCCACCACCCTCACCCAGGGGCGGATCCAGAGTCTAGTCTAGGGAGGGGCACTGCCATAAAATACGTTTTTTGGGGGGCAATTTATCGGGGCAATGGCTGATGTTGGCGCTTCAATCATCCCGGCACCATGGTTGTTATAGTGTCAGGATGATTGAAACACATTATTTCTATTATTACATTGTTAAAGAAAATGAAATAGTTCAACCATAATGACGAATCAGTGGGAGCTCCGAGTGTGTCACTTGCCACCGTTGCCTGCCACCAGATGCAGATTGTCCCTTGTCACGCGTTACGGATTGTCACTTGCCACGTCACCTGCCGCACGTTGCAAATTGTCCACTATCACCTGCCACACATTGCGGATTATCCACTGGCCATGTCACCTGCCACAAGTTGTGAATTGTCACTTGCCACAAGTTGCAGATTGTCCACTTGCCACGTCACCTGCCACCCATTGCGGATTGTCCACTTGCCACGTCACCTGTCACACATTGCGGATTGTCCACTTGCCATGTCACCTGTCACACATTGTGGATTGTCCACTTGCCACGTCACCTGCCACACGTTGCAAATTGTCCACTATCACCTGCCACCCATTGCGGATTGTCACTTACCACGTCACCTGCCACCCATTGCGGATTGTCACTTATCACGTCACCTGCCACAAGTTGTGGATTGTCCACTTGCCATGTCACCTGTCACACATTGTGGATTGTCCACTTGCCACGTCACCTGCCACACGTTGCAAATTGTCCACTATCACCTGCCACACATTGCGGATTGTCCACTTGCCACGTCATCTGCCACACGTTGCAAATTGTCCACTATCACCTGCCACACATTGCAGATTGTCCACTTGCCACATCACCTGCCACAAGTTGCGGATTGTCCACTTGCCACGTCACCTGCCACACGTTGCAAATTGTCCACTTGCCACGTCACCTGCCACCCATTGTGGATTGTCACTTACCACGTCACCTGCCACACGTTGCAAATTGTCCCTTGCCACAAGTTGCGGATTGTCCACTTGCCACGTCACCTGCCACACATTGCAAATTGTCCACTTGCCACGTCACCTGCCACCCATTGCGAATTGTCACTTACCACGTCACTTGCCACAAGTTGCAAATTGTCCACTTGCCACATCACTTGCCACAAGTTGCAGACAGTCACTTTCCTGCTAAGGTGGGGAATGGGGATTGTCACTTCCTGTGTCCCAGTCTGAGTCAGGCAGCAGAGTGATGTTGTAATCTCTCTGCTGCCTGCACAGTGAGTGAGGGCGGAACTGCCAGGATGCAGGGCGGGTGCCGGGCGGTGAGAGATGATGTCATCTCTCTGCACCGCCACCCGCTGATTGGCCAGTCCACCCACCGAGCCTCCCAGCTGGCAGCTTCCCGCCGCCCGCTCGCTTACACGCTGACTCACCGGGCCCCACTCAGCTGCAGGCCCCATAGCGCCCGCGTGGGTCCCTATGGAGGTAGTTCCACCACTGGGTGCATTGTGCATCTGTACAGCTGTGTGTACAGGGTGACAACACAGGAGCACAAATCGAGACAGGAACAGAATGTTGTCACCCTATTACAGGAAGTGCCTAAACCAGGACCCTCATGGCAGGATCACCCGGGTTAATTTTAATGAAAGCTGCAAAGACTTTTGAAGTTACATCATCATGCTAAAGCTGAATCAAAATGGATTTAAAAAATACTTAAAGCAATTGTTACCCCCAACACTTCATATTCCTGATCTGTGCCTGCTGTACCGTGTACTTGTATGAGAAAGTATCCTGTTCTCTTTGTATTGCTTCCTTTGTGTGAAATCCCTGGTGATCCTGCCAGTCCCTCTGCTTTCCTATTAAAAACTGACCACACTAAGCAGGAGAGCCCACCATGGGCAGTTCTCTAGCTGTGCTGGCAACTCAGCCTGCTCTCCTCCAATGATGAGACTTGTCCTGACACGCCCACGCTGCACAGCCATTCACTGGGAAGCTCAGGGTGCTGCTGCTGCTTCTCCTCCTCCCAGCTCCTATGCAGCTGAGGACAGAGGGAATGTGATCACTTATAAAAAAGGGAAACAATAGTGCCGCGGGGTAGGGGGGCACCTGGGGTCCCCACAAGGGGGATTTCCCACCCAGGGCGGACACGGGAGGCTAAATGTGTGGGAATTAGTGCCGCGGGTAGGTAAACCAAAAACATTTGGGAAAATAGATATGAGTAAATTGTGCTTAGTCCAAACGATAATGCCAAGGGTTGAGGGAGAGGGAGGGGAAGGGTAGGAAAAAGGGGGGGGGGGGGAGAAAAAAGGAGGGGGTGATTATAGGAGTAAGAAAAGAAAAGAAGAGAAGAGAAGAGAAGGGGAAAAAAAAGGGGGGGGGGAAAAAAGAAGAAGGGGAGGGGGGACCCGGAATATGGAAGGGGTTTGGCAGATTGCGGGAAGGGAAGGGGGAAGGGAAGGGAAATCTGGGGAAGAAAAAAAGGAAGAAGGGAGGAAAGGGGGGAGGAGGGGGGGAGGGGGTGGAGAGGAGATGGGGGGGGGGAGAGAGGGGAAAGAAGGGGGGGGAAAAAAGGGGGGGGGGAAAAGGAAAAGGAAAGGGAAAAGAGGAGGGGGAGGGGGGGAGAGAGAAAGAGGAGAGGGGAGTGGGATGGGGGATGGGAAAGGAAGGGAATGACAAGGGAGAGGTTAGAGGAAGAAGGAAGGGAGAGGGAAAGGGGGGGGGGAAAGGGGGGGGGGGAGGGGAGGAGAGGGAAAGGGGTGAAAAGGGGGAGAGGGATAGGGGGGGGGGGAAGAAAGAGAATGAGCGGGGTGCTGGGTTAGATGGGGAGGAAAAAGTGGCAGAGCATTTGGATGACAACTTGGTTAGTGTTTAAAAGAAAAGGAAAAGTACCTACCCTATAGCAGTTGCAATCAGGCTAAGAATGCACCCGGGATTCAGGACAATAAGGGTTGAGTTGTAAGCTCCGGTCACGGTCCTCCAATAGGAGGGGGAACCTTACTAGGGTAGTAGAGTTAAGGTTGAGGTAAAGTCTTTGGTGTAGTGCCGATGTTACGGTATAAGTCCTGTGAGTATTGGGGGGGATAGTATTTATCAGCTTGTTGTACATATTACAACACGGGGCAACGCAGCATAGAAGGGGGGAAAAAAGGTATAGATGTACTTACCGTGTTTAGTATAGTCCAGATAAGTCCCGGGTGCTGAGCCTGCCGTGAATAAAGGTGGCTAAACAGCCACCTTATAAGCCTCCAACCCGGATGTCAAAAAAGGTCGGCGCCGTGGCGCCGAACAGTGACGTCACCGGGTCCTATACTAAACACGGTAAGTACATCTATACCTTTTTTCCCCCCTTCTATGCTGCGTTGCCCCGTGTTGTAATATGTACAACAAGCTGATAAATACTATCCCCCCCAATACTCACAGGACTTATACCGTAACATCGGCACTACACCAAAGACTTTACCTCAACCTTAACTCTACTACCCTAGTAAGGTTCCCCCTCCTATTGGAGGACCGTGACCGGAGCTTACAACTCAACCCTTATTGTCCTGAATCCCGGGTGCATTCTTAGCCTGATTGCAACTGCTATAGGGTAGGTACTTTTCCTTTTCTTTTAAACACTAACCAAGGTATTTATAATGTATTTTTTTCCCATCCCCCATCCCACTCCCCTATTCACAAATGTTTTGCCTTTCATTTCTATTTTAAAACTGTATGGGTTGTTTTACAAGGTGGTAGTTTACAATCACTTTTTAAAGAAGCTTTCCATACAAATGCTGTAAAAAAAAGAATCAGCACCCTGGACAGCGCAGACCACACCGCCTCCTATTGGTCATCTATAGGACACCAGGTTTGGGGGCTGCCATTGCTGTATTCTGAACACAGGGAACAAGGGAAGTGACACTGTGCACCCAACACAGGGAACAAGGGAAGTGATACTGTGCACCCAATACAGGGAACAAGGGAAGTGATACTGTGCACCCAACACAGGGAACAAGGGAAGTGATACTGTGCACCCAACACAGGGAACAAGGGAAGTGCTACTGTGCACCCAACACAGGGAACAAGGGAAGTGATACTGTGCACCCAACACATGGAACCAGGGAAGTGATACTGTGCACCCAACACAGGGAACAAGGGAAGTGCCACTGTGCACCCAACACAGGGAACAAGGGAAGTGCAACTGTGCACCCAACACAGGGAGCAAGGGAAGTGCAACTGTGCACCCAACACAGGGAACAAGGGAAGTGATACTGGGCACCCAACACAGGGAACAAGGGAAGTGACACTGTGCACCCAACACAGGGAACAAGGGAAGTGATACTGTGCACCCAACACAGGGAACAAGGGAAGTGACACTGTGCACCCAACACATGGAACCAGGGAAGTGATACTGTGCACCCAACACAGGGAACAAGGGAAGTGCCACTGTGCACCCAACATAGGGAACAAGGGAAGTGATACTGTGCACCCAACACAGGGAACAAGGGAAGTGATACTGTGCATCCAACACAGGGAACAAGGGAAGTGCCACTGTGCACCCAACACAGGGAACAAGGGAAGTGCCACTGTGCACCCAACACAGGGAACAAGGGAAGTGATACTGTGCACCCAACACAGGGAACAAGGGAAGTGCCACTGTGCACCCAACACAGGGAACAAGGGAAGTGCCACTGTGCACCCAACACAGGGAACAAGGGAAGTGCCACTGTGCACCCAACACAGGGAACAAGGGAAGTGATACTGTGCACCCAACACAGGGAACAAGGGAAGTGATACTGTGCACCCAACACATGGAACAAGGGAAGTGATACTGTGCACCCAACACAGGGAACCAGGGAAGTGATACTGTGCACCCAACACAGGGAACAAGGGAAGTGACACTGTGCACCCAACACAGGGAACAAGGGAAGTGATACTGTGCACCCAACACAGGGAACAAGGGAAGTGCCACTGTGCACCCAACACAGGGAACCAGGGAAGTGATACTGTGCACCCAACACAGGGAACAAGGGAAGTGATACTGTGCACCCAACACAGGGAACAAGGGAAGTGCCACTGTGCACCCAACACAGGGAACAAGGGAAGTGCCACTGTGCACCCAACACAGGGAGCAAGGGAAGTGCCACTGTGCACCCAACACAGGGAGCAAGGGAAGTGCCACTGTGCAGGGAAGTGCCACTGTGCACCCAACACAGGGAACAAGGGAAGTGCCACTGTGCACCCAACACAGGGAGCAAGGGAAGTGCCACTGTGCACCCAACACAGGGAGCAAGGGAAGTGCCACTGTGCACCCTGTATATAGAACAAGGGAAGTGATACTGTGCACCCCTTATATAGAACATGAGCAGTGATTCTGTGCACATGGATCTGGTGCTGCCATATTGGTCCCCGTCACCGGCTGTCCATGCTGAGTCCTCCTCTGGGGTCGAGGGGCAGAAGTTGGGAGAAGGACTCTCCATAGAAGGGAAAACATTCCTTTATCATAAACCTGCTCTTGTCGCCTGAAAAATAAAGGCAGCTGGCAAACGGGAGGCAGCGCATGCATTGGCCTTTCCCTCCACGCGTTGGCGGTGCACAGCTCATAACTCATTTCTAGGTGTTCTGCTCCCATCCTCCGCTCATTATAAGGTGGTCGCAGCGAAGGGTTAAAGCCAGGCGCAGCGATACGCGGCGACGTATGTGGCAGGATGGATGCTTTCCCCTGCTCTGTCACAGATAATCAGTATGTAACCTTTCCGCTTCATATTTTATCAAGAGAAATTCCCCGGCCTGCTCTCAAGATGCCGCATTCCCCGCTGAGCCTGTCTTACAGATATGTGTCTATGTATGGATCTATTTTACATGGAGAATAACACAATGCCGCTGCCACATCCATAATCTCCCCAGTTGTCTGCCCGGCCTGTCTCCCCTGCAGTTCTCCTGGTGAACTCTGGGTGGCAGTGTGTGAGTTCAGAGGTAAAGGCTATAGCGGTGATCACATGATCAAGTCATCATGAAAAAAACATTCAACTCTATTTACAGATATCTGTGTAATGCGACAACGCAATAAAATGTGCTAATTATTATGTGAATGTTGTCAGGTCCCTTTTAGGCTTGAGACCCACAGCTCGGTTACTGTGCTGAGAGCATGCTCCCAGCACCGAAAACTCAACCATCCATGGATGCACATGTGCATCATGTAGGAGTAAAAGTCCACCCTCTTTGCTGCCGTCTTACGTATGTGTTACCTGGGGGCAGGGCTTTTTTTCTTAGAGAATAGGTGCAGGAACTCCCCCCCTTCTGAGTCGCCCCTTGTCTCCGCCCCCTACCCACCTCCGAGGACCGTCCCTTTGTACCACTCCCTACCCACCTCCGAGGACCATCCCTTGGTTCCACCCCCTACCTACCTCCGAGGACCGTCCCTTGGTTCCACCCTCTATCCACCTCTGAGGACCGTCCCTTGGTTCCACCCCTACCCACCTTTGAGGACCGTCCCTTGGTTCCACCCACTACCCACCTCCCAGGAACGTCCCTTGGTTCCACCCCCTACCCACCTCCCAGGACCGTTCCTTGGTTCCACCCCCTACCCACCTTTGAGGACCGTCCCTTGGTTCCACCCCCTACCCACCTTCGAGGACCGTCCCTTGGTTCCACCCCCGACCCACCTCCCAGGACCGTCCCTTGGTTCCACCCCCTACCCCCCTCCGAGGACCGTCCCTTGGTTCCACCCCGTACCCACCTCCGAGGACTGTCCCTTGGTTCCACCCCTACCCACCTTTGAGGACCGTCCCTTGGTTCCCCCCCTACCCACCATTGAGGAACGTCCCTTGGTTCCACCCCCTACCCACCTCCCAGGACCGTCCCTTGGTTCCACCCCCAACCCACCTCCCAGGACCGTCCCTTGGTTCCACCCCCTACCCACCTTCGAGGACCGTCCCTTGGTTCCACCCCCTACCCACCTCCCAGGACTGTCCCTTGGTTCCACCCCCTACCCACCTCCGAAGACCGTCCCTTGGTTCCACCCTCTACCCACCTCCGAGGACCGTCCCTTGGTTCCACCCCCTACCCACCTCCTAAGACCGTCCCTTAATTCCACCCCCACCCACCTTTGATGATCGTCCCTTGGTTCCACCCACTACCCACCTCCGAGGACCGTCCCTTAGTTCCACCCCCTACCCACCTCTGAGGACTGTCCCTTGGTTCCACCCCCTACCCACCTCCCAGGACCATCCCTTGGTTCCACCCCCTACCCACCTTCGGGGAAAGGCCCTTGGTTCCACCCCCTACCCACCTCCAAGGACCGTCACTTTGTTCCACCCCCTACCCACCTTCGACTACCGTCCTTTGGTTCAACCCCCTACCCACCTCCGAGGACCGTCCCTTGGTTCCACCCCCTACCCACCTCCGAGGACCGTCCCTTGGTTTCACCCCTACCCACCTTTGAGGACCGTCACTTGGTTCCACCCACTACCCACCCCCGAGGACCGTCCCTTGGTTCCACCCCCTACCCACCTCCGAAGACCGTCCCTTGGTTCCACCCCCTACTAACCTCCGAGGACCGTACCTTAGTTCCAACCCCTACCCACCTTTGAGGATATTTACAGATATCTCAGTAATGTGACAATGCAATAAAATGTGCTAATTATTATGTGAATGTTGTCAGGTCCCTTTTAGGCTTGAGACCCACAGCTCGGTTACTGTGCTGAGAGCATGCCCCGGCATCAATAGACCTCTGCCTCAACAGTAGATCCCCCCAGAAACAATTCCACCCCCCCCCCAAACAATAGACCTCCCCAGCAACAATAGACCTCCATGCAAAAAATAGATTCCCTCCAAGGACAATAGATCCCCAGAAGCCGGCATCAATAGACCTCTGCCTCAACAGTAGATCCCCCCAGAAACAGTTCCACCCCCCCCCCCCAAACAATAGACCTCCCCAGCAACAATAGACCTCCATGCAAAAAATAGATTCCCTCCAAGGACAATAGATCCCCAGAAGCCGGCATCAATAGACTTCTCTCTCAACAGTGGATCCCCTCCAGCAACAGATGATCCCCCAGCAACAGTAGATCCCACGAGCTAGAATAGAACTCCCCAGCAACTTTAGAATCCTATGCAAAAATAGATCCCCCAGCGACAATAGATCCCCAGCAGCCAGGAACCATAGACCCTCCAGCTCACCCCAACATCCCTTGCCATTACATATGTTCAGTGCTGGAGGTGCCAAAGTGTGTTTCCGCTGAAAAAAAGCCCTGCCTGGGCGCCAAGAGGATAAAAGACTACATTCATACCCTTAGAAATTGTCCACATTTTGTCATGTTACAACCAAAAATGTAAATGTATTTTATTGGGATTTTATGTGATAGACCAACACAAAGGGGCACATAATTGTGGAAAATTTGAAGGGGTATGAATACTTTTTCAAGGCACTTTATTTCCTTTAAATGGGCAGAAAATAATCACTGCAAATCCCACAAAATCCACCCTCGCCACCTTATCACACAGCGATCGGCGGCGGCGCATTTTTACGACCAGATCCTTTTTTCTTTTTTTTTTTTATGATTGGAACAAAATTCCAATCATAAAAATCCGAGGCTCTGACAATTCTATTGACCCGGTATCAAAAAAGCTAAAACAAGTTGTATTATAGCGTGTCATGTTGTTCTGCGTTTAATCAGATCCGTTCCCAGCGGGGTGTAACAAATGGGTCGCCCGCCTCTATAGATCACAATAAATAAGTGCGCACGGCCGGAGCGAGCGGAGTTGGGGGGGGAGGGCATTCTACTCCCCCCAGAGAGACGCCGCTGACCATTAATAGACCTGTGGGGCCACCGGCAAGTCATTCCTCGCCGTGCGCCGCCTAATATTAAATGAAAGCCACCAGATGGGCTTACGCGGGGCTGTAATCTTCCGGCGAGTAATGCGTTACACTTTCCATTAATCCTAAGCCTATTTTGATGGCGCTCACGGGCTGACATATCAGCGACGCGCGCTGACCCCTGTGCTCTTTAAGTATGTGGCAGTAAAAGAAAAAAAAAAAAGGGCTCGATAGCGGCAGCCGCGTCGGCGGTAGATAAACCAGCCGTCTAAAACCGGGGCCTTGTAATTCCACTTAAATGCAGTCGAGCCCTATTGAAAGGGGAGCCGATCGTTAATCCCTTCACAGGCTGATATCCGCGGTGACACAGCGATGACGGGGGCGCCGCTCTACGGGGGAATGACAAGAATTCCGGGACTCAGAATGCAAAGCCTGACAATAGCGTGAAGGATTTATGACCTGTCAAGGTGCGTCCGTCTGATTGCGATTTTTATTTTTTTTTGCGCATTTAGACGCAGCGTGTTTTTTTTTTTTTGCACGCTCCCGTTGTGGCGCATCTTTGGTAGCCCATTGATTTTAATGGGTTCTTCAACACACTGGAACGCACAAAATGTTACTGCAGGGGCAATTTTTTAAATTGCGCTGTAGCGAATCGCATGGTACCGTGCGTTTTGGTTGGCTGTGAGCACCCCCTGCCTTTGCTGGATGCGCACAATAAGTCCACACTAGTGATGACCTGAAATTAAAATTCTGGTGCCGAAACCAGCGGCGGCCGGTCCATAAGGACCGCCCAACTAATCTCTGTGCACCAGCCCCTAATCTCCATATGGGGTGCCGGACGCATAGAGTTCTACAAGTTATTTTTTTATGTGAAGCACATGACTAGAGCCTGAGGCTCTGATTGGCTTCAAAAAGGTTGGGCTTGGGGCGCAGAGCACTGCGCCCCGAGCCCACCCACTTGTGACATTAGCGAATCAACATTCGCTATTGTCTTCCTGCTTCTCCTCCAAGCCAATCAGGAAAGAAAGTGGAGCCTGGATGGGGTAAGTGCAGGGCTGGCTGGCCTGCGAGCGGGTGGGGATGGCGAGGGGGGCAGAGGAGGTTGGTTTTGTTTACCGCCCCCCTACAAAAAAATTAAGCACCAGCCGCCACTGGCCGAAACCTAAACCGAAAATGAAGGATGCACTTGGCCAAATCAGAAACCGAAATTGACGGTTTTAAATTTTTTTTTTATAAATAATTGTAATATAATCGACTTTTTAATTATTATCATGAATTTAAACTAATATTAATTCATTGTCGCCCATTATCGGCACATTTTGAAGTGGTGTTTAAAATCCTGCGTGCTCCATTTTTGGTCAGTAAAAAAAAAAAAACACACCTCCCCATTGAAAAGCATTTTGAAATGCATTAAAATTGCACCCCTTGTTGCGTTTTTGATGCATTTTTTTGGAGTCACGTGACCTATGAGAAACACACCATAAGGCTGCATTCACACCTGGACATTTTAAATCGCGGGCAGATTTGCGGCGATTTTGCCCATAATATCAAAACGCCCAGGTGTGAATGACAAAGCACACCACGCACATTTCAGATGCCATTCATTTAAATAGCACCTAAAAAAATGCAGTGCGGTTATGCGTGATTTCTCCTCCCTCCTCCTCCCTTCTCCTCCTAGGCCAATAGGATCGCTTCTCCTTTTCGGCAATCAGGAAATGGGCTCTGCGCCCCAAGCCCACCCTATTTTTGAAACCTATTAGAGCCTGAGGCTATAATCACGTGCTTCAAAAAAAAAAAAAACCTTTGGAATCCATGTGTCCGGCGCCCTGCATGTAGATTAGGGGCCTGGCGCATGGATAGGGGGCGGCGCCCCTAATGGAGTGGTCGCCAATGGTACCATATGTTTTGTTGGCTGTGAACACACCTGCACTTGCTGGATGCCCACCATAAGGAGTGTCATTGTGCTTTTTTTTTTTATTTTTATATATATATATTTAGACGCAGCATTTTTTTTGCAGCCCCTTAATTTTAATGGGTTGTTTGAGGCACTGGAACATGCAAAAAGTACCCCAGTCATGGTTTTTAAAATTGCACCACATCGCAGAATACTGTGGTACCAAGTGTTTTGGTGGCAGTGAACACCCCTGCACTTGCTGGATGATTGATCTTGTCTCCGCCCCCTCCTTATTTTCTGCAGGCAGCCTGTAGTGGGTGGAGCCTGTCAGGCCCCTCCCACAGCTCTGCTCTGTCTCTCCTTGTGCAGGGTGACTGGCGTTGTCTCCGCCCCCTCCTGTAGTTTTCTGCAGGCAGCCTGTAGTGGGTGGAGCCTGCTGGGCCCCTCCCACAGCTCTGCTCTGTCTCTCCTTGTGCAGTGTGATAGGTCTTGTCTCCGCCCACTCTGGTAGTTTTCTACAGACAGCCTGTAGTGGGAGGAGCCTGCTGGGCCCCTCCCACAGCTCTGCTCTGTGTCTCCTTGTGCACTGTGACAGGTCTTGTCTCCACCCACTCTGGTAGTTTTCTACAGGCAGCCAGTAGTGGGAGGAGCCTGATGGGCCCCTCCCACAGCTCTGCTCTGTGTCTCCTTGTGCACTGTGACAGGTCTTGTCTCCACCCACTCTGGTAGTTTTCTACAGGCAGCCAGTAGTGGGAGGAGCCTGATGGGCCCCTCCCACAGCTCTGCTCTGTCTCTCCTTGTTCAGTGTGACAGGTCTTGTCTCTGCCCACTCTGGTAGTTTTCTACAGGCAGCCAGTAGTGGGAGGAGCCTGTTGGGCCCCTCCCACAGCCCTCTCTCTGCACAGACTATGTGCAGCACAGTGATGATGGCACCGCTACTTTTACAAGGTAATATCTGGCTTTGCAAAGGCATTTGAGGCAGACAAAGTGAATTTATATCCTATGTGGCTAATTAGGAATATATTTAAATGAAAGTTTTTGTGCCCAAATTTCATCTTTTTTTTTTTTTTCAATCAAATACTTTTTATTGAGTTTAAAGTATTTCATCTTAAAAAAAAAAAAAAAAGTTTAGTGGCGCACTCGATGAACCAATCACCGTCTTCTTATGCCGCGTACACACGGTCGGAATTTCCAATGGAAACAGTCCGATAGGAGCTTTTTTATCGGATTTTCCGACCGTGTGTATGCCCAACGGTCTTTTTCTGTCGGAATTTCCGACGGACTTTGGATTGAGAACCTGTACTTAATTTTTCTGACGGAAAACCTTTCTATCGGATTTTCCGATCGTGTGTATGCAATTCCGACACGCAAAATTCCGACGCATGCTCGGAAACAATTCGACGCATGCTCGGAAGCATTAAACTTCCCTTTTATAGTGTCGTCTAATGTGTTGTATGCCGCGGTGTTATTGACCGTCGGAATTTGGTGTGACCGTGTGAAGGCAAGACAGTTTGAGTGAAATTCCGTCGGAATTCCGGGAAAACCATCAGAGCTTTTTCTGACGAGAATTCCGATCGTGTGTACGCGGCATTAGACACATAAGCCAACTCTCTTTTTAAAGCATTGCGGCAATGAGGAAAGTTTTATTAACCGCTTCCCGACCGCCTCACGCCGATATACGTCAGGCGGAATGGCACGGCTAGGCAAAACCACGTACAGGTACGTGGCACTTTAAAAGCCTAGCCGTGGGTCGTGCGCGCACCGCTGACGGCACGCTCACGACTCGGTCGGGAGCTTCGTGACCCCGGCCACGGGACCAGCGGACCCGATAGCCGCTGGTGTCCCACGATCGGGTCACAGAGCTGAAGAACGGGGAGAGGTCTGTGTAAACAAACCTCTCCCGCGCTTCCTTCTCTGCCTGTCATTGATCGGCTGTTCCCTGTCATCGGGAAAGCCGATCAATGACGTCAGACGTCAGTCCTGCCCCCTAATGTAAAAAAAAAACACACGTCACAGCCCATAACCCCTCCCCGCCCCCTAGTGGTTAACCCCTTCACTGCCAGTGCCAACTACACAGGAATCAGTGCATTTGCATAGCACTGATTGCTGTATAAATGACAACGGTCCCAAAAATGTGTCAAAAATGTCCGATGTGTCCGCCATAATGTCGCAGTCACAATAAAAATCGCTGATCGCCGCCATTACTAGTAAAAAAAAAATATTAATAAAAATGCTATAAAACTATCCCCTATTTTGTAAACGCTATAACTGTTGCGCAAACCAATCAATATTCGCTAATTGCGATTTTTTTTGCCAAAAATATGTAGAAGAATACGTATCGGCCTAAACTGAGGAAAAAAATGTTTTTTTTATATATTTTTTGGGGATATTTATTATAGCAAAAAGTAAAAAATATTGCATTTTTTTCAAAATTGTCGCTCTATTTTTGTTTATAGCGCAAAAAATAAAAACCGCAGAGGCAATCAAATACCACCAAAAGAAAGCTCTATTTGTGGGGAAAAAGCCACGTCGCACAACCGCGCAATTGTCAGTTAAATCGACGCAGTGCCGAATCGCAAAAAGGGGCCTGGTCCTTTGGCTGCAAATTGGTCCGGGGCTGAAGTGGTTAAAACGTGGCCTGGGAATGAAGGGGTTCACGGAGACCCAGGTACAGAGAGACATGAATATAATTCTACAACATGACAAAAATCAAGTGGGAAAAAAAAAAAAAGGAAAAGGAAAAGAAAAAAAAATCACCTTTCCTAACTACATAAAGGCAATGTCAAATTATCGAGCAATAAAAGAAGAAAAAAAGAAATTCATTAATGAGATGGATTCTTCGACTCTTATAAAAAGCTCCACAGGTTCAGCACTCGGAATGAATATGACCTTGGGCAGAGGAGAACGCAGCCACGTCTCCACACCGGCCTTTTTTTTGGTTTTTGCAACGGCAAACTCGGCTCCTGGAGGCCCCTGAAAACCAATATACAGCATACCGGCCTTAGTTAAAGCGCTATTATACCCAAACGCAAACATTTACTATAATGCAGCCTACCAATTCTTAGATGTGAGGGGTCATTCGTTATGATTGCAATTTGTGAATTTGTACATTCGTACATTCATAAATTAGAAAATTCGGAAATTTGGAAATTCTAAAATCCGAAAATTCGAAAATTTGAAATAGTAACTAACTATTAACCACTTCAGCCCCGGACCAATTTGCAGCCAAAGGACCAGGCCCCTTTTTTGCGATTCGGCACTGCGTCGCTTTAACTGACAATTGCGCAGTCGTGCGACGTGGCTCCCAAACAAAATTGGCGCCCTTTTTTCCCCACAATTAGAGCTTTCTTTTGGTGGTATTTGATCGCCTCTGCGGTTTTTATTTTTTGCGCTATAAACAAAAAAAGAGCGACAATTTTGAAAAAAATGCAATATTTTTTACTTTTTGATATAATAAATATCCCCAAAAAATCTATAAAAAAAAATTTTTCCCCTCAGTTTAGGCCGATACGTATTCTTCTACATATTTTTGGTAAAAAAAATCGCAATTAGCGATTATTGATTGGTTTGCGCAAAAGTTATAGCGTTTACAAAATAGGGGATAATTTTATAGCATTTTTATTAATATTTTTTTTTTACTAGTAATGGCGGCGATCAGCGATTTTTATTGTGACTGCGACATTATGGCGGACACATCGGACATTTTTGACACATTTTTGGGACCATTGTCATTTATACAGCAATCAATGCTATTTAAATGCACTGATTCCTGTATAAATGACAGTTGTAGTTAAAGAGTTAACCACTAGGGGGAGGGGAGGGGTTATGGGCTGTGACGTGTGTGTTTTTTTACATTAGGGGCGGGGCTGACGTCTGACGTCATTGATCGGCTTTCCCGATGACAGGGAACAGCCAATCAATGACAGGCAGAGTAGGAAGCGCGGGGAGAGGTTTGTTTACACATACCTCTCCCCGTTCTTCAGCTCCGTGACCCGATCGCGGGACACCAGCGGCGATCAGGTCCGCTGGTCCCGCGGCCGGGGTCACGGAGCTCCCGACCGGGTCGCAAGCGCGCCGCTGGCGCGCGCGCGACCCACGGGCAGGCATTTAAAGGGGACGTACAGGTACGTGCTTTTGCCTGCCCGTGCCATTCTGCTGACGTATATATGCAGTGGGCGGTCGGGAAGCGGTTAAACCCGAACACATAATTACACAGGTTCCGAGGCTAATTTAATGCAGATAAGGCACCAACTGAGTTAATTACCACCTTAACCGCTTCCCGGCGGCGTGCTCGCGACCCAGCCGGGAGCTCGGTGACCACGGCCGCAGGACCAGCGGACCTAATCGCCGTTGGTGTCCCGCGATCGGGTCACAGAGCTGAAGAACGGGGAGAAGTCTGTGTAAACAAACCTCTCCCCGCGATTCCTACACTGCCTGTCATTGATCGGCTGTTCCCTGTCATCGGGAAAGCCGATCAATGACATCAGACGTACAGCCACGCCCCCCTACTGTAAAAAAAACACAACACGTCACACTTACCCCCTTCCCGCCCCTTAGTGGTTAACTCCTTCCCTGCCACTGTCATTTACATAGGAATCAGTGCATTTAAATAGCACTGATTTCTATATAAATGACAATGGTCCCAAAAATGTGTCAAAAATGTCCGATGTGTCCGCCATAATGTCGCAGTCACAATAAAAATCGCTGATCGCCGCCATTACTAGTAAAAAAAAAAAATATTAATAAAAATGCTATAAAACTATCCCCTATTTTGTAAACGCTATAACTTTTGCGCAAACAAATCAATAATCGCTAATTGCGATTTTTTTACCAAAAATATGTAGAAGAATACGTATCGGCCTAAACTGAGGAAAAAAACATTTTTTTATATATTTTTTGGGGATATTTATTATAGCAAAAAGTAAAAAATATTGCATTGTTTTCAAAATTGTTGCTCTATTTTTGTTTTTTTAGCGCAAAAAATAAAAACCGCAGGGGCGATCAAATACCACCAAAAGAAAGCTCTATTTGTGGGAAAAAAAGGACGCCAATTTTGTTTGGGAGCCACGTCGCACGACCGCGCAATTGTCAGTTAAAGCGACGCAGTGCCGAATCGCAAAAAGGGGCCTGGTCCTTTGGCTGCCAATTGGTCCGGGGCTGAAGTGGTAATTGGCCGCAGAACTTGTGTAATTATTATGTGTTCAGTTTTAAAGGGATGAGGTGGCGACCATACCTGGAGCCCGGGGATTTCTTAGAGATCCGAGTGGGGTGAAATCCCTAGTCCTGGGTCCTGATTTTGAGAACAGCCAGCATACTGATTGGTCAGGTGTGTGCTGGGCTTTTAGTAGTAACCTGACCATAGTTCTGGGCTCCACCCCGGCAGATAGGAAGTCTGTCCCCCGCATAGGGTCGCCACCTTTTCATCAAGTCAAACCCGAACACTTTAGCGGCGCACAGCAATTTTTTTTTTATAGTATAAACTATACATATATTTTTCTATTAACCACTTCATTACCGGCCACCGTCATATGACGTCCACAAGGTGGATCTCCCATCCTGGGTGGACGTCATTTGACGCTCTCCTATTCACAGCTGCCTAGGGGGCGTGTACACCCGCGGCGTCGCTCGGGACCCGGTGCGCGTGCCCGGCGGTCGTGATGTCCAGCAGTGCTGCAAGTGAAAACAGCGGGACCGTGGAGCTGTGGGTGTAAACACACAGCTCCACGTCCTGTCACTGGAGAGGAGACCGATGGTGTGTTCCAAGTACAGAGGAACATCGATCGGTCTCCTCCCCTTGTGAGTCCCCTCCCCCCACAGTTAGAATCACTTGCAGGGAACATACATTAACCCCTGCAGCGCCCCCTAGTGTTAACCCCTTCCCTGCCAGTCATATTTACACAGTAATCAGTGCAATTTTATAGCAACGATCGCTGTGTAAATGTGAATGGTCCCAAAAATTTGTCAAAAGTGTCCGAAGTGTCCGCCGCAATGTCGCAGTCACCTTAAAAAATCGCAGATCGCTGCCATTACTAGTAAAAAAAAAAAAAAATGCAATAAATCTATCCCCTATTTTGTAAACGCTATAACTTTTGCGCAAACCAATCAATAAACGCTTATTGCGATTTTTTTTACCAAAAATATGTAGAAGAATACGTATCGGCCTAAACTGAGTAAAAAAAATTATTTTTTTTTTTTTTAAATTGGATATTTATTATAGCAAAAAGTAAAAAATATTGTGTTTTTTTTCAAAATTATCTTCTTTTGTTTATGGCGCAAAAAATAAAAACCGCAGAGGTGATCAAATACCACCAAAAGAAAGCTCTATTTGTGGGAAAAAAAGGACGTCAATTTTGTTTGGGTGCAACGTCGCACGACCGCGCAATTGTCAGTTAAAGCGGCGCAGTGCCGAATCGCAAAATGTGCTCTGGTGAAGAAAGGGGGTAAAATCGCCCGGGGCTGAAGTGGTTAAATAACATTTCTAATCATATAACGTTGATAACAAGAGTCCCCTTTACATCAGAGTCCACAGAGTTCCCCTTTTACATCTGAACTCGCAGAGTTCCCTTTCACTGTAAGGGAGGACTCTGCAGACTCTGATGTAAGTGAGAGCTCTGGGGACTCTGACATAAGGGATGCTCTGGGAACTCTGATTTAAGGGGGAACACTGAGAACTCTGATGTACGGAGAGGACTCTGATGTACGGAGAGGACTCTGATGTAAGGGGAAACACTGTGGCTTCTGGTGTAAAGGGGAACTCTGATCTAAGGGGTGCTCTGAGAACTCTGATTTACCTTAGTGTACTCACTCAGAGGCAGGAGAGAGAAGAGGGGAGACCTCAGTCACAGACAGGGATGGATGGTGAGCTCCCTCACCCCTTGGCAGTCAGCACCTCTCATCCAGATGTATCTGAGGATGCTGGACTTTCCTTTCTGAGGCACACCCCTGGGGGTTGGAGTGTGGGCAGACACAGAGGGATAGGGGCGGGAGGAAGAGGTGAAGATCGAGCCCTCTCTGCTCTCTTGTCTTGTCTGTGTGGGGGATAGGGGGATTGTTGGTTCTGGCTTTGGGCAGCATGAAAGTGAGTGTAACAGACACTCTCGGCTTAGACAACTGCAGCCAGCAACCCTGCTGAAACTCGGACGCATGATTCCAAACCCGAACTGTCCGGATGAATCCCGGACAGGTGGCAACCCTACCCAGGACTCCTCCTGTGTTTAACTTCCGCCTCCTGCCCACCAGCACCAGCATCACACACGCTCTGTTCTAAACAAGTCGGGCTCGGCCACGGACCACCCCCCCCCGCCCCCCCCGTGGCGTCACTGCGTGGCCGCGGCTGTGACAGGCGGAGAGAGCCGCGCCGCCTACGGACAAGGAGAGGAGGAGGGAGCGGAGCACTCTGTCGCTCCAGCGCCCCCACCTCTGTGGCGCCTGGGTGCACTGCACCCCGTGCACCCCGTGACGGATCGGCCCTGGCTGCACGTGAGAGCCAACTAGGCTGAATGTCCCTTTGTTGATGGAAAAAAAGGAATGCTGAAACCCCTGCGAGGGAAGAATATGTTGGTTTGCTGAACTTTGAGCGGCTGCCACTGTGTGGGCACTGACTAAATACATGAGGTCTCCAACCAAAATGGACTTAGCACCTGATTACACTATTCTCTGTTACCAGCATTAATCTGGGACAGAACCACCTAGTGGTAGTCTAGCTAACTGCACCTGCTTGCATGCCCATTACCATAAAGCATGGCAATGCAGCATTGCTTCGTTGCAATGCCATTCATTCTGAATGACACCCCAATACACAAAGGCCCCAAACACATTGACATTTTTGGGCATCAGGGTGGCCGAGGGGGTGGGTTGGTTAAACCGCAGCTCAGCCGCCCTGCTTTTACCTCCCCCTGGCCACTGACCTGCAGCCACCAAACATCTTAGTCCAATGATACCAATTCCAAAGACATAACGGATGACTACGTCACATAAAGCAGCTGTATCACCAATAAAGAGCCTCGGCTTTCGTTCGGCCTGCGATTAAACGCCGGCGAAATTAAATGTTTTTGTTCTTTATTGTTCCGCCGCTGATTGGCTTAAAATCGTTCTGCGTTTTTTCCTCTCTCTCTCCGGTGCGACCCGCAAACCGTGATGAATGCTCGCCGCCAATGGAGGTAATGTTACTCAGCCAATATCTTGTACAATTAAATTCCTGACAGATTGACTACTGTATGTCTTATCTCATTTCATAGCAAACCAAGAGGGCGGGGGTGGGGTGGGGGGGCGGCATCACCACGGATTAAACAAATACGGCTGAGCTATGCCGCGCTAATTAAGGGACAAGGAGTTAATAATCACATTCTTACAGTGAGAAGTCACAGAGAGTGAAGTGTATTGATCCGGTGCGCCTGAAACACGGTTAACCCATTTTTACGGCGGTAGCGTTGGCAATGAACGCGTCTATCTATTGAATTCTTCGCTTCTTAAAGTGCATGTACACCCAATCGCTACAATCTCATATAAGCGTTAAAGGGGAACTCTGGCTGCCCCTCTTGCACAGTTGTACCGACTCCTCTCCTGCATTGTAATGACTTACTCTGAATTCACCGCACACTGTGAGCCTCTCACAATGTGCATTAGAAGCTGCAGCAGGTCAGATAGAGCCCCGCCTCCCTCCCGCTCTGACTGTCCATATCCCCGCCCCCTTTCATTCATTGGATTTCAGTACTTGGCTACTAGGCTGCATTTATTGGCACTGATAGGCTGCACTGATGCGCACTGATAGGCGTCACTAATGAACACCAATGGGCACTGATGAGGCGGCATTTATGGGCATTGATAGGCGGCACTGAAACACTGATGGGCACTGATAGGCGGCACTGATGAACACCGATGGGCACTGATAGGCAGCACTGATGGGCACTGATGAGGCTACACTGATGGGCACTGATTAGGCGGTACTGATGGGCACTGATTAGGCGGCATTGATGGGCACTGATAGGCTGCATTTATTGGCACTGATAGGCTGCACTGATGCGCACTGATAGGCGTCACTGATGAACACTGATGTGCACTGATGAGGCTGCACTGATGGGCACTGATGAGGCGGCATTGATGAGCACTGATAGGCGGCACTGAAACACTGATGGGCACTGATAGGCGGCACTGATGAACACCGATGGGCACTGATAGGCAGCACTGATGGGCACTGATGAGGCTACACTGATGGGCACTGATTAGGCGGTACTGATGGGCACTGATTAGGCGGCATTGATGGGCACTGATAGGCTGCATTTATTGGCACTGATAGGCTGCACTGATGCGCACTGATAGGCGTCACTGATGAACACTGATGTGCACTGATGAGGCTGCACTGATGGGCACTGATGAGGCGGCATTGATGAGCACTGATAGGCGGCACTGAAACACTGATGGGCACTGATAGGCGGCACTGATGAACACCGATGGGCACTGATAGGCAGCACTGATGGGCACTAATGAGGCTGCACTGATGGGCACCGATAGGCTGCATTTATTGCACTGATGCGCACTGATAGGCGTCACTGATGAACACCGATGGGCACTGATGAGGCTGCACCGATGAGGCGGCACTGATGGGCACTGATGAGGCTGCACTGATGGGCACTGGTAGGCTGTATTGCTGGGCACTAATAGGCGACACTGAAACACTGATGAGCACTGATAGGCAGTACTGATAGGTGACACTGATGAGGAGGCACTGATGGGCACTGATTGGCAGTACTGATAGGTGACACTGATGGGCACTGATTGGCAGCACTGGTGGGACTGCACTGATAAGCAGGATATCCCTTTCAGCCTGTGTTCACACCATTGCAATGTGGGAATCAGCACAATTCCAGTGCCCGGTTCCCGGATCGCATCTCCCACTGTGGGTGTCAATACAAATTAATGACACCCCCAGATCGGTTCGCAGATCGCAGTGTGAACTGTGAATTTGGACAGAAATTGGATTGCATGGGTGTGAACAAGCATGCGATCCAAATCCAGTGCGGGGAAAAAAAAGGTTCCTGCACCTTTTTCGTGCAAATCCAATGCGAGTTCAGCCTTACAGAAGCCGGTTATCAGCTCTCTTCTCCTCTCCTCGTGCTGTCAGTGTGAGGAAACGAGTCCTGGTAACCGGCTTCTGTTTAAACCTGTGATTAGCTGTGATTGGACAGCTGATTGGCCCTTTACCCTTAGTCTGTGATCAGCAGCGTCTGATCACAGGGTACGCAGCCCGTGCCTCGCAGCAGGTGCCCGTCGGGCGTGATCATGGGAGGCCGTCATGTGAACTAGCTGGCCACAATGTAGCCGTCATTCGGCTATAGTGCAGTCAGCAAGTGGTTAATGTGTCCCTCGAGTGCCTTTTAAAGTCCGATATTAAACTTTTTTTTGCACACAATCCTTTGTCTCGCTACTTCTCAGGGCAGTTTCTCCAGCAAAAGCCAAGAAATTGAAATAGTGGGAGACCTTCAGTAATGTTCCAGGCCAGGCAAGCTATGCAATGGACATTCAATCATAAAAAAAACAGCGCTTATTTAATGCATATAATACAAATGCTGTGCAATATAAATAAAAAGTCCACGTTTGAAGTATGTGATACCATAAACGAACATAAAATAAGTCCCATAAATGAGACTCGGCTCCAACCTACGCGTTTTGTCATAGGTGACGTCACCCCTGACGAAAAGTGTAGGGTGGAGCCGGAATACACACCGCTGTGCATGCCCCAACTAGCCGCGGCCATCTTGTTTGTGGGAAGGACCCGAGTTAACAACTATCTGTATGCCTTAATATATCCTACATCTTGTAAGTTCAATCTTTATATTAAATCTTACTGTTTTTTATTGATTCACGCAGTCTTCTCTTTGGCGCTACAGTTTAGGGGTAATTTGCCAATACCCTTTTGTCAAGTCCAAAGTGGTAAGATAGCGAGCCTTGCCAAGTCGGTCTATAAGTTCGTCTACTCTGGGCATTGGGTATGTGTCAAACTTTGTCACCGCATTAAGCTTCCTGAAGTCGTTACAGAACCTCCACGTGCCATCCGGTTTTGGGACTAACACGATGGGGCTAGACCAGTCACTATTGGATTCCTCAATGACATCTAGCTCCAACATTTTTTTAACTTCCTTGCTGATGTCCTTTCTCCTCGCTTCAGGAATTCGGTAAGGTTTGAGCTTGACACGTACCCCAGGTTCAGTAACAATATCATGCTGAACTGCTGAAGTCGTGCAAGGTAACTCTGAAAACTTCTCTCTATTCCTTATCAGGAATTCTCTAGTGTCCTGTTTTTGGGAATATGAGAGGGTGTCTGGAATCGTGACCTCAGGGATGAGCGGGGACTCAGTACCCGTAGGTGTTACTGGGAGAGGCCTCGCAGTTAACGCCATTCTATCCTTCCAGGGTTTTAACAGGTTTATATGGTAAACCTGTTCGGGCTTCCTTTTTCCTGGTTGATAAACCTTGTAGTTGACCTCCCCAACTCTCTCAATTACTTCAAAGGGACCCTGCCACTTAGCCAGGAACTTGCTCTCGACAGTGGGAACTAACACCAGGACCCTGTCACCAGGTGAGAAAACACGGAGTTGGGCCCCCCTGTTGTATATTCTCTGTTGGGCTGCCTGGGCCTGCAGTAAGTGTTCTTTTACCACTGGCATGATTGCTGCAATCCTCTCCTGCATTTGGGCAATATGCTCAATGACACTTTTATGGGGTGTTTGTTCTCCCTCCCAAGTTTCTTTGGCTATGTCTAAGAGTCCCCGAGGGTGTCTCCCATAAAGCAACTCAAATGGGGAGTACCCCGTAGAGGACTGGGGAACCTCCCTGATGGCAAACATCAAGTATGGTATCAGGAAGTCCCAGTTTTTTCCATCCTTGTCCACAACCTTTTTAACATGCTCTTTAACGTCTTATTGAAGCGTTCCACTAAGCCATCCGTTTGAGGATGATACACTGAGGTTCGCAGCTGCGTCACTTTAAATAACTTGCAGAGCTCCCTAGTTATTCGCGACATAAACGGGGTGCCCTGGTCTGTAAGGATTTCTTTCGGGATGCCAACCCGACTGAACACCATAAACAGTTCTTTGGCAATGTTTTTAGCAGACGCGGCACGTAAGGGAACTGCTTCAGGGTAACGGGTAGCATAATCCATGATTACGAGGATATGCTGATGACCCCGAGCAGACTTGGGAAGTGGGCCCACAAGGTCCATGGCAATCCTCTCAAAGGGCACTTCAATGATAGGCAAGGGCACTAAAGGACTTCGGAAGTGGGATAGTGGGGCTGACATCTGACACACAGGACAGGATTGACAGTAATTCTTAACATCTTTCTGTATCCCGGGCCAGTAAAACCTGCGCAACACCCTTTCAGTAGTTTTTTTAACCCCTAAATGGCCTCCTAGCAAGTGCCCATGGGCAAGTTCTATTCTGGCTCTGCGACTGAGTCAGGTACCGCGACCGAGTTGGGATGATCCCACAGTTCCCCAAAACTTAGGGAAGTCCCTACCAATGATGATCCCACAGTTCCCAAAACTTAGGGAAGTCCCTACCAATGATGGCCTCATGCACTAAGTGGGGAACAAGTCCAACCGGATGGGTCACTGTACCTAAACCAGTTTTAAACTGAACAGTGGTTACAGGATACTCCCGGGTATTCCCATGTATACAGATCACAGCAATATTTTTAGCATGATAATTCACAGGTTCAATCATTTCAGCTGTAACCAAAGTCACTAGACTTCCAGAGTCCAACAAGGCTGTAATAGGCTTATCATTCACAGTCATTTGGCACATTGGTTTTCTCATATTTGGGGTTGCAGTACATGAAACCGCTGCAAACATAGACTGCCTTCTAATAGATAAATCACACTGCATTGGTTCATCTGTCAATGGACAATTTGCCGCAACATGTCCCATTTCTTGGCAACGAAAACACCTGACGTTTCCCCAGTTTGGTTTGCTGACAGGCACTGGCTTCCCTTGTTTGGGATGCAAAGCTTCAGTCCTGGCACCAAAAATCCTCCCCCTTATTTCCTTGCCATGCTTACCACCCACTTCCCCTGGAACAGTCTTTCCGGTTGCCTGGGGAGACCGTGGCTTTGGGCGGAAAGTCCGTGCGGCTGTAGGGGTGGTGACCAGGTTCTTTGCAGCAAAGTACCTTTCAACAAGTTCCACCAGGTGGTTTGCCGAATTGGGGTCTCCTTGAATCACCCACTCCTGCAGGGAAATGGTAGTGACCTCAGAAACTGGTCCATGACCACACGCTCCACTATTTGTGGCCCAGACAGGGACTCCGGCTGTAGCCATTTCCTCACCAGGTGAATTAGGTCGAACATCTGCGATCTTGGAGGCTTCTCGTCTTGGAAGGACCAGCTGTGGACCCGCTGTGCTCGAACTGCCAAAGTGACACCAAGTCGTGCCAGTATTTCCTGTTTGACCTTTTCATAGTCTGCTGCTTCTGCTGACTCCAAATCATAGTAGGCCTCTGGATCATCATCTGTAGTCATCTTAGACAAAAAGCGAGCCACAGGGATGGCTGAGGGCTTGTCTCCAACATTATCAACGTTAGCAGGTGACCACTGTGCTATTGTCTCCACAACCTCAGACAAGGTTTTCCTATCTGCTTTTGCATCAGTGGCTAGCTGTTCAAACAGCCTCTGCGTTTGTTCCTGTGCGATAGCATTAGCTTGCTGTTGTGCAGCGTTTGCTTGCTGTTGTGCCGCGTGGAGTGCAGCGTTTGTTTTCTGCTGTTCAGCGTGGATTGCAGCATTAGCTTGCTGTTGTGCAGCGTTTGCTTGCTGTTGTGCAGCGTGGAGTGCAGCGTTTGTTTTCTGCTGTTCAGCGTGGAGTGCAGCGCTTGTTTTCTGCTGTACAGCGTTTGCTTGCTGTAGTGCAGCATTTGTTTTCTGCTGTTCAGCGGTTGCTTGCTGTTGTGCAGCTTGAAGTGCAGCGTTGGATATCATCAATTGTTTTAGGATTTCCTCCATGTTTAGTCACTCTAGGTACTGGCCTTTTAAGTAGTAACTTACTACAGCTGCCCGCTGAAATCCACCATATGTAACCTGGGGGACAGGTAGCAGGTACAAAGCTCACTGGGATGGGCTGTTTAGTAAGGCACAGATACCAAATCCACTTGAGGTAGTGAAAAACAGTGCTGGGTTTATTTGATTTAAATACAAGTCCATACACAGGTGCTGCACAGTCTTCCAGAAAACACATCAAAACAGAAATAACCAAACAAAAGTCCTAGCCGTGTCTCGGCTCTAACTATACCATACACCGTCTCTAACTATCAGGCTGAGCAAGCCTACCGCTTGTCAGCTTCTGTAAAGAGTTTTTTAAAGGGTTTTACCAACCTTTTGGCTCCTCACAAACCATCCCTGTTTGTGTGTCCCAGGCAGAGAGCAAAGGCTGTTTGCTCAGGTGAGCTTAAATTAGCCTGGAGAGGAGGACTAAGATCCGAACTGGATCATGTCTCAGAGACCTCTGAATGTATATGAGAGGAGCCTGGGAGATGTATAAACCCCGAACAGGACTTCTCCTGGCTCTCTCTGGGACGCTCTGCTACAATATATATATATATATATATATATATATCCCTATGTGATTTAATATCTGTCTTTTTTTTATATAATACACTCTTCAAATGTGCTTTAAAATATATGGTTTTCCCTTTCTCGAACCAGAAAATAATGACGTTATGCTGTTGCGCTGGTATAATAATGCTGTGGGGCTGGTATGAAATTTTTTCCAGGGCTGAATTTTATTCCCAGTCCGGCCCTGCCTTCAGTAATGTTCCAGGCCAGGCAAGCTATAGAAAGGATGTTCAATCATAAAAAAACTGCGCTTATTTAATGCATATGATACAAATGCTGTGCAATATAAATGATACCATAAACGAACATAAAATAAGTCCCATAAATGAGATAAGACTCGGCTCCAACCTACGCGTTTTGTCATAGGTGACGTCACCCCTGACGAAAAGTGTAGGGTGGAGCAGGAATACACACCGCTGTGCATGCCCCAACTAGCCGCGGCCATCTTGTTTGTGGGAAGGACCCGAGTTAACAACTATCTGTATGCCTTAATATAAGTCCATACAAGAAGAAACAAAACAGAAACAATACCAAGTGACTAGTGATCTTGTTGACCAACCGTAAGGGTGTATCCCAGAAGAGACAAACTTCAAAGTCCCAGTGAATCCCCACAGTGAAGTTAAGTTGGGGGCTTACCGAACTATAATGACCCTCAGTAAAGAGAAGTCAGAAAGGCATTTGTAGGTGTTTGATGGTTCAGCAAGACCTCCAATTCATTCACTGTAATTATGGCAGGGCAATGTTGATTGCAATATTCCCCAGCATGTATAGGACATAGAAACTCCACGTGCCAAAATGTTCATAAAAAGAAAAGAGCACTCTCCATAGCGTGAATCAATAAAAACCAGTAAGATTTAATATAAAGATTGCACTTACAAGATGTAGGATATATTAAGGCATACAGATAGTTGTTAACTCGGGTCCTTCCCACAAACAAGATGGCCACAGATAGTTGGCGCATGCACAGTGGAGTGTATTCCGGATAAACCCTACACGTTTCGTCACGGGTGACATCTCCTATGACAAAACGCGTAGGGTGGAGCCGAGTCTTATCTCATTTATGGGACATATTATTTTATGTTCATTTATGGTATCATTTACTGCAAGCGCCCCAGAGCCGATGGAGGAAATCATGTACAGGTACGTGATTTTTCTCTGAAGGACCACCCTGCTGCAGTATAAGTACGTGGGGCGGTCCTTAAGTGGTTAAAGCAACACAGTGCCGTATCGCAAAAAACATTGCCTGTTAAGGAAGGGGGTAAAACCTTCCAGAGCTGAATTGGTTATTATTTATGATATCTGTGGTTTATGTAATAATATTTAATGATAAGGTTGGTCTGTTTTACTGTATATTATTCATGATAGTGTTGGTTTACGTGATATTATTACAGGAGAACATTGGTTTATGTTATATTATTACATGATAACATTGGTTTATGTTATTTTATTACATGATAACATTGGTTTATGTTATTTTATTACATGATAACATTGGTTTGTGTTATATTATTACATGATAACATTGGTTTATGTTATATTATTACATGATAACATTGGTTTGTGTTATATTATTACATGATAACATTGGTTTGTGTTATATTATTACATGATAACATTGGTTTGTGTTATATTATTACATGATAACATTGGTTTGTGTTATATTATTACATGATAACATTGGTTTGTGTTATATTATTACATGATAACATTGATTTGTGTTATATTATTACATGATAACATTGGTTTGTGTTATATTATTACATGATAACATTGGTTTATGTTATATTATTACATGATAACATTGGTTTGTGTTATATTATTACATGATAACATTGGTTTGTGTTATATTATTACATGATAACATTGGTTTATGTTATATTATTACATGATAACATTGGTTTGTGTTATATTATTACATAATAACATTGGTTTATGTTATATTATTACATGATAACATTGGTTTGTGTTATATTATTACATGATAGGTTTAGTGTAAGTTATATTATTACATGATGGGATTGGTTTATGTGAAATTATTACATGATTGGGCTGGTTAATGTTATATTATTACATCATATAATTACAGGAGAACATTGGTTTATGTTATATTATTACACAATAGGATTGGTTTATGTGATATTATTATATGATATCTGTGTTTTATGTAATATTACATGATAAGGTCGGTCTGTGTTATATTATTTATGATAGGGTTGGTTTACCTGATATTATTACATGATAACATTGGTTTATGTTATATTATTACATGATAACATTGGTTTGTGTTATATTATTACATAATAACATTGGTTTATGTTATATTATTACATGATAACATTGGTTTGTGTTATATTATTACATAATAACATTGGTTTATGTTATATTATTACATGATAACATTGGTTTGTGTTATATTATTACATGATAACATTGGTTTGTGTTATATTATTACATGATAACATTGGTTTATGTTATATTATTACATGATAACATTGGTTTGTGTTATATTATTACATGATAGGTTTAGTGTAAGTTATATTATTACATGATGGGATTGGGTTATGTGAAATTATTACATGATTGGGCTGGTTAATGTTATATTATTACATCATATAATTACAGGAGAACATTGGTTTATGTTATATTATTACACAATAGGATTGGTTTATGTGATATTATTATATGATATCTGTGTTTTATGTAATATTACATGATAAGGTCGGTCTGTGTTATATTATTTATGATAGGGTTGGTTTACCTGATATTATTACATGATAACATTGGTTTATGTTATATTATTACATGATAACATTGGTTTGTGTTATATTATTACATGATAACATTGGTTTGTGTTATATTATTACATGATAACATTGGTTTATGTTATATTATTACATGATAACATTGGTTTATGTTATATTATTACATGACAAACATTGGTTTATGTTATATTATTATATTATTACATGATAACATTGGTTTGTGTTATATTATTACATGATGGGATTGGTTTATGTGAAATTATTACATGATTGGGCTGGTTAATGTTATATTATTACATCATATAATTGGTTTATGTAATAATATTACATGATGGGGTCGGTTTACGTATTATTATTATTATTATTACATGATAGTGTTGGTTTATGTAATATTAATTAATGATAGCGTTGGTTTACGTTCCATTACGAGAAGACCGGTTCACTTTAAATCTTCTCACTGATATGTTTCTCCTTGTACCGTTCTCCGAGGGCCGATCTTGATTCTTTTGTTGTTCTTTGTGTGCGAAGCGGATGGGAGGAACGGCCGTATTCCCATACGGGGAAGAAACAAAAGTGTGAGCAAAATAAAAAATGATAAGCAATGTCAAGTTTTCCGGCAAATGTCCTCTGCGGAGTGGGACCTGGAACAGCCGGGCTCCCCAGCAGAGCAGGGACAGGCAGAGACAATGAGTGTAATCATGCTCGGTGCAATGAAAAGGGCTTCGCCGAGGAAGCTGAAGAGTAGCCATCATCTTGGCAGATAAATCCTAGCCACAATTATTCATTCCGAGTCTCCTGACATGGAGATTAATGAGTTTGATAACCAAGGTTTCCAATGCGCAGATTTAGCCCCTGCTCCAGCAGCCGTCTCTTCCCTTCCCTCTGACTACAAACAGCCGCTCCGGCTACAGGAATGGAAGAGGAGGGAATCGATACATTTGCAGCGGTCATCAACATTTTTGCAAGTTTGCCGCCAGGGAAAGGCGAGATTGACTTACGAGATGTTGGGGATGTTTATGTCGGAAAGGACTTGTAGGTGGGATGCTGCCAGGAGGTGATTGGGTCTTCTTCAGATGGCCAAACAAATCCCAATCTGGTGGTACAATCTCTTTTAGATTTTCATACAGCTGGGTAGTACAAGAGCTTACATGGTTGGATATACGCTATATTAACAAAAGTATTGGGACGCCGGCCTTTACACGCTCATTAACTTTAACGGCATCCCAGTCGGACACGGTCGGATATTCCGACGGAAAATGTCCTATCGGACAATGTTGTCGGAAATTCCGACCGTGTGTAGGCTCCATCGGACTAATCCGACGGACAAAGTTTTATCTCCTGCTCTCGAATTTTCCGACAACAAAGTCCTATCGGACTTTTTCCGATCGTGTGTAGCGAATTCCGACGGACAAAGTGCCACGCATGCTCAGATCACATTACAAGACCAAAGCTATTGGCTACTAGCCTCTACGTAGTCCCGTCGTAGGCAACGAACGTCACCACGTTCAGAATGATCGGATTTTTTCGACAACTTTGTCCGACCGTGTGTATGCAACACCAGTGTCGGACAAAATCCGTTGGAAAAAATCCGATGGATTTAGTGGTCGGATTTTCCGACCGTGTGTACGGGGCATTAGTCCGTAGGGTTCAACATTGAGTTGGCCCACCCTCTGCAGCTATAACAGCTTCAACTCTTCTGGGAAGGCCGTCCACAAGGTTTGGGAGGGTGTCTATGGGAATGTTTGACCATTCTTCCAGAAGCGCATTTGTGAGGTCAGGCACTGATGTGGAGGAGAAGGCCTGGCTCGCAGCCTCCGCTCTAAGCCCCCGTACACGCGGTCGGAAATTTCCGACCACAAAATCCGTCAAATTTTTTCCAACTGATTTTGTCCGACACTGGTGTTGCATACACACGGTTGGACAAAGTTGTCGGAAAATCCGATCATTCTGAACGCGGTGACGTTCGTTGCGTACGACGGAACTACATAGAGGCTAGTAGCCAATAGCTTTGGTCTCGTTATCTGATCTGAGAATGCATGGCACTTTGTCCGTCGGAAATTCTCTATACACGATCGGAAAAAGCCCGATTGGATTTTGTTGTCGGAAAATTTGAGAGCAGGATCTCAATTTTTTTCGGACGGAGATTCCGACAGAAAAAGTCAGATGGAGCCCACACACGGGTGGTTTTTCCCGCAACATGGTCCGATCGGACATTTTCCATCGGAATTTCCGACCGTGTGTAAGGGGCATAATTCATCCTGAAAGGTGTTCTATCAGGTTAAGGCCAGTCAAGTTCCTCCACCCCAAACTCGCTCATCCATGGCTTTATGGACCTTACTTTGTGCAAAGATCCAAATCATTTGTTGGAGTGGGGATTATGGTGGGGGGTTGTTTTTCAGGGGTCGAGCTGGGCACTTAGTTCCAGTGAAGGGAACTCTTAAGGCGTCAGCATATCAAGACATTTTGGACAATTTCATGCTCCCAACTTTGTGGGAACAGTTTGGAGACGGCCCCTTCCTGTTCCAACATGACTGCGCACCAGAGCACAAAGCAAGGTCCATAGAGACATGGATGAGCAAGTTTGGGGTGGAGGAACTTGACTGGGCTGCACAGAGTCCTGACCTTAACCCGAAAGAACACCTTTGGGAGGAATTAGAGTGGAGACTGCGAGTCAGGCCTTCTCGTTCACATCAGTGCCTGACCTCACAAATACAGTTCTGGAAGAATGGTCAAACATCCCCATAGACACACTCCTAAACCTTGTGGACGGCCTTCCCAGAAGAGTTGAAGCTGTTATAGCTGCAAAGGGTCGGCCTATTCCTCCCACTGATACCAATGATGCAACACTATTCCTCCCACTGATACCAATGATGGAGCACAATTCCTCCCACTAACACCAATGAAGGGGCACTATTCCTTCCATTGATACCAATGATGGGCATTACTTCTCCTAATGAAACAAACCATGGGGAACTATTCCTCCCACTGATACCAACGCTGGGGCACTATTCCTCCCACTGATACCAATGATGGCCATTATTCCTCACAATGATGAGGCACTGTTTCTTCCACTGATACCAATGATGGGGTGCTATTCCTCCCATTGACACCAATGATGGCCATTATTCCTCACAATGATGAGGCACTGTTTCTTCCACTGATACCAACCATGGGGCGCTATTCCTCCTACTGAAACAAATGATGGGGTACTATTCCTGCCTTTGATACCAATGTTGGGGCACTATTCCCCCCACTAATACCAATGGTGCACTATTCCTTCCAATGATACCAACGATGGGGCACTATTCCTCCCCCAATACCAAATCCAGCAATGTTCACTCCCACTGATGCCAGGAAAATTTCCACTCTCACTGGCCACAGTCCAGCCTTTCTAAAGTCTGAAGGACAATACATTGGCCCTTTTTAGTTAGAAAGTTTGGAGACCCCTGACCAACAGTATGTCTTATGCCCTGTACACACGACCAGTTTTCCCGTCAGAATAAACTCTGAAGGTTTTTCCGATGGAATTCCGATGGAATTCCGATGGAATTCCGCTAAAGCTGTCTTGCGTACACACGATCACACCAAATTCCGCCCGTCAAGAACGTGGTGATGTACAATACGTATGACAGGACTAGAAGAAGGAAGTTCAATAGCCAGTAGCCAATAGCTTCCGTCTCGTACTTGCTTCAGAGCATGCGTCGTTTTTGGTACTTTGGAACAGCATACAGACGAGCGTTTTTCCCGATAGGAGTTGGTTCCGTTGGAAAAATATAGAACATGTTCTCTTTCTAGGTCCGTCAGACGATACACGCGATCGGAATATATGATGAAAAGCTCCCATCTGACTTTTTCTGTCGGAGTGTCCGACCGCGTGTACGCGGCATTACTTCTGAAGCCCATGACACAAAATCCTGCATAACTTACCCTATGTTGTTCTGACAAGATTTCTCCTTTAATTAAAAGAAAAAAAAAATTCCAAACAAAAACTCAGAAAGTTCAACTTGCCAAAGAAAGAGGAAAAATAATTCAAATGAAATCCAACCCATAACACAGGACGGCATACATTGAACCTTTACACATATAATAGTTACTTATCCAAATAAATGAGGGGAGGGCAATCGTTTATTACTGCTCAAGTCAGCCTAACACAGCCAAAAAAATAAAAAAATAAAATGCGTATTCTTGATTAGTAAGCAGCTTTAGGTTCTTGCGAGCGGCCGAGAGTTTATGGTACACCTGGACTGGAGTTGTCCTGGGCAGCTGTTGTGTTGCTGGAATTTTTATACCGAGCGTTGCAGAGCGATGCCTACACTATAGCAGATTATACATTGGAGAGATGGGATGGATCTTAAAATGAGCTTTATACATGCAGCTCTTAACGTCAACCATTATTACAGATATGCTGATGGCACAATATTATAAGTGAGAGACAGAATTAGAGTATATAAAGTTTTTATTCATATGGGCTTGTCTGATAAGCTAGAGCACAGAAAAAAAAGATTATTGGGCCTAGCATGAGAGGCTGCTAATTTCCGCATCTTCTCAAGTATGGACAACGTGCAGGATTGTATTTACCACAATGGTCCACTTACTAGGTCAATAAAATTTGAGGGAGCAAAAAAACTAACTTCAAAACTTACATATTGTGGAAACTTTTTTCTCATTTTGTTTTACCATCTTTTGGCCCCTTCTGGATATTGGTGGCTAGGATCAGCAAGGTAATTGTAGAAGATATGGTCCTTCCGACCCATGAGAGTGGTTAGATTACTCATTCACAAATAAAATTAACAACTAAGTAAAAAACAGTTTTTGACATATCCTAGATATGAGAATGTTATACGTGTTATTTGGGACCCCATTTTAAGGGGGAAACCAACACAAAAGTCAAGAAAAAAAAGCATGAATTCCCCAAAAAATCCACACCAGACCAAGAAAGTGGGGGACAAGCAACCTCACCCCCCACTCAGACAGCGCCAGGAGCTTCCCAATCCATTCTCCACAATTTTACATAACTTGTTGCTCATTATCCACAATCTTTTGGCGCCTAATCAGTATTTTCATTGACTTCAATAGGATGTTAGCTTCAGAAATTCAGAATTTGGGAGGTTTGCTAATTTTTTAATAGTTTGGCCGAACCTTAACTGATCACATTTTTTAGAAATTTACACAACCTGTTGGGTTTACTTTATTGCTACATTCCTACATTTACACATTTTTAAAAAGTTTGGCCAAGCCACAACTGATAATGACTATTTTTTAGAAGCTTACTCAACTTTAGACACAACCTGTTGGGTTATACTTTAAACCACTTTAATTTATACTTTTTATAGTGCCTGGTTAGTATTTCCATTGACTTTAATGGGATGCCCAGCTCAGAAAAAAAAACAATGGTCCACTTACTAGGTCAATAAAATTTGAGGGGGCGAAACCAAACTTCAACGCTTACATATTGTGGAAACTTTTTTCTCATTTTGTTTTCATCTTTTGGCCACTTCTGGATATTGGTGGCTAGGATCAGCAAGGTAATTGTAGAAGATATGGTCCTTCCAACCCATGAGAGTGATTAGGTCACACATTCACAAATAAAAGTAAAAAACTGTTTTTGACATATCCTAGATATGAGAATGTTATACATGTTATTTGGGACCCCATTTTAAGGGGGAAACCAACACAAAAGTCAAGAAAAAAAAAGCATGAATTCCCCAAAAAATCCACACCAGACCAAGAAAGTGGGGGACAAGCAACCTCACCCCCCACTCAGACAGCGCCAGGAGCTTCCCAATCCATTCTCCACAATTTTACATAATTTGTTGCTCATTATCCACACTCTTTTGGCGCCTAATCAGTATTTTCATTGACTTCAATAGGATGTTAGCTTCAGAAATTTTGAATTTGGGAGGTTTGCAAATTTTTTAATAGTTTGGCCGAACCTTAACTGATCAAATTTTTTCGAAATTTACACAACCTGTTGGGTTTACTTTATTGCTACATTCCTACATTTACAAATTTTAAAAAAGTTTGGCCAAGCCACAACTGATAATGACTATTTTTTAGAAGCTTACTCAACTTTAGACACAACCTGTTGGGTTATACTTTAAGTCACTTTAATTTATACTTTTTTTAGTGCCTGGTTAGTATTTCCATTGACTTTAATGGGATGCCCAGCTCAGAAAAAAAACATTTCATAGGTTTGCAAATTTAAAAAAATGTTGGCCAAACCATAGCTGTTAGAAGCTTACTCAGCAGCTCTAGGTACCTTTAATGGGAAGCCCAGTTTGCATATTTTTGAACAATTTGACCAAACCACAACTGATCAAACTTTATAGAAGTTTACTCAACTCTAAGTAATTTCAATAGAACGTCTGTTCAGGAATTCAGATTTTTGGGGGTGTGCAAATTTTTTTAACGTTTGTCCAAACCACAACTAATCAAACTTTTTATAAGTTTACTCAACTCTAGGCAAAACCTGTTGAGTTAGTCTTTAAATCACTTTAAATTGACACTTTTTTGGTGCCTGACTGGTGTTCCCTTTTGACTTCAATGGAACGCCGGGTTCTGAAATTCTGAATTTTGGAGGTTTGCAAATCATTAAAAAGGTTTGGCCAAACCACAACTGATCAAACTTTTTAGAAGTTTACTCAACTCTAAGCAACTTCATTAGGACACCCATTCAGAAATTCAGAATTTTGGACGTTTGCAAATTTTTAAAAACGTTTGCCAAACTACAGGTGATTAAACTTTTTAGAAGATTACTCACCTCTAGGCAACTTCAATAGGAAGACTGGTTTCGAAATTCTGAACTTTAAAAGTTTGCAAATTTATAAAAGGTTTGGCAGAACCACAACTGATCATACTTTTTAGAAATTTACTCAACTCCAGGCACCTGTTTGGGTATACTTTAGAAATTCTGAATTTTGGAGGTTTGAAAATTTATAAAAAGGTTTGCCAAAGCACAGCTGATCAAACTTTTTAGAAGATTACTCACCTCTAAGCAACTTCAATGGGAAGACCGCTTTAGAAATTCAGAATTTTGGAGGTTTGCAAATTTATAAAAAGGTTTGGCCAAACCACAACTGATCAAACTTTTTAGAAGTTTACTCAACTCTAAGCAACTTCAATAGGACACCCATTCAGAAATTCAGAATTTTGTGCGTTTGCAAATTTTTAAAAACGTTTGCCAAACTACAAGTGATTAAACTTTTTAAAAGATTACTCACCTCTAGGCTTAACTTGTTGGGGTATACTTAAGACCACTTTAATTTACACTTTTTTTGGTGCCTGACTGGTATTTCCATTGACTTCAATGGGACACCCTGTTTGAAAATTTAGAATTTTGGAGGTTTGCAAATTTTTAAAAAGTTTAGCCAAACCACAACTGATCATATTTTTTAGAAGTTTACTCAACTCTAGGCAACTTCAATAGTAAGACTGGTTTTCAAAATTCTGAACTTTAAAAGTTTGCAAATTTATAAAAGGTTTGGCCAAACCACAACTGATCGTACTTTTTAGAAATTTACTCTACTCCAGGCACCTGTTTGGGTATACTTTAGAAATTCTGAATTTTGGAGGTTTGCAAATTTATAAAAAGGTTTGCCAAACTACAAGTGATTAAACTTTTCAGAAGATTACTCACCTCTAGGCTTAACTTGTTGGGGTATACTTAAGACCACTTTAATTTACACTTTTTTTGGTGCCTGACTGGTATTTCCATTGACTTCAACGGGACATCCTGTTTGAAAATTTAGAGTTTTGGAGGTTTGCAAATGTTTAAAACATTTAGCCAAACCACAACTGATCACAATTTTTAGAAGTTTACTCAACTCTAGGCAACTTCAATAGGAAGACTGGTTTCGAAATTCTGAACTTTAAAAGTTTGCAAATTGTATAAAAGTTTTGGCCAAACCACAACTGATTGTACTTTATAGACACTTACTCAACTCTAAGCAACTTCAGTGGGAAGCCCATTCAGAAATTTAGAATTTTAGAGGTTTGCAAATTTTTAAAATCTTTTGCCAAACAACAACTGATTAAACTTTTTAGAAGTTTACGCAACTCTAGGCATAACCTGTTGGGTCATACATACTTTAACCACTTGCTTACTGGAAACCTAAACCCCCCTCGTGCCCAGACCAATTTTCAGCTTTTAGTGCTGTCACTCTTTTAACGACAATTGCGCGGTCATACAACACTGTACCCAAATTACATTTTTTTTCCCACAAATAGAGCTTTCTTTTGGTGGTATTTTATCACCTCTGGGTTTTTTATTTTTTGTTAAAAGAACGAATAAAAAAAAAATACAAAACCATTTTATATTTTGTTAATAAATTTTGCAAACATGTAGTTTTTCTCCTTCATTGATGTACGCTGATGAGGCTACACTGATGGGCACTGATAGGCTGCACTGATGGCCACTGATAAGGTGACACTGATGAGCACTGATAAGGCGGCACTGATGGTCACTAATAGGCGACACTGATGGTCACTAATAGGCGGCACTGGTGGGCACTGATAGGTGGCATTGGTGGGCACTGAGAGGTGGCACTGATGGGTGGCACAGATGGGTGGCACTGAAGGGCACTAATAGGTGGCACTGATTGGTGGCACTGATAGCTGGCACTGATGGGTGGCAGTGATGGGCACTGATGGGTGGCAGTGATGGGCACTGATCAGCACTGGTAGGTGACACTGATAGGCAGCACTGCTAGGTGGCACTGATGAGGCACTGATTGGCACCACTGGTGGGCATTGATAGGTGGCACTTGTGGGCACTGATAGATGGCACTGATTGTTGGCACTTACGTACTGTGGCCACTGATTGGTGGGCACTGATTCATGGCACTGGCAGGTGGTACTGGTGGGCACATGAGGCTCTTCCTCTTCGGGACCGATGTCCCTGCAAACAGAAGCCGGTGATCGGCTTTTTTTCTCCTCACGCTGTGAGCATTAGAAGAAAAAAAAATTATTACCGATCTTCTGTTTACATCACGTGATCAGCTGTCATTGGCTGACAGCTGATCACGATGTATGGGGCCGGGATCAGCCCCTTACTCGGATCTGTGATCACAGAGTCGCGTTTACTTGGGTGATCACAGCGCGCCGCGTGCCCCCTTCAGGGGAGCATGGCAAGCCTGCAAAAGACGTACTCCTGGCAAAGCAGATCCGCTCTGTAGCTGTTATTCGGCTATAGCGTGGATCTGACGGAGTTAAACCATTTTAATTTACACTTTTTTTGGTACCTGACTGGTATTTCCATTGACACCAATGGGGCACCTGGTTCGGAAATTCAGGATTTTGGAGGTTTGCTGATTTTTGAAAAGTTTGGCCAAACCACAGCTGATCAAACTTTTTAGAAGTTCAACCCTGGCACAACCTGTTGGGTTATACTTTATTGATACCATCCTAGACATGCAAAGATGGACATCTTTGTCCAGTTTGTCCAGTTTGTGTTGAATCTCTCAAAAATGTCCTGGCCGTTTCTTACCGGCCAAGAAGCCAACTGCAACACTGGGTACACGTCCTTAAAGATTATTTGGCTTATTCTGTTAAAAAAAAAAAAAAGATTATTTGGCTTCAGATTGGCGCTATATCGTGTATAAAGTATTCTATTGGAGGAAATAGGTATACTGGGTGATACTATCGACACTGCCCCTTCCCTTTCTGGAGTTTGAATATTTTCTTTCCACAAAAGAGTACCGCTCCACAAAACTCCCCCCCCCCCCCCCACCCAAAAAAAAAAAAAACACTCAAGAACCAACAGAATATGCCGAGCTGCCCTTCAGGGAAAAGTATTGAATAAATGCTTTTTAAACTGCCAGTAAATATCTTATCATCTGACTGTCATTACAACCCATGAAACGATAATGAACCATGAAAGAAAAATATTTCCATATTCCAATGACAACATTAGGCCCTTCACCAACAAACTGAAGTATTTATTAGCGAAATACGCTTTATCTTTGCCGGAGACGGAAAAGTAAAAAAAAAAAAAAAAAAAAAAATGAACAAAAATGTTTATAATAAAAATAGATTGAATGCAGAGGTAAAATCTGGTTGGCTGATTTTATTGCTTATTATTAAATCCTGGCAAAACAATTATTTTTTTTCTTTTCATTAGGAAGACACCCAAATTAAAACTATGCCCCGGAGCCGTAATGTTTACAGTAGTGATTAAAACCACGATACTGTGATGCATAGGAGGGTTTGACAACGGCTTAATCCAATTAATTCATATTGTTCAATCTTTCACTGACAAATATTTTTTTACAATGAGATCTGCGCCACAAAAGAATGGCGCCGGAGAGGGGTCTGTACGGAGAGGCGTCTCACGCAGCTTGTACAGGGCGTGCTTGTTACACTGTTTCTCCAGACGTTCGATGCAAACATTAAGATACAGTTAATTACAGTAATTACTTTAGGAAGTGCTCTTAATTGCAGGTGCTGAGTAAGGTTTGTGGACAGATTCTAAATCCATTGTGAGAAATACAACTTGTGGCAGACGTGTAGCGTGCGTAAAATACTGCTTATATTAGTCAGCCTGTTAGAGGTTTGGTCCACCCAATACAGACATTTCAGTCTTTGGTGGATGATGTCACCGTTAAATAGACTGTTATATTTCTTCCAGAATGAGCTGGTAAGATCTCTGTTCTGAGGTTCCTAAGTCTGTATACCCGCTGTATACCGTACTTTACAGGGGGATCATATTCAGATAGTTAGGTATAAAAGAGAGGTATATAGAGAGACCAAATAGATAGACCAGACCAACTGCATGGATAGATAGATAGATAGATGGACAGAGAGATAGATAGATAGATAGATAGATAGACAGACAGACAGACAGACAGACAGACAGACAGACAGATAGATAGATAGATAGATAGATAGATAGATAGATAGATAGATAGATAGATAGATAGATAGACAGACAGAGAGAGAGATAGATAGATAGATAGATAGATAGATAGATAGATAGATAGATAGATAGATAGTAAAAAGAGGCAGACAAAAAGGCATAATCGATAGACCAGACCATCTAATAGGATGGATGGATGGACAGAGAGAAAAGAGGGGTAGATAGATAGATGTAGCGCCCCCTAACGGTGGGTTATTCAATCAGTTTCCATGCCGGGGACCCACCGGAAAAGTATATATGTGTATTCGCAGATGGGCATTGATCAAGCTGCATTGATGGGCAATTGTGAGGCTGTAGATGGGCATTGATCAGGCTGCAGATGGGCATTGATCAGGCTGCAGATGGGAAATGGTGAGGCTGTAGATGGGCATTTATCAGGCTGCAGATGGGCACCAGACCATCTAATAGGATGGATGGATGGACAGAGAGAAAAGAGGGGTAGATAGATTGATGTAGCGCCCCTAACAGTGGGGTATTCAATCATTTTTCATGCCAGGGGCCCACCAGAAAAGTATATACGTGTATTCGCAGATGGGTATTGATCAAGCTGCATTAATGAGCAATTGTGAGGCTGTACATGGGCATTGATCAGGCTGCAGATGGGCATTGATCAGTCTGCAGATGGGCAATGGTGAGGCTGTGGATGGGCATTGATCAGGCTGCAGATGGGCACCAGACCATCTAATAGGATGGATGGACAGAGAGAAAAGAGGGGTAGATAGATAGATGTAGCGCCCCTAACAGAGTGGGTTAGTCAATCAGTTTCCATGCCAGGGACCCACCGGAAAAGTATATACGTGTATTCGCAGATGGGCATTGATCAGGCTGCATTGATGGCTAATTGTGAGGCTGTAGATGGGCATTGATCAGGCTGCAGATGGGCAATGGTGAGGCTGTAGATGGACATTGATCAGGCTGCAGATGGGCACCAGACCATCTAATAGGATGGATGGATGGACAGAGAGAAAAGAGGGGTAGATAGATAGATGTAGCGCCCCCTAACGGTGGGTTATTCAATCAGTTTCCATGCCGGGGACCCACCGGAAAAGTATATACGTGTATTCGCAGATGGGCATTGATCAAGCTGCATTGATGGGCAATTGTGAGGCTGTAGATGGGCATTGATCAGGCTGCAGATGGGCATTGATCAGGCTGCAGATGGACAATGGTGAGGCTGTAGATGGGCATTGATCAGGCTGCAGATGGACAATGGTGAGGCTGTAGATGGGCATTGATCAGGCTGCAGATGGGCACCAGACCATCTAATAGGATGGATGGATGGATGGACAGAGAGAAAAGAGGGGTAGATAGATAGATGTAGCGCCCCTAACAGTGGGTTATTCAATCATTTTTCATGCCAGGCCCCCCCCCGGAAAAGTATATATGTGTATTCGCAGATGGGCATTGATCAAGCTGCATTGATGGGCAATTGTGAGGCTGTAGATGGGCATTGATCAGGCTGCATTAATGAGCAATTGTGAGGCTGTAGATGGGCATTGATCAGGCTGCAGATGGGCATTGATCAGGCTGCAGATGGGCAATGGTGAGGCTGTAGATGGGCATTGTTCAGGCTGCAGATGGACACCAGACCATCTAATAGGATGGATGGATGGACAGAGAGAAAAGAGGGGTAGATAGATAGATGTAGCGCCCCTAACAGTGGGTTATTTAATCACTTTCCATGCCAGAGGCCCACCGGAAAAGTATATACATGTATTCGCAGATGGGCATTGATCAGGCTGCATTGATGAGCAATTGTGAGGCTGTAGATGGGCATTTATCAGACTGCAGAGAAAAGAGGAGGAGATAGATAGATAGATGTAGCACCCCTAACGTGGGTTAACCGTGTCGGTTTCCATGCCAGGGGCCCACCGGAAAAGTATATACGTGTATTCCTCGATGTCAGGCCAGTAATAGCCATTTCTCCGGTTCTTCACCTAGATTAGATTCCTATTCAATCTGGCCCAAGGCCATGTCAGAAGCCCTACAAAAAAATACATTAACAAGGTCTAAGCCCCCGTACACACGGTCGGAAATTCCGGCCACAAAATCTGTCTGCTTTTTTCCGACGGATTTTGTCCGAAACTGGTGTTGCATACACACACACGGTTGGACAAAGTTGTTGGAAAATCCGATCATTCTGAACGTGGTGACGTTCGTTGCGTACTACGGAACTACGTAGAGGCTAGTAGCCAATAGCTTTGGTCTCGTAATTTTATCTGTGCATGCGTGGCACTTTGTCCGTCGGAATTCCCTACACACGATCGGAAAAAGTCTGATCGGATTTTGTTGTCGGAAAATTTGAGATCCTGCTCTCAAATTTTTTCCGACGGAAAAAGCCTGCTAGAGCCCACACACGATCGGATTTTCCGACGACATAATCTGATTGGACTTTTTCCATCGGAATATCCGACGTGTGTACGGGGCATAACTCTGATTTTAATCGTTAGAGGTTAGTTGCTTGGAGGCCCTGGTCATAGAGTTGCCACCTCATCCCTTTAAACCCGAACACATATTAGTTACACAGGTTTTGTGGCTGATTAAGGTGGTAATTAAACTCACTTGTTGCCCTATCTGCATTTAATTAGCCCCAGAACCTGTGTAATTCATATGTGTTCAGGTTTAAAGAGATGAGGTGGCAACCCTACCTGGTCACCAGGTGTATGACACTGAAGGAACCACTTACTTTACCACCAGGTCAGCAGACATTATGCCTTCAAGCCACCACTTAATCCTGACCTGAAGTGGGTATTTGCTTTCACGCTGTGTTATCATATAAAGATTAGTAGTTGGACCCATCACTTCCAACATTGCAATCTTTGATGTCCTGTTGATGATTCTCACTACACACCAGTGGCGGTGCGTGCATAGAGGGCGCAGGAGCGCCGCCCCCCCTCTCCTGCACCGCTCTATCACCAATAGATAGATTCATGCATTGCATGAATCTATCTATTGTCACCGCTGCCGCCCCCTATTCAGGTGTCCGGCCCCTGATCGGGCGCCGGGCATCTGAATTACAGTGGGGGGGGGTGTTGCAGGAAGCGCCCCTATTAGAGCTGTAAGCTCTAATAGGGGACCCTATTAGAGCGGTGTGCTCTAATAGGCTTCCCTAAGTGTAAACAGCGGGCGCACGGCTGTGCGTTCGCTGATTACACAGTATTGTGTTAGGGAAGCGAATACATCGCTTCCCTAACACAGACCCGCCTCTCAGCCAATCAGGTTGCCAGGTCTGTTACCTGTCACCTGATTGGCTGAAGTCACAGGCGCTGTGATTGGACGCTAGGCGTCCAATCACCTAGCGTCCAATCACAGCAGAAGAAGACAGGAGGAACGCGGGAGAAGACATCCGACGGAGACACCGCTCGTCGCCTGACGCCGTCACCAGGACAAGGTAAGTGCAGAGGGCAGGCAGGGGGCACAGTGGCAGCACTTAAGGGGCACAATGGCAGCACTTAAGGGGCACAATGGCAGAACTTGGGGCACAATGGCAGCACTTAAGGGGCACAATGGCAGCACTTGGGGCACAATGGCAGCACTTAAGGGGCACAATGGCAGCACTTAAGGGGCACAATGGCAGAACTTGGGGCACAATGGCAGCACTTAAGGGGCACAGTGGCAGAACTTGGGGCACAATGGCAGCACTTAAGGGGCACAATGGCAGCACTTAAGGGGCACAATGGCAGAACTTGGGGCACAATGGCAGAACTTGGGGCACAATGGCAGCACTTAAGGGGCACAGTGGCAGAACTTGGGGCACAATGGCAGCACTTAAGGGGCACAATGGCAGCACTTAAGGGGCACAATGGCAGAACTTGGGGCACAATGGCAGAACTTGGGGCACAGTGGCAGCACTTAAGGGGCACAGTGGCAGAACTTGGGGCACAGTGGCAGAACTTGGGGCACAGTGGCAGCACTTGGGGCACAGTGGCAGCGTTTGATGGGCACAGTGGCAGCGTTTGATGGGCACAGTGGCAGCGTTTGATGGGCACAGTGGCAGCGTTTGATGGGCACAGTGGCAGCGTTTGATGGCACAGTGAGGCTGTTTGTTTGCGCCCCCCCAAAATTTTGAGCACCAGCCGCCACTGCTACACACACTAAGGAGGCTTGGTTTAAAACGTTTACTGTCTTTAAACTGCATAACCTAAGAATGTAAATAACAGTCTAATGTTCTAAAAAATGGTTCTAAAGATATGGCGCATTTCCAAAATGATGGTAAATTTCTAAATAATTTTTTCTTTACATTCAGCTATTCCCATTGTTGGGTTCCACCAGACTGCTGCTGCCTTACATGATGAACTGTAGGAAACTCACCTGCCATCTTCTTCCATTTGCTCTCCCACTGTGTCCTCTACTATTCCCCTGAAGGGTTAAACCCCACATGCACTACATGACCACTACTACTGCCTTCTGATTGTGTACCTCGCTGCCAGTCTGCTGCCAACTTCTACCTGTTCCTGACCCTGCAAGTGATTCTGCTAAAGACTTCTCCTGAACGAGTCCAGGGACTAGTATCACATTCCCTCCACGAAGGTTCCGGTGTTCCTGATCTCCAGTCACCTGTCTGCAGGCACCTGCACCCTTCCGTTGCCCTAGCAGTTCATGTCTCAACCTCCAGTGGTGCTAGGACCAGGACCGCGCAAGAGGCCACCCTCATCGCTTCGGGCTCCACTGTAAGGTACGTGACAAGGAAGCACAACACTGAACACCAATCAAAATGGGCACTACACTGACCATCAACAAAATGGGGGCACTACAATGACCACCAATAAAAAAAGGGCACTACACTGACAACCAATATAAGCGGTGGTACTGGCCCCCACACTGAACACAAATCTAATAGGGGGCTCCACGATGACTACCGATGCAACGGGAGGCAGTTCACTGTACTAAAAATCTAACAGAAGCCTTTAACACAAACTTAACAGGAAGGCACCACACAGACCACCAATATAATGGGGGCACTAGTCAGTTCTCCTGTATCCTGTCTGCATTAGTGAAAAGATATGGAGCTCAAAGATCCTACAGAATCCAAAACTTCCTCAATGGTTTGGTTCTCTGGCCCTGACATCATCACTGTGTTCTGTAGTGACAGAGGAGCTAACAGAAGGAACCACAGGGTGACAACACAGGAGAACACTAATGCCGCGTACACATGACCGGTTTTGCTGTCGGAATTAAGTCTGAAGGTTTTTTTGACGGAATTCCACTCAAGCTGTCTTGCATACACACAATCACACCAAATTCCAACGGTCAATAACAATGTACAACACGTACGACGGCACTATAAAAAGGAAGTTTAATGCTTCCGAGCATGCGTCGAATTGTTTCCGAGCATGCGTCGGAATTTTGCGCGTCAGAATTGCATACACACGAACGGAATTTCTGATTTCCTATTTCCGTCTGAAACATTGAGAACATGCTCTCAATCTTTTGCTGGCCGAAATTCCGCCAGCAAAAGTCCGACGCATTTTCCGATGAAAAGCTCTCATCGGTCTTTTGCTGGCTGAAATTTCCGCTTGTGTGTAGCGGCACAAGGAGACATGGGCAAAGCATTGTCACCATGGGCGTCCGCAGGTAGGGGCAAGGGGGGTCAAGTGCCCCCCCCCCTGGAATCAGGGATCAGATCGGCACATTCAGCACACTTGCATCGCTCTGGGGGTGCGGGCAGCCAGCGGGGTGACACCATCAAGGTGCTGTGAAGCCCCCCATCAGTGTAGTGTGACTGCGGGCTCTTTTCCCTGCTCAGTCCAGGAGAGAACTCAGTGGCGCTGTGTCAGGAGAAAGGCGAGCTGTGGGCTGTCAGAGGTTTCCCTGGCTCTCACCAGGTTCCCCGCCCAGTTTTTTGCCCGCTCCGTTCCTTCCCCATTGGCCATAACTGAGGGCGAATCAAAGGAGACTAAGAGAGGAGAGCATCATGGGACATGAAGATTGGCGGCCCCATTTTCCACAGGAAGGAGGCTACAGCTCAATCAAGAAAGAGATTGAGAGACTGCAGCCTGGAAAAAAGCTGAGGGAGTGAGTGCTACAGGATAAAGAAAGAGGCGTGTGCTGGACGGAAGCCAGAGAGAGAGCCACGCTACCAGGTGCCACCAGAGAGGGCCACGCTACCCAGTGCCACCAGAGAGTGCCACGCTACCCAGAGCCACCAGAGAGAGAGCCACGCTACCCAGCACCAGAGAGAGAGCCACACTACCCAGCACCAGAGAGAGAGCCACACTACCCAGCACCAGAGAGCCACGCTACCCAGCACCAGAGAGAGAGCAACGCTACCAAGCGCCACCTGAGAGAGCCATGCTGGCAAGCGCCACCAGAGAAAGACTGAGCCACTGCCAGGGTACAGACATGCTACACTACTGACCAAAATCGCCCCCCCGGGGAACCCAGAGTGAGCGATCGTCCAGCCGGAGTGATCACTGCTGTAGTTTCGCTGGGTCTGATAAGAGAGCCTGTCGGCCATTATCCATTACTTATCCTAGGAACTGTACAACGCCTGCTGTCTCTGACCATGACAATGTGATAATGACATTGTCGAAAAGGGGCGGCGCATGGGTGACCCTAAAATGATGCCCCCCCCTTGAAAAAAGTTGTGCTGACGCCCATGATTGTCACCCTATAAAAGAAAATTCCTGAACAGGGACCTCAATGGCAGGATCATCAGGCATTATTTTAATAAAACTCACAGATTCAAAGTTATCACAAATAATCGTTTCAATTACTTTTAAATACATTTCAAAGGACTAAGGGCTCTTTCACACGGGCGGACCGTATGTCCGTATTTCATCCATCTGTTTTCGGATGAAATACGTGCATCCCTATGGGATAGCGGGTGTCCGCTGACACCCGATATCGTCCGCCCTCCGCTGTGGTCCGATTCTAGACATGTGCAATTCGTTTAGTTACAAATTCGTTTTCCGTTCAAATTCGTTATATTCGTTCATTCGTAATAGGAATTTAACGAATGGTTTACTAAAAATTCTAACGAATAACGAACTATCGAAAAGAACGAATATGAAAAACAACGAAAATACTAAATAATTAAATTAGAAACAACGAAACTACGAAAGAATGAAAATCCGAAAAACGAAGAACAGAAACAACGAAAATACCCAACAAAGATTAAAAAATAACAAAAATCAAAATGAACGAAAAAAATCGAAATTACGAATATTCGGAAAAAGGAAATCAAAACAACGAAAATACGAAAAAACTAAAATTCTGCTGATCGAGAATTCGAAAGAACAAATGTTAGTTCTGATTCTGAAATATTCCATCCAGAGTCCAGATAGGGTGTGGTTGGGTCGGAGGCACTGTGTTTTGGTGGATTTTTGAGTTAAGTTCTGACTTGTGAGAGAGAAATTCTTTGTTTCTTAAACATGTAAATAGCACACACATTACGTAAAATTATGAATTATGCTCCGATTACGGATCTACGAAAACAATGTTACGAAAGTACGAATAAATCAATCTTACGAAAGTATGAATGTAACTAAATCGACGAAAATACGAATTTCGAATAAACGAAAATTAGATTAATGGAAATACGAATCTTTTTAAATCAACGAAAATATAGCTCTTCCGAAAATACGAATGCGTCCCGAATACGAAATATAACGAAAATACGAAAATTTCGAATAAACGAAAATTAGACTGACGGAAAAACGAATCAACGAAAAAATAACTCTTACGAAAATACGAACGAGTCCAAATACCAACACCGACGACTTACGAAATTACGAATCGTTACGAATCAACGGAAACGAACAGAAACGAAACGAAACTAAAGAAATTTTTCTATTGTGCACATGTCTATCCGATTCTACAGACAAGGGAAAACCCTATTTTTCCATCCGTCTGCAGAGCGGATCGGATGAACACGGACAGGCGGTTCGTCCTGTCATCCGCCGGCTCAGCGGGAATCAACGGAGCGATCCCCGCTGAGCAGCGGATGTTCACGGGGCGGATCATCACGGATCCGTCCCATGTGAAAGAGCCCTAAGGCCCTTTTCACACTGGGGCGGTTTTCAGGCGGTACAGCGCTAAAAATAGCGCCTGTACACCGCCTGAAAAAAACAGCCCCATTCACTCGAGTGTAAAAGCCGGCGGGCTTTCACACTGGATCGGTGCGCTAGCAGGACGGCAAAAAAAGTCCTGCTAGCAGCATCTTTGGAGCGGGATAGGAGCCGTGTATTCACCGCTCCTATACCGCTCCTTCCCATTGATTTGAATGGGACACCGCGGTAATACCGCGGCAATACCGCCGCAAAGCGCCGATACGGCGGTGCTTTGCGGGGGATTTTAACCCTTTTTCGGCCGCTCGCGGGGGGGGTAAAACCGCACCGCGAGCGGCCGAATCCCACGGGCAAAACGACGGTAAAGCAGCGCTAAATATAGCGCTGCTTTACCGTCATCGCGGCTCCCGCCCCAGTGTGAAAGGGGCCTTAAGCTACCATTTTAGAACGCGGTTAAACTTAGCAAGCATCCCAGATGAAAACTAAAGCACCCACGGAATATATTTTCTAAGACATTGGCAAATATGGTTTGCAAGAATGTACACCAATCCCCCCCCACCCCAAAAAAAAATCAGTTAAAATTTTGAGTACATTTCTTGTGAATTTGAGAAAAAGAGACAAATGTGAAAGCAATGGGCTTGTTGACCTTTCTTTCACCTTATCGAAGAAGAAGGAATAAAGGGCTCATTTAGAATCTGAGTCTCAAAAGCCATTCATGTATCCCACATGCATTCTTCTTCCAAACCATTAACAAAAAAAAAAAAAATGCGACTTTGAAGTACGTGAAAAATTAGACATTCAACTGGCCGCAATCAATTCTGAAACACTGCACAAAATTAATTACACTTTTGCATTGCGGACGTGAATGCAGATTTCAGACAGGGGGCCGGTGTCATTTATCTCTTTAGCGCCACAATGTACAAGGCGCTCACAAAAGCCGCGATCGTTTTTTTTTTTTTTCCCCACCCTCGAGTGTTAAGGCCTATCGCTCCCCGTGAACTGCAAATGATTAACTCCAAATTTTTCAAGAGATTACAGACGTTTTCAACCCGCATTAAAAACTGCAAGTCACACCGAGCGCCCGAAAGGACGGGGGACGGATGCCGTTTATCAAAATGGAGTGACAGGCCCAGCAGATAAATGGTCTTGTAATTTTTACTGTGCCTTGAAAAACTCTGCCTGCCTATCCCGGGTCTGTAATTCCGATCTGTTTTTAATTGCTAGGTTTTTCGCATTTGCATTTTTCGGCGATTGACATTGAGGATTTATTGTGCTCTTATGCACGGGGCCCATTTGACAGAAGGCACTGGTGTTTATGGGGTTTGAGAGCCGGGTGTTTATGGGAGTTGGAGTGAAAGGGCCATGAAACAACATTTGTTTGTACTTTTCTCTCCTACAGGATTTATGGTAAGGAGCAGTAACTATTTTCATCGAATGAAAGTCGTCTTGCGTGGAATAGACATTCGGAGAACGAGCAAATCTCTACTTTATATAAACTTTGGAAGCAACCATAAATATCAGCAGAGAAGGCTCAACTCCAATCAAAGAGCTAAATACACAGATAAAATACATACAGTATATGGGAGCCCGGGCCAGGACAAGGTGGGGGGGAGGGCTCAGCTCCAACCAAACAGCTAAATACACAGATAAAATACATACAGTATATGGGGGCCCGGGCCAGGACAAGGTGGGGGGGAGGGCTCAGCTCCAACCAAACAGGTACATATACAGATAAAATACATACAGTATATGGGGCCCGGGCCAGGACAAGGTGGGGGGGAGGGCTCAGCTCCAACCAAACAGGTACATATACAGATAAAATACATACAGTATATGGGGGCCCGGGCCAGGACAAGGTGGGGGGGAGGGCTCAGCTCCAACCAAACAGGTACATATACAGACAAAATACATACAGTATATGAGAGCCCAGGCCAGGACAAGGGGGGGGGGGGGGCTCAACTCCAATCAAACTGCTAAATACATAGATAAAATACATACAGTGTATGAAAGCCCGGGCCAGGACAAAGTGGGGGGGAGGGCTCAGCTCCAATCAAACAGCTAAATACACAGATAAAATACATACAGTATATGGGAGCCCGGGCCAGGACAAAGTGGGGGGGAGGGGCTCAGCTCCAACCAAACAGGTACATATACAGATAAAATACATACAGTATATGAGAGCCCAGGCCAGGACAAGGTGGGGGGGGCTCAACTCCAATCAAACTGCTAAATACATAGATAAAATACATACAGTATATGAAAGCCCGGGCCAGGACAAAGTGGGGGGGGGGGGGGGGGGGCTCAGCTCCAACCAAACAGGTACATATACAGATAAAATACATACAGTATATGGGAGCCCGGGCCAGGACAAGGTGGTGGGGGGGGGGCTCAGCTCCAACCAAACAGCTAAATACACAGATAAAATACATACAGTATATGGGGGCCCGGGCCAGGACAAGGTGGGGGGGAGGGCTCAGCTCCAACCAAACAGGTACATATACAGATAAAATACATACAGTATATGGGAGCCCGGGCCAGGACAAGGTGGGGGGGCTCAACTCCAACCAAACAGCTAAATACTCAGATAAAATACATACAGTGTATGAGAGCCCGGGCCAGGACAAGGTAGGGGGGGGGGGGGCTCAACTTCAACCAAACAGCTACATACATAGATAAAATACATACAGTATATGGGGGCCCGGGCCAGGACAAAGTGGGGGGCTCAACTCCAGCCAAACAGATAAAATACATACAGTATATTGGAGCCCGGGTCAGGAGAAGGATGAAGGGGGGGGGGGGGGGGGGGGGGGGGGGGGGGGAATCCACAGATTTCATATCAAGAGTCCGTGATCCTTATTCAAAAAAACAGATTATTTCATACAAGTTCAGACACACACTTCTGTAGTCTGTACAGCCTGCTGCATAGTTCTACTAACAGTCTGATACACACTTTTGTTACGCCCCATGAACAACCAATCACATTCAAGCATTTTGTTATACAATCAATATTGATCTGCAAGACATTCATAATATTTCTGCCTTCAGACTCAACGTCACAATTCATTCTAATGCCCCGTACACAAATTCCGACCACAAAATCCGTCGGATTTTTTCCGACGGATTTTGTCCGACACTGGTGTTGCATACACACGGTCGGACAAAGTTGTCGGAAAATCCGATCATTCTGAACGTGGTGACGTTCGTTGCGTACGAAGGAACTACGTAGAGGCCAGTAGCCTTTAGCTTTGGTCTTGTAATGTGATCTGAGCATGCGTGGCACTTTGTCCATCGGAATTCACTACACACAATCGGAAAAAGTCCGATAGGACTTTGTTGTCGGAAAATTTGAAAACAGGATCTCAAACTTTTTCCCTTGGAAATTCCGACGGAGAAAGTCCGATGGAGCCCACACACGGTCGGAATTTCCGACAACATGGTCCGATCGGACATTTTCCGTCGGAAAATCCGACCGTGTGTACGGGGCATTAGAATGTTCCACGCAATATATGTCCTTGACAACGTTCTCAGCATTTTTTGGTAAACACTTGTTCGGTAAACACGGCAGTGTGAGAAAGGAAAAAGCTAGCGTGAGAAACACATCTTCTACAGAGAAACATCTTTGTACTAGACATGTGCAATTCGTTTAGTTACGAATTCGTTTTTCCGTTCAAATTCGTTATATTCGTTCATTCGTTATCGTATGAATGAACGAATGGTTTACTAAAAATTCTAACGAATAACGAACTATCGAAACGAACGAATATGAAAAACAACGAAAATACGAAATAATTAAATTAGAAACAACAAAATTACGAAAGAATAAAAATCCGAAAAACGAAAACAGAAACAACGAAAATACCGAACAAAGATTCAAAAATAACGAAAATCAAAATGAACGAAAAAATTCGTACATTCGTAACTATTTTTTTTTTGTTTGTTGATTCGTAATTTTCCGGGTCTCTTACAATGGCGCTGCTTAACGTGCTTCGAATGGATTCGTAAATTCGTTACTTTTTTTTTAGTTAGTTGATAAACGTGGTTGGGTCGGAGGCACTGTGTTTTGGTGGATTTTTGAGTTAAGTTCTGACTTGTGAGAGAGAAATTCTTTGTTTCTTAAACATGTAAATAGCACACACATTACATAAAATTATGAATTATGCTCCGATTACGAATCTACGAAAACAATGTTACGAAAGTACGAATAAATCAATCTTACGAAAGTACGAATGTAACTAAATCTACGAAAATACGAATGCGTCCGAACGGAAAAACGAATCAATGAAAAAATAACTCTTACAAAAATACGAACGAGTCCGAATACGAACATCGACGACTTACGAAATTACGAATCGTTACGAATCAATGGAAACTAACAGAAACGAAACTAAACTAAACTAATTTTTCTATTGTGCACATGTCTACTTTGTACAATATTATTAAATCTAAAAGGGTAACTCTACACGCCTTGCAATAACCTTTAAGAGAGATTCCACATTTCCTTACAACTTCTATTAAGAAAGTTGTCCTGACTTGTGAATTTGGATTATCCTACTAATTCCCTTCTCCTATCCAAGTTTTCCAAATATTATGGTTATTGGAGACAACGAGCGAAAGGCTGTGTGCACCTGGTTGGTCAGCTTCTGCAGGGGGGGGGGGGGTAGCGCTACATTTGGGGATCTTGGCCAGGACCAAATACCACGACTTTGTCGTTAGGTCTAAGGCCACAATGTTTTTTGTGAAGCTGACTTGGGGGCTTCCCATATATTGGACCAGTCTACGGGGTCTCGAGTGAGACCAAGGCCCCTCTCCCATTTAGAAACACAAGAGGGGGTGCCAGCATTTGTGGGCTCCAATAATTGTCTACTATGAGGCCTCTCCTATGGGTGGAATTTTTTTTTTAACCTTTTTAACCTTTTGCTTACTAGACATGGGCGCCATCAAAAAATTTGTTTTGTTTCGTTCCGTTTCGTATTAAAAAAAAATTGTATTTCGGAATTCGTGTACGAAATTTAATTCGGATTTGTACGAAATACGAATTTCGTACGAATCGTAAATTTAAACGTTTCTGTTAATTTGGATCGGAAGTTCGTAAACGAAATTTCGTATTTCGTACAGAATTTTAATGCATATAAACACCAGTCAAGTTTCTGATACGTTCTGTTAATTTGGAACGGAAATTCGTTTACGAAATTTCGTATTTCGTACGGAATTCGTATGCATAAAAATTCGTATTTCGGATTCGTACAAATGTATACGAATTTCAAAAAATTCATACGAATTTACGATTCGTACGAAACTAATCGCACATGTCTATTGCTTACTGGGCACTTGCCCACACCAATTTTCAGCTTTCAGCGCTGTCGCACTTTGAATGACAATTGTGCGGTCATGCTACACTGTACCCAAATGACATTTTTATAATTTCTTTCACACAAATGGAGCTTTCTTTTGGTTGTATTTGATCACCACGTTTTTATTTTTTGCTAAACAAACAAAAAAAGACAGAAATTTTTGAAGAAAAAAAAAAACATGTTTCATAGTTTGTTATAATATTTTGCAAACGGGTAATTTTTCTCCTTCATTGATATTCGCTGATGAGGCTGCACTGATGGGCACTGATGGGCTGCACTGATAGGCACAGATAAGGCGACACTGATGGGCACAGATAAGATGACACTGATGGGCACAGATAAGGCGACACTGATGGGCACAGAGAAGACGACACTGATGGGCACTGATAAGACGGCACTGATGAGCACTGATGGGCACTGATGAGTGGCACTGATAGATGTCACTGATGGGCACTGATAGGTTGAGCTGATGGGCACTGGTAGGTGGTATTGATAGGCAGCACTGGTGATGATGCACTGATTGGTGATTTATAGGCGGTACTGTGGGCACTGATATGTGGCACTCTGGGCACTGATAGTGGTATTGATAGGCAGCACTGGTGATGATGCACTGATTGGTGATTTATAGATGTCACTGATGGGCACTGATAGGTTGAGCTGATGGGCACTGGTAGGTGGTATTGATAGGCAGCACTGGTGATGATGCACTGATTGGTGATTTATAGGCGGCACTGTGGGCACTGATAGGTGGCACTTTGGGCACTGATAGGTGGCATTCTGGGCACTGATAGGTGACACTGTGGGCACTGATGGGTGATTCTGTGGGCACTGGTGGGCACTGGTAGGTGACGCTGGTGGGCACAGAAGCCTCTGCAGAGGCTCTCCACGATCGGGACCGATGTCCCTCTCGCAGCCGTCGGTGATCAGCTTTTAGCTACTAGCGTGAGGAGGAAAAATAGCCGATTACCGGCTATGTTTACATCACATGATCAGCTGTCATTGGCTGACAGCTGATCATGTGGTAAGGGGTCAGGATCAACCCTTTACTCGGATCTGTGATCAGCCGAGTCTCATAGACTCGCTGATCACAGAGTGTGCCTTGGCTTGCATACACACGGTCACACAAAAGTTCTCTGAACTTTGGATCGTCAAGAACGCGGTGACGCACAACACTACTACGAGCCGAGAAAATAAAGTCCAATGCTTCCCAGCATGCGTTGAATTGTTTCCGAGCATGCGTAGGAATTTTGCGCGTCGAAATTGGTACAGACGAATCGGACGCACGACCGCGCAATTGTCAGTTAAAGGGACGCAGTGCCGAATCGCAAAAAGGGCCCTGGTCCTTTGGCTGCAAATTGGTCCGGTCTGAAAGTGGTTAAAGCCCGATCATCTAGCTGACCACAAGGCACCTGCCCCACGATAATCCTCTATTGCTTGCTCAGAATTACGAAACTTCTTTTCAGAGATATTGAGCGGCTTCCGTCCGTAGCCTAAGAGCCTTGGCAGACCACAAACATATGTTTTTCTGAGTCTGCTGATTGCAAGCTGTCAATGTCTGAAAACCGGGGCAGATCTATGGAGAGACGTCTGCCGCGGCACTCTGCGTCTTTCCCCAACCCCCTTTTGTGCCGCGTCGGCAATTTAGAAACCTTCTTCAGAACATTTTCCTCTGAGAAGTGTCAGGGTTTCGAGAAAATCACAAAAAGCTTTCATCGGCTCTTAAAGTGTCAGGGAGTCGCAGCAGGAGTTAGGATACCTCCAGTCCAACCTTCCAGCGTGAGGACACTGCAATTACTCTTTTATTCCATCTTAAGATCTCAAGTTTATTTGCCAATAACTCAGCCCATGGCTTCCTACAATGTAATGTTTGTGACGGCTTAATACTGTTCCTGTAAAACATGAAAAAAAAAAAAAAAAATAAGTATTTATTTAATTTCCATTTACCATAAGGGTCATTTTTTTTTTTTTTTGCCGGATTTAGGAGAAAATTAACCCTTTTTTTGCAGACATGACGGTAAAGGAAAATAAATGCTATGATCTGGGTACGTACCGGAAGCGTAGATGTCTGGATGAAGACGCGGATGGAACGGGTCTTACTGACAACCATGGGACCAGTCCAATGCTATGAACTGCCTCTTAAAATATGTGTAAACCCAATTCCAGTCATTTATTTCTCAATATTTTTATTAAAGTGTTACAAAATGTAGCAAAATAGTTTTTTCACACAATGTGTAAAAGAACCGAACAAAAATAGAGCAATCCAGCCGACTCCTGAGGCAATCGGGTAATCGATTAATATATTGCAATATTTTATTGATATATTATTACATTTAAAACAATACAGCACATTCCTCTATAAGGGATGCGGCCCATTACTTGCCTTCATCCGGCTCTTGAGACACTATTATTCCTTTGGACACCAATGATGGAGCATAAATTCTTCCACTGACACCAATGATGGAGCATAAATTCTTCCACTGACACCAATGATGGGGCACTATTCCTTCCATTGATACCAATGATGAGGCACTATTCCTTCCACTGACACCAATGATGGGGCACTGTTCCTTCCACTAATACCAATGATAGGGCACTATTCCTTCCACTAACACCAATGATGGGGCACTATTCTTCCTACTGACACCAATGATGGGGCACTATTCCTTCCACTAATACCAATGATGGGGCACTATTCTTCCTACTGACACCAATGACATGTGCATTTGTTTTCGTCCGAATTTCGGGTATTTTCGTTATCGTTTTAACAAACGATAACAAACGCGCAGAATTCGAAAACAGAAAGATCCGACATAAACAAATGCTTTATTTTCGTTTTCGTTGTGACAACAGTTCGATATAGATAGGAGATTCGACATGACGCTGACAATAGCGATCTGTGTCCATCGAACCTGTGGTCGAATGTGCCTAACCTTAGCTCTATTAGTCCAAGATTATTCGACATAGAGAGAAAAGATTCGACATAGAAAAGATTTGACATAGAGAGAAAAGATTCGACATAGAAAAGATTTGACATAGAGAGAAAAGATTCGACATAGAAAAGATTTGACATAGAGAGAAAAGATTCGACATAGAAAAGATTTGACATAGAGAGAGAAAAGATTCGACATAGAAAAGATTTGACATAGAGAGAAAAGATTCGACATAGAAAAGATTTGACATAGAGAGAAAAGATTCGACATAGAGAGAAAAGATTCGACATTATAGAGACAATAGCAAAAAGGTCGAATGTGCCTAACCTAACTCTATTAGTCCAAGATTATTAGTCCAGAGAGAAAAGTTTCGACATGAAGATTCGTCGAGGCAGTCGGCGTGAGCGGACATTTATGGTCAACTGCTCCACCCATAGGCTATAGAAGAATTCTAATGTTGGTTGACTAGTAATAATAAATAAAAAATATAATTATTACTAGTGTCATACAACATTAGAATTCTACTATAGCTTGTAGGCGGAACATTCGACCGGAAATGTACGATTGCGGCGTCGTACAGTTTAGCTGCTCCGTCTAATATTCTTAGAACATTCGACAGACACCATAAGCCTTCAATGACAGATTCCACCTTAAGACCCCTTTCAGACTGGGGCATTTTTCAGGCGTTTTTTCAGGCGCTTTAGCTTTAAAAAAAGCGCCTGTAAAGCGCCTGAAAGAAGCCTCATCTGCAATCCCAATGTGAAAGCCCGAGTGCTTTCACACTGAGGCTCTGCGCTGGCGGGGCGTCAAAAAAGTCCTGCAAGCAGCTTCTTTGCAGCGCTTTTGGAGCGGTGAATACACCTCTCCTAAAGCGCTCCTTCCCATTGAAATCATTGGGAAGCGCCTGCAAATCGCTTTTGGCAGCAGCGCTTTGTGGGCGCTTTTAACCCTTTATTTGGCCACTAGCAGGGGTTAAAAGCGCCCCACTAGCGCTGGAAAAATGCTGGTAAAGCGCCGCTAGTTTAATCAGCGCTTTACGAGTGTTTTTCGGGCACTGGCATTGTGAAAGGGCTCTTAAAGCACTTGTGTTTTCACATTGGAATTGCAGTTGCGCTTTACATGCGCTTTTTTTTACTCTAAAGCGCCTGAAAAGCGCCTGAAAAACGCCCCAGTGTGAAAGGGGTCTTATTATTTCAGATTTTCAGACGAATGCATTTTTTAACGAAACAAAATAAATAAAAACGAATTTTGGGGGTAACTAAATACATTTATTTTTTGGACGAATACGAAATTCCGAAACAAAATATTTCAGTGTGCACATGTCTAGTGTTTACACATACAGATCCCGGTTCTCCGTGTGTCGGCGGCGATCGCAGGAGCCCAGCGGTGAACGTGACCGCCGGGTACTCGCATTGGCTTGGGGGTGGGGTGAGCAGCAGGCGTGCACGTGCGCCCCTAGTGGCCACAGGGTGATGCGACATAACATAACGTAGTTTCGCCCAGCCGTGCCATTCTGCTGCAGTACAACTGCGGCGGCTGGTCAGCAAGTGGTTAATAAAAAAAAAAACGCACACAGCGGTTTACTACCGCTTTAACCCTAAACCAATAAATTATGAATTTCTAAATGTGGAGTTTTCCATGTATATGTAATTTTGTAGCACCCTAAAAGTCCCACAAAACAATTTTTGTCTCTCTTTGAACATTATTCCAGGGATGTGGTGCTTTTCAAATAGATAGTCACTCACCCACAGCAATGCATTCTCTTGGTCTCCACCAGGGACACAGCTTGCAGGCAACGTTGAGTTGCTGATATCTTGGATGAAGGAGCTGCTGGGGAATCTTCTAGCAAGATGTTCCATCCTAGATCTCCCGGGAAGGGATGGCGACATCATTTTTTTCAGTATGGAAGCCATATAAAGTAAAACATTTTATCCTTCACTGGCTTGTTTTTAGTTATTTTCACACGCATTTTTTGTCTACAAAAAAAAAGGTGGCCCTTGCATGGTAGTGCAGGGTCCCTTTTTACTGGCTTCTGACTGAGCCAATGACAGGCCTCCTCTTAGCCCCCCGTACACACGGTCGGAAATTCCGACGGAAAATGTCCGATCGGAACCATGTTGTCGGAAAATCCACCCGTGTGTGGGCTCCATCGGACTTTTTCCGACGGAAAAAAATTTGAGATCCTGCTCTCAAATTTTCCAACAACAAAATCCGATCGGACTTTTTCCGATCGTGTGTAGAGAATTCCGACAGGCACAGTGCCACACATGCTCAGATCAAATTACGAGACCAAAGCTATTGGCTACTAGCCTCTACGTAGTTCCGTCGTACGCAACGAACGTCACCGCGTTCAGAATGATCGGATTTTCCGACAACTTTGTCCGACCGTGTGTACGCAGCACCAGTGTCGGACAAAATCCGTCGGAAAAAATCCAACAAATTTTCTGGTCGGAATTTCTCAATAAGTATTTTTTTTTTTTTTAAAGCAGCTGAGATAGTTAGGAGAAATTTGTAGAATTTGATGAAAAGGGGCAGCAGGATTGGGGTTGCCCTGCAGAAATCTTGACGGCTGGGCTGGGGGTGCATGTTTTAATTTTTACAATAAGGTCTCCAGTTGCAGGAGGATGCAGCTTCCGATGTAGGCTACGCGTTACATTATTCAGCTAATGCTTTTTGATGTGCAGTCACCCTGGATTTTCCTATTACCTGCTGCCAATGAAAGCTTATATTGACAATATGCTTGCCCAGATCTTTGCCAGGCTCCACGCCTCACTCTGCAGTGTGCCGTGCCAGACTCACACCGGCTGCCAAGAGGTCTGCAGCAGAGAGTGTAATAAAGGATTGTCATTGCGTTTCAGGACCTTCTGTCTGAGATATACAGTAAATAATGTGCTCCTGATTTGCCTGCAAAATCATTAAGTATGTAAATAGCTACACCGTAATAAAATAAAGTATGTTCTGTAAACAGTGCTACGTTACGTTAAATGGAGTTCACCAACAGGCCAGGACGCTTCCCCGAAGCCAATTAATCCACTTTAAAAGATTTCTTTTTTTTCCTTTCAACTTTAAAAATGCATCAGTAGTCATCTCCCTGCACCCCCTGATGTGTGTGCACGCACCCTCCTATCACGGGAGGGCGGGCACAAGCCGTAGCTTAAAGTGGACCTGAATCCAAAATATAAGAAGATTTGCTATGTTACAGGGAACATTTAGAAATGGTAATTATGCTTAAGTAGTACCTCAAAAACCTGTCTTGTGTCTTAAATTCCTCCTGAAATTAGCAATGCACTTCCTGTATCTTGAGCAGTGGCGGGACAAGGGGAGGCTGCCCTGGGGGCAGCATGTATTGTAAGGATGGGGGCACTTCAAGTTTCTTCTACGATAAGGCTGACAGGAGTAGTGACAGCAGCATCACTACTTCTGTCAGTCCAGCGCAAGGACAGGAGAGAGCCGGGAGGAGGTACAGGCTGTGCCCTCACCCCCCTCCTCCTCATAAGCTCACACATAATGAAGGGGGAAGCACAAGTTGGCATCTTTGCCCTGGGCACTGGATGATCTTGTCCCGGCACTGATCTTGAGCATTATATCTTTACAGAGTGAGATAATCGAAGGCAGCGGCTGTCAACCACTGGAGCATGGTCCACTGCTGGGCCATAGCTGCCTTCTTCCCAGGCCTCCAACCTACTGCAGATCCCCAAACTTCCCACAGTGCCTCCCAGTTCCCATAATGCCACCCAACCTTCCATAGTGGCCTGCAGTGCCGTTCAACCTCTCACAGTGCCCCCTAAGTGCCCTCGGTACCCACAATGCCTGCCGATCTTCTCCAGTCCTCCTGCAGTGCCTTCTAACTTTCTACAGAGCCTACAGCCCCCCACAGTACTCACAACAGTGTCCCACAGTTCTCCCTAGCCCCCAAAGTGCCCTCCAGTCTCCCACATTGCTCCTGAAAAACCTTCAGCCTTCTGGGGAGACCCCCAGTTCCCTCAAGAGACCCCCATCCCCCAAAGTTTCCTCCAGCTTTCTTCAAAAACCTAAATTTCTACGGGGCAACCAGGTTTGCTACCCATAACCCCCTCCAGAACCTTTATCCCCAGAGTGAAATCCATCCCTATCCATAATTTCCATAATTTGCGTTCTCATACTTTCAATGTATGAGTATAATTTTTTGGATCACAAAACGCTCTCCTTGCTGGAGAGGAAGCTGTACCTGAAGACCCACAGTGCAAGGATCTCCCTTCTTCTGCTTCATCCATATTCTGGATTCTGTGATTTGTGATTCTGTGCTTCCTCCACTTTTCCTGCTGCTTCTTGATCATTACTCCACCAGCCATCAAACGGGGCAGCTCACAAGGAAGCAAAGTCTGTTGCAAGATGACTGCTACCACACAGCAATTAGGCGCTGAACACTGTAATAAATTTAAGGTCAGCTGCAAGGAGACAATACTGTTGGCCGATCCTTTGTCTTCTGTTTGGGGTTTGGGCACAGCTTTCACAGTACACATGGTATGCATCTGCGAAGTTGGCGCTCTTCCAGGTTGGGTGGATTTTATTAAAAAGTCCATGTGATGCAGGTAGGACATGCAGTGACACATCAAGAAATCACGACAGTTACCAGGATAACATGTTTTTGGGGTATGCCCCTTTGACAAAGGGGGGGGGGGGGTGATTCCCTGGTGTGACCCAGTCTGAGTGTCCACCACCACAGACTTTCTGTTTCCGGCTACGTCACTACCGGTGACGTCTACATCTGGTGACGTGGATCCGCCCGCCTCCTTGCCATGGCTGGTGAAAATGTTCCAACACGGATTCCATGGTCCTCCTTGGTAACCCGGTTATCCGGCATATCCTGCATGCCTGTGGTATGGGGCTGGTCATAAACTGGTAACCACCGCTCATCGCAATCTCAATTGTTTTTCGTGTGTGGAATAAACCAAGACTGTTTTAATGGATGCACTGTCCTCTGTGCTTCTGATATCACTGCCAGTCAACCCTTTGAGGTCTAATCGCATTGTGTATGTAGCACCCTCTACTTTAGACATACCTCCCAACTGTCCCTGATTTCGAGGGACTGTCCCTGATTTGGAGCAATGTCCCTCTGTCCCTCATTCCTCCACATTTGTCCCTCATTTTTGTCTGATCTATATAGATGTGTATAAAATGCACTTTTTATCTTTCAAAAAGTGTTTCCCAGTGTTAAACCTTGCATCCAATTTCTAAATTGCTGCATTTGTACTTTTTAAAAGCCAATATAAAGGAATAGTAGTGGTAAAAAAAGCACTTGTGGATTTAATTAAACTTTTTTGGGGTTAACTCTCCTTTAAAGGGGCGAGACAGGGGGGTGCCCTATGCCTACATACATTTGCTAGTAGGTGTCCCTCATTCCCATCTCAAAATGTTGGGAGGTGTGCTTTAGATAGGTGCTAGAAGTCGTTTTTTGTAAGTGCAGGTAAATTTAATCAGGCCTAGCCCTGTTTGTTTTCAATCTGTGGGGCTGGGAGTGGCTCAGAGTAGGCTGGTGGCTCAAAGATAGCATCATCTTTCGGTTACCTCCCTTCTGCTTCTAGAGGATTCTAGAAGGAAGGAGGGGAAGAGAGGTGGAGCTGCCTGGGGTGTTCTAAAGAGCCCTGACCAATCCCCGACCCAGATTGGCAGGGGGCCGGCCTCCTTAAATACCTGTATTCAAGAAGGATAATGGGAGCTAGTGTTGCTGGGCAATTTTCTTGGAGGTATCCACCGGAGTGCAGCCAGGAGGGCTGGTGAGTGACAGACACAGTTGAGATAGCTGGGGAGGAATGTTGGAGTGGACTGGAAGAGTGCAGTCTGAGATGGATGGAGAGCCAGCAGGAGAGACTGTGATTTCATGGACAGTGGAGTCAGGCAGCTGCTGCCAGGAGGGCTGGCATTGCCTGAAGAGGACTGACTGGGAGCAGTAGTCCACCAAGGTCGACTGGCACTAAAGACTTTCCTATTTTTGTTGCTACACTAAAGCATACCTCCCAACTTTTTGAGATGGGAATGAGGGACACCTATCAGCAAAAGTATGCAGGCATAGGATACACCCCTTGCCACGCCCCTTAAAGGGGAATTTTACAAAAAAGCAAGATTGGTTAAACCCACAAGTGCTTTTTTTTTACCACTACTATTCCCTTATATTGGCTTTTGGAATTTACAAATGCAGCAATTTAGAAATCAGATGAAAGGTGTTGGAAAACACTTTTTGATAGATAAAAAGTGCATTTTATATACATCTATATAGATCAGACCAAAATGAGGGACAAATGAGGAGGGACAGAGGGACATTGTTCCAAATCAGGGACAGTCCCTCGAAATCAGGGACAGTCCCTCGAAATCAGGGACAGTTGGGAGCTATGCTAAAGGGGCCCGCGGTCCCTGCCTGCAAATGGCAGTTGCTAAGGCCTGGCAGAGTCAGAGTTGGGCCTACCATGTGCTAGCTGTACCAGGAACCGAGTATTGTACAGGAGAGAGAGAAACAGTCTACATATAAGCGTTGTGCTGGAAGAGACTGGGACTCTAGAAGTGTAAATAGAGGTTCCCACTGATCATGCTATTGATTCCATTATTGATTCTGGGCATCCCATAATTTCCCTTACCCTAGCCAAGTTCAAAATCCCTCAATAAAATACAAAACAAACATACGGACTGTTCATTGTCTCAGGAGTGACTGGGAAGTGAATGCCGGACTGGGCAGGGTGACAGGTGGACCACAATATCCAGAAGCCCCTACGGGGGTCCCGCTACATGTATATAGGACAACCACATGTCCTTCCCGGAGCTCCTTGTCAGTGTTATGTCCTCATCAATTTTCAATTTGTGTACTGTATATACTCGAGTATAAGCCGAGATTTTCAGACCTTTTTTTTAGGGCTGAAAGTGGCCCCCTCGGCTTATACTCGAGTCACTGCCTACATGATCAGCGTGTCATGCAGACAGACGGCAGCCATGGCAGTGTTCAAAAGCCGCGCCTCCTCCTCCTCCTCGCCTGTGATAGGAGGAACACTAATTTTCCCAGCAGTGAGCCAGTGTTCTGCCTATCACGGACGTCCTGTCATTCTCATCTCATGGACGAGGATGAGAGGATGTCCGTGATAGGCGGAACACTGAACACTGACTGCTGGGAAAACAGAGTGTTCCTCCTATCACGGGCGAGGATGAGGAGGAGGCGTGGCTTTTGTATATTGGAATGGTCGCCGTCTATTTTGCCTTACACGCTGATCGGCAGGATCAGCAATGGGGGACACATGATGCAGATCGCACAGGAAGACTGCAATGGTGGACACAGATCGCACAGGGAGGCATATAACGATCGGCACAGGAAGACTGCAATGGTGGACACAGGATGCAGATCGCACAGGGAGGCATACACAGGACACAGAGGATGCAGATCCGCACAGGTAGGCTGCAATGGACACAGGGGGGTATGTACAGGACACAGGGTGTATGTACAGGACACAGGGGGGTATGTACAGGACACAGGATAGACATGTGCAATTCGTTTCGTTTTTTTGTTAAAATTCGTTATATTCGTTCATTCGTTATCGTACGAATGAACAAACGATTCGCTAAAAATTTTAACAAATGTTCGAATCGAGCGAATCCGAAAAACAACAAAAATCCGAAAAAAACAAATTAGAAACAACGAAACTACGAAAGAAGAAAATCCGAAAAACGAAAACAGGAACAACGAAAATCAAAATGAACGAAAAAATTCGTACATTCGTAACTTTTTTTTTGTTGTTGAATTGGTAATTTTCCGTGTCTCTTACAATGGCGCTGCTTAACGTGCTTCGAATGGATTGAACGAAAAAAATTCGTACATTTGTAACTTTTTTTTTCGATTCGTAATTTTCCGTGTCCCTTAAAATGTAATAATAGCATACACATTACATAAAATTATGAATTATGCTCCGATTACAAATCTACGAAAACAATGTTACGAAAGTACGAATAAATCAATCTAACGAAAGTACGAATGTAACTAAATCTACGAAAATACGAATGCGTCCGAATTTCGAATGAACGAAAATTAAACTAACGGAAAAACGAATCAACGAAAAAATTATTCTTACGAAAATACGAATCGTTACGAATACGAACACCGACGACTTACGAATTTACGAATCGTTACGAATCAACGGAAACGAAAGAAACGAAACGGAAATAAACACATTTTTCTATTGTGCACATGTCTAGTACAGGACACAGGTGGGTATGTACAGGACACAGGGGGGTATGTACAGGACACAGGGGGTATGTACAGGACACAGGGGGTATGGACAGGACACAGAGGGGTATGTACAGGACACAGGGTGGTATGTACAGGACACAGGGGGGTATGTACAGGACACAGGGGGGTATGTACAGGACACAGGGGGGTATGTACAGGACACAGGGGGGTATGTACAGGACACAGGGGGGTATGGACAGGACACAGGGGGGTATGTACAGGACACAGGGTGGTATGTACAGGACACAGGGGGGTATGGACAGGACACAGGGGGGTATGGACAGGACACAGGGGGGTATGTACAGGACACAGGTGGGTATGGACAGGACACAGGGGGGTATGTACAGGACACAGGGGGGTATGTACAGGACACAGGGGGTATGTACAGGACACAGGGGGGGCATGTACAGGACACAGGTGGGTATGTACAGGACACAGGGGGGTATGTACAGGACACAGGGGGGTATGGACAGGACACAGGGGGGTATGTACAGGACACAGGGGGATATGTACAGGACACAGGGGGGTATGTACAGGACACAGGTGGGTATGGACAGGACACAGGGGGGTATGTACAGGACACAGGGGGGTATGTACAGGACACAGGGGGGTATGTACAGGACACAGGGGGTATGTACAGGACACAGGGGGGCCTGTACAGGACACAGGTGGGTATGTACAGGACACAGGGGGTATGTACAGGACACAGGGGGTATGGACAGGACACAGGGGGGTATGGACAGGACACAGGGGGATATGTACAGGACACAGGGGGTATGGACAGGACACAGGGGGATATGTACAGGACACAGGGGGGTATGTACAGGACACAGGGGGGGTATGTACAGGACACAGGGGGGTATGTACAGGACACAGGGGGTATGTACAGGACACAGGTGGGTATGTACAGGACACAGGGGGGTATGGACAGGACACAGGGGGGTATGTACAGGACACAGGTGGGTATGTACAGGACACAGGGGGGTATGGACAGGACACAGGGGGGTATGTACAGGACACAGGGGGGTATGGACAGGACACAGGGGGGTATGTACAGGACACAGGGAGACATGCAGCTGCAGATGGGCATTGTTGACCCTCTTTTCCACTTACAGTAGCCGCTGCATTTCTCACCCTCGGCTTATACACGGGTCAATAAGTTTTCCCATTTTTTTTGTGGTAAATTTTGTGGCTTATATTCGGGTCGACCTATACTCGAGTATATACGGTATATCATTTTTGAAGTGTATCTTTATCAATTTACTAATATATATATATTTTTTTTAGAAACCATTTCAACTTTATCTTCTGTATCGTATATAAACCTATATGGAAGGAGGCTGGAACAGCGCACATCTCATTAAACAAGCCCCGTACTTGCGATGCTCACAGTAAGTTTAAGAAAACGTTAAAAGACTGAATTGTGCAGAGCGATGTAGCAGTTTGTTCGGAATATTCTCAATGCTTTTTCCCCATATTGCCTTTCACCAGAAGGAAGCAGGAACTGAATGATTACCCCAAAGTGTGCTAGATGAACTGGAAAAAGTCTATTCAAACAAAGCTCATTAGTTTCCGTACCTCCAGGGCGATGAAGAATTAAGTGGCTGGTGAAGAGAGTTTGCAGAGAATAAAAAAAAAAAAAAAAAAATAAGGAAATGGGGGGAAAAAAAATGCCAGACGTAATTTCAGCGCGTTTACTGGAGGGAGCAAAATTTGCAATTTAGATGGAGAAGAAACGTCTTAATTAGAAATGAAAGTGCAATGGAAAGGAATTCTGTTATAGGCCTGGTGCCCAAACAAGTTCTACACATGGCTAGGACAGGGGTGGATGGATGGGTGGATGGATGGATGGATGGACAGATGGATGGATGGACGGACGGACAAACGAATGGATGGACAGTCTGACTGATGGACGACTGGCAGATGGATGGATGGGCAGGAAACAAGCTGGTGGATAGGTGGAATAATGGATTGATGGAGGGAAAGAGAGAGCAAGATAGACAAAAGCTATATGGATATATATCGATATACTGTATATTTATAAGTGGTTGAATAAATTGATTGACGCATTCACAGAATTATTAGATTGAAAGATAAATAGATATAAATTTGAAATATCATGGTCGGGAAACATCTCAATTGAAACTGAAGTGCAATGAGTAATGCTGTTACAGGTCTAGATCTGGTGCCCATAGAGCAGAGGTCTCCAAACTGCGGCCCTGGGGCCAGATGTGGCCCTTTGCTTGCCTTTATCCGGCCCTTGGGGCACTATTTTATCCACTGACACCAACAATGGGGCATAATTCCTGTCGCTGACACCAACAGCAGGGGACTATTCCTCCTATTGACACCAATGATGGGGTACATTTCCTTCCATTGACACCAACAATGGGGCATAATTCCTGTCGCTGACACCAACAGCAGGGGACTATTCCTCCTATTGACACCAATGATGGGGTACATTTCCTTCCATTGACACCAAAAATGGGGCATAATTCCTGTCGCTGACACCAACAGCAGGGGACTATTCCTCCTATTGACACCAATGATGGGGTACATTTCCTTCCATTGACACCAAAAATGGGGCATAATTCCTGTCGCTGACCCCAACAGCAGGGGACTATTCCTCCTATTGACACCAATGATGGGGTACATTTCCTTCCATTGACACCAAAAATGGGGCATAATTCCTGTCCCTGACATCAACAGCAAGGGAATATTCCTCCAATTGACATCAATGATGGGGCACAATTCCTTCCATTGATACAAACGATGGGCCACTTTTCCTCCCACCTGACACCAGCAAAAGGACACAATTCTTCCCACTGACACCAACGATGGGTCAGAATTCCTTCTATTGACACCAAAGATGGGGCACTATTCCTCCACTGACACCAAAGATTGGACACTGTTTACTCCCACTTAATGGTCAGGACATTTTCTACTCCCACTGGCCCTAGTCCGGCCCCCTTCAAGTCTGAAGCACAGCAAAGTGGCCCTTTGTTTAGAAAGTTTGGAGACCCCTGCCATAGAGGTTGCACACATGGCTAGGACAAGGGAGGATAAATGGCTGAATTTATTTAGTACAGGTATGTATACAGCACAGACAATTTACACAGCGCTTTACATATATATTGTACATTCACAGGTGTCCAGGAGCCCACCAAGGTGTATTGCAACAGCGAATGAACATTCGCTGTTGCAACTCTGATCCCCCTCCGGCCAATCGGGAAGCAGGTATGAAACCCGTTTCCCAATTGGCCCAAACGCCAGGCGATCCAATTGGACGCCTGGCGCCGGGAGGAGCAGAGAGGAGATGCACAGTCCATAGAAAGGTCCATAAAGACATGGTGAGCGAGTTTGGGGTGGAGGAACTTGACTGGTCTGCCAAAGTCCTCACCTCAACCTGATAGAACACCTTTGGGATGAATTAGAGTGGAGACTGCGAGCCAGGTCTTCTCATCCAACATCAGTGCCTGACCTCACAAATGCGCTTCTGGGAGAATGGTCAAACATTCCCATAGACACACTCCTAAACCTTGTGGACAGCCTTCCCAGAAGAGTTGAGGCTGTTATAGCTGCAAAAGGTGGGCCAACTCAATATTGAACTTTGACCTCAACACGATAGAACACCTTTGGGATGAATTAGAGCTGAGACTGCAAGCCAGGCCTTCTTATTTAACATCTTCTGGAAGAATGGTCAAACATTCCCATAGACACACTCCTAAACCTTGTGGGCGGCCTTCCCAGAAGAGTTGAGGCTGTTATAGCTGCAAAGGGTGGGCCAACTCAATATTTAACGTTGACCTCAACTCAATAGAACACCTTTGGGATGAATTAGAGTTGAGACTGCAAGCCAGGCCTTCTTACCAACATACGATGGTGAGTTGCCTGACCTCACAAATGCACTTCTGGAAGAATGGTCAAACATTCCCATAGACACACTCCTAAACCTTGTGGACAGCCTTCCCAGAAGAGTTGAAGCTGTTATAGCTGCAAGGGTGGGCCAACCCAATGTTGAACGTTGACCTCAACTCAATAGAACACCTTTGGGATGAATTAGAGTTGAGACTGCAAGCCAGGCCTTCTTATCCAACATCTTCTGGAAGAATGGTCAAACATTCCCATAGACACCCTCCTAAACCTTGTGTACAGCCTTCCCAGAAGAGTTGAAGCTGTTGAAGCTGCAAAGGGTGGGCCAACTCAATATTGAACGTTGACCTCAACCCAATAGAACACCTTTGGGATGAATTAGAGCGGAGACTGCAAGCCAGGCCTTCTTATCCAACTTCTTCTGGAAGAATGGTCAAACATTGCCAGAGACACACTCCTAAACCTTGTGGACAGCCTTCCCAGAAGAGTTGAAGCTGTTAAAGCTGCAAAGGGTGGGGCCAACTCAATTTTGAACCCTACAGACCAAGACTGGGATGCCATTATAGTTCATGAGCGTGTAAAGGCAGGCATCCCAATACTTTTTACAATATAGTTTGTATAAAAAGTTAGTGGACAGCTGAGACTAATAATGTGGTCTAACCACCGGGTAACAAGTGGACCGAAGAATGGAGGCCTTATCCCACTCAAAGCAAACCCAGAGAGAGGCTCCGTGGCAGCGTGACCAGAAATCTAAGGGGCCCTCCGCAGTGTTATTCACCAGTGTTGTGCCATCGTCGTCGTAATATGCAAAAATAAAAAAGCCTCGCCTTTCCCGAAGTCATGGAGTACGCATAAATTAAAGAAATGCAATAAAAAAGATATAGGTCATAAATATCAAACATTAGGCAAGCACGATTACATTTCAGTAGCATCGTATAGCACAAAGATAATATTTTAAGATTCATTAAACATATTAGAAACTGTATATGTTTTTCTATTCTTAGTAAACCTTACTGGGAGGACCAACAAAAAAAAAAAAAAAAAATAACAATTATTCTTCGTTTTTATTGTTATTCAGGCCAAAAGCGTGAAAAGATTATTAAACAAATATTAACATCCTGGGTTTGATATGATAAATAAGGACACATAATGGGGCGGATGGGGTATACATTGTTCACTGTTGGAGAAAACTAGGTCACCCAGGTAATTACAGTGATGGAGCACGAATGGAGGATTGTAACGGGGAGAACATATAATTCACGGACGGCTCTTCATCAAACTTTGTGTATTTCTTATAGTAGATCTAAAACCCAATCACTAAAATCTTCTCAAAGAAGCTTTAATATGTTAAAGTTAGGGCTGTTACTGATAAAAATTTTCATGTTCGATTAATCGTTTTTTTTTTTTTTAAATCAATTAATCGACTAATTTCGATTAATTATTACGCACATACAGATCCAACTACTTTTAGCTGATCTCCTTGCATTGCAACTCTGCATTAGTCAGTGGTAAATGTGATATACACTATATACAATCACCCGACACTAGTTAGTTTCCACAATCCATGACTTAACTTCACAGTTCACACAAATACGTTTTAAATTTAAACTTGTAGCACTGACGTAAGTCATTTTTTTTTCCACAGTAGCGTGACAATCCCTCCACCTCCGGTCTAACTAATCACCCTCACCTTATGGCATGGACCCCTGTGCAAACTGGTGGTCATGCAAGCGGGTATCAAAAGGGTTAACACGGACCATAAACTTCTCTCACCTCTCCTTAGATCTCAGCAAGGACGCCAGGTCATCATGGGTAGAAAGAAAAGATCTAAGTGCTCACCGCTAGGGTTGAGCGAACCCGAACTGTAAAGTTCGGGTCCGTACCGGACTTTAGGGTGTTCGGGTCCCGGACCCGAACCCGAACAATTGACTGTATGTTCGGGTTCGGGTCCGGTGTTTGTGGATTTAATGTTGCTTTTTAAAATGTCTTTTAAAAGCACTCGCGGCTATATGAATTGATATTCATATAGCCGCGAGTGCTTTTACTACAGAGAACAGTCATTGAAGTCATTTATTTTTAAAAAGTTAGTCATAAAAAAGTGTTTGGGGACCTGGGTCCTGCCCCAGGGGACATGTATCAATTCAAAAAAAACTTTTCGAGAGCAGTGATTTTAATAATGATTAAATTGAAACAATAAATGTGTAATATTCCTTTAAATTTCGTACCTGGGGGGTGTCTATACTATGCATGTAAAGGGGCGCATGTTTCCAGTGCTTAGAACTGTCTCTGCAAAAAGTGTAATTTTTGCAGGAAAGAAAGCTATTTAAAATCACTCGCGGCTAATGTGTATTGTCTGCTCCCGTAATACAGAGAACAGTCATTCATTGAAAGCCATTCATAAAAAAAAAGTCATTGATAAAAAATAAAAAAAACAAAAAAATAAAAAGCGTAGGGGTCCCCCCAAATTCAATAACCAGGCCCTTCAGGTCTGGGATGGATATTAAGGGGGATCCCAGCCAAAAAAAAAAAAATGGCGTAGGGTCCCCCTCAAAATCTATACCAGACCCTTGAGGTCTGGGATGGATTTTAAGGGGAAACCCAGCCAAAAAAATGGTGTGGGGTCCCCCTCAAAATCCATACCAGACCCTTATCCGAGCACACAACCTGGCAGGCCGCAGGAAAAGAGGGGGGGACGAGAGCGTCCCCCCCTCCCGCCTGAACCGTACCAGGCCACATGCCCTTAACATTGGGAGGATGCTTTGGGGGTCTAAGACCCCCAAAGCATCTTGTCCCCATGTTGATGAGGACAAGGGCCTCATCCCCACAACCGTGCTCGGTGGTTGTGGGGGTCTGCGGGGGGGGGGCTTATCGGAATCTGGAAGCCCCCTTTAACAAGGGGACCCCCAGATCCCGCCCCCCCCCCTGTGTGAAATGGTAAGGGGGGGGAAAGCCATAGGGAAGTCCCCATGACGTTCCCATGCGTCAGAGGGGGGCGGGGTTACCAGGTGGCCCCGCCCTCCGTTATAAAAGAACTGTCAGCCCAAGCGAAGCCTCACACACCGGGAGCCTCCCATTGCGAGGAGTGGCCCAAGAACAGACCGACGCCCTGGAAGAAGATACCGGAGAGAAGCCTCAGAGACCGACGCCGTGGAAGAAGATACCGAAGAGAAGCCTCACCCAGCGGGAGCCTCCCATTGCGCGGAGCGGCTCAGAAGAGACACCGATGCTGGACGAGAAGGCCAAGAAGAAGCGGATCGGAGGAAGAAGAAGATAAAAGAAGAAGATGCCGGAAGGAGAAGATGAAGAAAGGAAGACCAGAAGAAAGAAGATTTTAATAAAGGAATTGTCAAAGACCGTCTCCTGTCATTTTTACCATTTTTGACACTTTTTTGGTGAAATGGTAGGGGTACTTTTGTACCCCCTTACCATTTCACACAGGGGGGGGCGGGATCTGGGGGTCCCCTTGTTAAAGGGGGCTTCCAGATTCCGATAAGCCCCCCGCCCGCAGACCCCCACAACCACCGGGCACGGTTGTGGGGATGAGGCCCTTGTCCTCATCAACATGGGGACAAGATGCTTTGTGGGTCTTAGACCGCCAAAGCATCCTCCCAATGTTGAGGGCATGTGGCCTGGTACGGTTCAGGCGGGAGGGGGGGCCGCTCTCGTCCCCCCCTCTTTTCCTGCGGCCTGCCAGGTTGCGTGCTCGGATAAGGGTCTGGTATGGATTTTGAGGGGGACCTCACGCCATTTTTTTTGGCTGGGTTTCCCCTTAAAAACCATCCCAGACCTCAAGGGTCTGGTATGGATTTTGAGGGGGACCCTACGCCATTTTTTTTTTTTGGCTGGGATCCCCCTTAATATCCATCCCAGACCTGGAGGGCCTGGTTATTGAATTTGGGGGGACCCCTACGCTTTATTTTTTTTGTTTTTTTTATTTTTTATCAATTACTTTTTTTTTATGAATGGCTTTCAATGAATGACTGTTCTCTGTATTACGGGAGCCGACAATTAACATTAGCCGCGAGTGATTTTAAATAGCTTTCTTTCCTGCAAAAATGACACTTTTTGCAGAGACAGTTCTAAGCACAGGAAACATGCGCCCCTTTACATGCATAGTATAGACACCCCCCAGGTACGAAATTTAAAGGAATATTACACTTTTATTGTTTCACTTTAATCATTATTAAAATCACTGTTTCCGAAAAAACGGCCATTTTTAAAAGTTTTTTTTGCATTGATACATGTCCCCTGGGGCAGGACCCAGGTCCCCAAACACTTTTTATGACTAACTTTTTAAAAATAAATGACTTCAATGACTGTTCTCTGTATTAAGGGGGACGGGAGCCGACACTTTATTATAGCCGTTCGGGTCCCCATTGACTTCAATGGGGTTAGGTGTTCGGGGTCAAGTTCGGGTCAAGTTCAGTCCCGAACCCGAACTTTTTTCTGAAGTTCGGCCGAACCTGCCGAACCCGAACATCCAGGTGTCCGCTCAACTCTACTCACCGCTTAAGTATAAGATTTCATTTTTGTGTTCAAACACAAACTACTCACATAAAGATGATAAAAACACAGCATGTAAAGCCGACAATCATATTAGTTCCGTAGGGCAGCAGTGGGTGACGTCATGCGTAGCTCCTCCCCCGTACGCGTTACGTTCAATCAGAATTTTCAACGTCACCAGACTCCACCCCCCTTCCTTTCGTTAGCAGACGGAGGCACTTGGGGATCACCGGATCTCTGATGGAACTCCCTGAAGACCCGGAAGCCGGCGGAGAGGTGAGTACCAATCAGAAGAATTTTGATCGATCAAAAAAATTAACGATTAATCGAGGAATTAATCTTTAATTTTCACAGCCCTAGTTAAAGTCATTCCAAAAGTTGGTTTATTCTTTTTAAATGTTTTTTTTTAGTCTTGCCAAGGTGGCCCCTTTTTCAGGTCCTCTTGTTATGGGGTGACAATTGTCTTCTTCATTGTCACTCATATGCCCTTTGCGGAGTACAGTTGTGCCGACACATATTGCATACAGTGCCTTGAAAAAGTATTCATACCCCTTGAAATTTTCCACATTTTGTCACGTTACAACCAAAAACATAAATGGATTTTATTTGGGATTTTATGTGATAGACCAACACAAAGTGGCACATAATTGTGAAGTGGAAGGAAAATGATTCCACTCCGTGGAAGCGGATCCGCCTCGTGTGAAAGGGGCCTATATTCTAGGGGAGCCAATTGCCTTCAGAAGTCACATAATTAGTAAATAGAGTTCACATGTGTGTAATTTGATCTCAGTATAAATACAGCTGTTCTGTGAAGCCTTCAGTGGTTTGTTAGAGAACCTTAGTGAACAAACAGCATCATGCATAGCTCCCAACTGTCCCTGATTTCGAGGAACTGTCCCTGATTTGGAACAATGTCCCTCTGTCACACATTCCTCCTCATTTGTCCCTCATTTTGGTCTGATCTATATAGTTGTATATAAAATGCACTTTTTATCTATTAAAAAGTGTTTTCCAGCGCTAAACCTTTCATCTGATTTCTAAATCGCTGCATTTGTAAATTACAAAAGCCAATATAAAGGAATAGTAGTGGTAAAAAAGCACTTGTGGGTTTAACCAATCTTGTTTTTTTTGTACAATTCTCCTTTAAGGGGGCGTGGCAAGGGGTGTGTCCTATGCCTGCATACTTTTGCTGATAGGTGTCCCTCATTCCCATCTAAAAAAATGGGAGATGTGCATCATGAAGGCCAAGGAACACACCGGACCGGTCAGGGATAAAGTTGTGGAGAAGTATAAAGCAGGGTTAGGTTATAAAAAAATATCCCAAGCTTTGAACATCTCAAGGAGCTCTGTTCAATCCATCATCCGAAAATGGAAAGAGTATGGTCCAACTGCAAACCTACCAAGACATGGCCGTCCACCTAAACTGACCGGCTGGGCAAGGAGAACATTCATCAGAGAAGAGCCAAGAGGCCCATGGTAACTCTGGAGGAGCTGCAGAGATCCACAGCTCAGGGGGGAGAATCTGTCCACAGGACAACTATTAGTCGTGTTCTCCACAAATCTGCCCTTTATGGAAGAGTGACAAGAAGAAAGACATTGGTGAAAGAAAGTCATAAGAAGTCCCGTTTGCAGTTTGCGAGAAGCCATGTGGCGGACACAGCAAACATGTGGAAGAAGGTGCTCTGGTCAGATGAGACCAAAATTTTTTTTTTTTGGTCAAACATTCCCATAGACACTCTCCTAAACCTTGTGGGCGGCCTTCCCAGAAGAGTTGAAGCTGTTATGGCTGCAAAGGGTGGGCCTCAACCCGATAACCCGATATTTCCCAAAAGAAAAACGCTATGTGTGGCGGGAAAACAAACACTGCACATCCCCACTGTGAAACATGGTGGTGGCAGCATCATGTGGTGGGGATGCTTTTCTTCAGCAGGGACAGGGAAGCTGGTCAGAGTTGATAGGAAGATGGATGGAGTCAAATACATCTGATCCCCCTGAGGAAGACACGTGATTAGCCCTGTGTTGTCACATGTAGGGGAGGGGCCAGGACGGTGGAGGAGCTCAGATACATGCTTGTTTGTACAAGCTGCTGACACATACAAGTTTGAAAGTCGTTTGAAGAGGAATCCTATGCCTAATGCTTTTATAGTCTGGTGCGCTGGAAGCACCTAAAATGTGTGAGTACCCCGATGTTATGTTTTCTAAATACATTTTTAAACTAGTGATAAAGCACTATCCAGCCTCCTTCTTGTTTTAAAATTGAGCACAACTTCTCTGGATTTTCCTGTGGGATTCCTGCTGAGCCAGTTTAACTTCCTGAGCCCAGGCAGTGGTTCCACTGCTTATGTGGACCAAACTTAAGTGTGCGGTCACACTGTTGGAGGTGAGCGCATTCACACGGGGGGGGGGGGGGGAGCACGTGTGTTAACCACTTGCCGCCTGCCATATAGCAGAATGACGGCGGCAAAGTGGTTTCAATGTCCTGACTGGGCGTCATATGACGTCCTCAGGATATTAAGCGCGCATCGTGGCGATCGTTGTTGTTGTGTGAGTATGACAACACGCAACACAGACCTAGGTAAAGAGTCTCTGACGGAGACTCTTTATGACGTGATCAGCCGTGTCCAATCACGGCTGATCATGATGTAAATAGGAAGAGCCGGTGATCGGCTTTTCCTCACCTGTGTCTGACAGACGCGAGTAGAGGAGAGCTGATCGGCGGCTCTCCTGACAGGGGGGTCTGTGCTGATTGTTTACCAGCGCAGCCCCCCCTCGGATCCTGCCCAGGACCACCATAATGGCACCCAGGACCACCAGGGATGCCACCACACTGGACCACCAGGTATGCCCCTCTAGACCCCCAGGGAAATGCACATCTGTGCCCAGGCAGCTGCCAATCAATGCCCAGGCAGCTGCCAATCAGTGCCCACTGACAATGCCTACCACAGCCAGTGCCACCAGGAATGCCCATCAGTGCCTCATATCAGTGCCGTGAATAAGTGCCCATCAGTGCCACGTATCAATGCCCATCAGTGCCCAGCAGTGCTGCCTATCAGTGCCCATCAGTGCTGACTATCAGTGTACAGCAGTGCCACCTATCAGTGCCACCCATAAGTACCCATCTTGTCATCCTTTCAGTGCCCATCAGTGTCGCCTATCAGTGCCCATGAGTGCCCACCTGTGCCACCCATGAGTGCCCACCAGTGCCACCTATCAATGCCCATCAGTGCTGCATATCAGTGCCACCCATCAGTGCCGCCTACCAGTGCCGCATATCAGTGCACATCGTCGGTGCCCGTCAGTTGCCGCTCATTGGTGCCACTTCATCGGTACCGCCTTATCAGTGCCCATCAGTGAAAGAGAAAACGTACTTATTTACAAAATGTTATAACAGAAACAAAACCAAAACTTAAATTTTTTTCCAAATTTTCGGCCTTTTTTTATTTGTTTAGCAAAAAATAAAAACCGCAGAGCTGATCAAATACCACCAAAGGAAAGCTGTATTTGTGGGGAAAAAAATATAAAAATTGAGTTTGTGTACAGTGTAGCATGTAGTAGCAGTGTAGTCACTTTTTGGACAGTAATACGTCTAATACCCCAATTTGCACTTTTGTCTCTGTGGATTGATGAAAATTGGGAGAAATAATCTCTCTCTCTTTTTTTTTTTTTGGACACTTGATATTAAGGAATAATGTTTTTCACTGTAAGCTTGCTTGTTACACCAAAAAAAATATTTTTTATGTTCATAGCCACATTTTTTAGCAATATTGATTTTTCATTGTTTATGGCACTATCTATGGATTTGTAAGGTTCAGTATCACACAGCGCTGCATTTTTTTTTTTTTTTTGTATATAGCCTTTATACACAATGTGGAGGATTAACCCCTTAGGTTCCACAGTGAGTACAACAAGCTTGCTTCACTGCATATACACACTGATTTTACTGTTGTGGGTTTAGTAACACTTTAACCGCATACAGACCGGGCCAATTTGCAGCCAAAGGACCGATTTAACTGACAATTGCGCAGTCGTGCGACGTGGCTCCCAAACAAAATTGACGTCCTTTTTTTTCCCACAAATAGAGCTTTCTTTTGGTGGTATTTTGATCGCCCCTGCGGTTTTTATTTTTTGCGCTATAAACAAAAAAGAGCGTCAATTTTGAAAAAAAAAAAACGCATTCTTTTTTTTTTTGCTATAATAAATATCCCCCAAAAATATATAAAAAAAAAAAAAATTTCCTCAGTTTAGGCCGATACGTATTCTTCTACATATTTTTGGTAAAAAAAATCGCAATAAGCGATTATTGATTGGTTTGCGCAGAAGTTATAGCGTTTACAAGATAGTTGATAGTTTTATAGCATTTTTATTAATAATTTTTTTTTAGTAGTAATGGCGATTTTTATTGTGACTGCGACATTATGGCGGACACATCGGACATTTTTGACACATTTTTGGGACCATTGTCATTTATACAGCCATCAATGCTATTTAAATGCATTGATTCCTGTATAAATGACACTGGCAGTGAAGGGGTTAACCACTAGGTGGCAGTGTAGGGGTTAAGTGTTCCTAGGGGAGTGTTTCTTACTGGGGGGGGGGCGTGGCTGTCAGCTAGTGAATGCTGATCTCTGCTCCAATCACAGGGAGCAGAGATCGGCGTCACTAGTTGCTAGGCAGAACGGGGAGATGCTGTTTATTTCCGCATCTCCCCGTTCAGCCTTCCCGTGAGACGATCGCGGGTGTCCCCACGGCGATCGAGTCCACGGGACCCGCGACCGGCCTCATGGGGGTCCCGACCGGCGCGCTACCGATGGCACGGCGGCATTTAAAAAGGGACTTATATATACGCCCTTATGCCTGTCCGTGCCATTCTGCCGACATACAGCGTCGTGCGCCGGTCGGGAAGCGGTTAAGTAGAATGAACTGTCATTAGCAACAGCTGAAGATTGTAAATTCCAAAACTCTCATGGTCTGGAGTCTGAATGTGAAACATCGGTCCAGTGCGGGATCAATCTGCTCTAAAGCCGCACACACAGCCGTTCCCAATCCATAAAACGGGAAGAAGCAAAACTCGCTCTTCCGCTTTTCTCAAGGCCATTTTTTTTTTTCATAAATTTTTTTTTGCAAACCACCTTTTCTTACATTCAGAGCGGCAGCTCCTTAAAATACAGCCGATGGCACGACGTGAAGGAGCGCTGTGGAAATGTCGCCTGCCACCCGCGCTTACTGGAATTCTTTATTTTATTGCAGAGATTTTTCATTGTTTTGTTTATTTCCTGATTTATCATTTGTGCAAATGTCCCACATCAGCACTATTGCAGGGTTTATTATTAAATACCAGAATATCATTTTCTTTCTCCCGTATAATTATTTAATATGTTATTTTTTTATTTTTTTTTTATTATTAAGATTAATTATGAGCAATGGAATAAAATCCAAGATACCTTGAAGTGCGCATTGTTAATGAGGTGGAAATGGAAACTGCTATTGCAAAGATTAATTAGACTTTCCTGGTGTCTATGTAAATGGGCAGTGCTAGAGCCGAGCGCAAGTTGTTTACGAGACCTGTTTACCGGTTCCTGCTGAACCATTGCGAAGTGCAAAGATCAAGGGACGGGCGGGCGGAACATTTCACGGAGATGCTTTAGACCGGAGACATCTAAGACCAAGACATGAAAGCCACCCTGTAAGGGATATTAATGTTTTAAAACTAATCGTCCTGTTTAAGGGTCGGCGCGGCAAGGTGCCAAAACAAGAACCTCGATTAATCTTCAACTAGCCTACTGTGCCTCTAGCGAGCCCCCAAAACCAGGAGCACCTTCTACATACCAATGAGTGTGCCGTTTTTTTTTTTTTGGCCGCCAATGTGTTCCTATTGGATTGTGGGTAGGATGACCACATGTCCTGGATTGCCCGGGACAGTCCTGCATTCTGGTCGGATTTTGGTTGGATCTAAATAGCAGCCCCCTTTCACCCATTGTACATTACCGTAGACTTTCGGTTTGCAAGACACAGAAAAGCAGCAGGAATGGGTTTCTGTAGTGTGGTGGTTATCACGTTCACCTAACACGCGAAAGGTCCCCGGTTCGAAGCGGGGCAGAAACACTGTGAACACGCTAGTGCTTTTTGCCACAGTCGCTTTCCGCTGCCCTTTTCACCCGTCGTACATTGAAGAGGAGGTACCACAAAAAAAAAGATTTAAAAGTCAGTAGCTACAAATACTGCAGCTGCTGACTTTTAATAATCGGACACTTACCTGTCCCAGGGTCCAGCGATGCGGGGGAACGAGGCCCCCCCTCGTTCCCCGCTCCGTTTGCGGCGCCGGCATTCTTAATGTGGGCACCCGGCTGTGGCTTCACAGCCGGGCACCCACTGCGCATGCGCGAGCGGCGCCGTGATTCGACGCTCACTCATCTGGGACACGTGACAGGTCCCAGATGACTGGGCGGCGCCTAGGGGAAGTGACGTCAGTGCCCGAGCACTGAAGGTGGCAGACTACGAGGGACCCCCCTAGCAACAGGCATTTAGAGGTGAGTAAAAATTATTATTTTTTCCAATTATTATTTTTTTATTTTTTTTATGATTTTTAAGACCATTTTTTTTTTTTGGTGGCAACCCCACTTTAACGTAGACTTTCGATTTGCAAGGCACAGCAACGCAGCAAGAATGGGTTTCTGTAGTGTAGTGGTTATCACGTTCGCTTTACACGCGAAAGGTCCCCGGGCAGAAACAGTGCTTACCGTTAACTTTTTCACAGTCAGGAAAACTCAAAGCTCTTGCCACGCCTTGCCCCTCTGGCAGCCGTAAGTGAGATCTGCCAATACAAAGCACAGTTTAGGTGCAACACCTTCAATGTGAGCTCTTTCTCTTCACTGTTTGTGAGTCGACCAGGAGAACCTGAAGACCCTAGCCTGAAGATGTTAGGTGAGCTGGTTTGCTGGTCCTACATAGGTAAAGTTTTGCTGCAGTGCCTATAGTGCAGACTCTGCATGAGCTGACCAGTAGACATGGAAGCCGTCAAAAAATTTGTTTCGTTTCGTTCTGTTCCGTTTCGGATAAAAAAAAAATTGTAATTCGTGTACGAAATTTAATTCGGATTCGCACGAAATACGAATTTCATACGAATCGTTACGGATCGTTAATATCGCTACGAATCGTTACAAATATCGACACTCTACGAATAATAAGGAATTATCCGAAAACGTATTAACGTTACATAACACAAGTCTATTGTCTATTGTTCACCAATCACTCAGAGGAAGTACGAAATACGAATCTTCGTTTACGAATACGAAATTTTGTATTTCGTACTTCCTCTGCGTGATTGGTGAACAATAGACTTGTGTTATGTAACGTTAATGCGTTTTTGGATAATTCGTTATTATTCGTAGAGTGTCGATATTTGTTATACTGAATCTCGAATTCATTCGAATCATTCGTTATATCCGTTATAATTTCTTTCGTATTAGTTGAAATTCATCATTTGGTAGTTTGGATTCGGATAATTTGGATCCGAAATTCGTAAACGAAATTTCGTATTTCGTACAGAATTCGTATTCGTAAAAATTCGTAATTCGGATTCGTACGAATTTCGAAAAATTCGTACGAATTTCCGATTCGTACGAAACTAATCGCACATGTCTACTGACCAGCAAAACCTGCTGACCATCACTGTAATGCCGTGTACACACGATCGGAATTCTCGTCGGAAAAAACTCTGACGTTTTTTTCCGACGGAATTCCGCTCAAGCTGTGTTGCCTACACACGCTCACACCAAATTCCGACGGTCAGTAACACAGCGGCATAAAACACGTTCAACAGCACTATAAAAGGGAAGTTTAATGCTTCTGAGCATGCGTTGAATTGTTTCCGAGCATGCGTCGGAATTTTGCGTGTCGGAATTGCATACACACGATCGGAAAATCCGATAGAAAGGTTTTCCGTCGGAAAAATTGAGAACAGGTTCTCAATTCAAAGTCCGTCGGAAATTCAGACAGAAAAAGACCGATGGGCATACACACGGTCGGAAAATCCGATGAAAAGCTCCCATCGGACTGTTTCCATCGGAAATTCCGACCGTGTGTACGCCGCATAAGTCTTTAGGCAAACTTGTTTTCTTGACCCAAAGGCAATTGAAAAATGTGGACTTTGGTTCCCCTGCTTAGTCAGCTGAGCTGGAAAACCTGACGAGTCCATTGGTGTATGTTTTCAGCTGACCTGGTGAGAAAAGTGTGTGGAAAAGCCAGAGGTGATATCCATGACTCAGTGTATCTTGCCAGTATTGGCTGTTTTGAGGATGTTATTTGCATCAAGTTAGGCATCTGAGATGGACTTTCTTCCTTGGTTTCTTCATTACCCAAGAGTATATTTTGCAAGGACGGTAAACTGAACTCAGGTTATCAAAAAGCCAGAAACAAATAATAGCTAATAAGGTGACCGCAACCTCCGACCACCCAACTACAGGTCCCAGCATGAACCGTGAAATCTATGAGGTCACACCCATAGATCTCAGGGGTTCATTCTGGGAGTTGTAGTCGTTCAAATTAGGGGGGGGGGGTCACATCTTTAGAGATCATGGGTTCATGCTGGGACTTGTAGTCCTTCACTTTTGGGAAATGTGACCCGGCCCTAAAAACTAGAGGTCCCACCATGAACCCCATGGAGCTGAAGACATACCCCCAACCAGTGAAGAACTACAGGTCCCAGGATGAGCCCGTGAAATCTATGGGGTCACAAAAAAAGGTATCAAAAATCATATTTTTTTTTTTTTAGGAAGCGGGGGGGGGGGGGGGGGTGTCCCTCACTGAATAGCAGTTTGGAAATGGTGGTCACCCTGATTGTGGGGCAGTACCCTCTGGTGCCTGCCAACAGTAGGAAGCATTTCCCCAGTCTGCTCCCCCCCCCCAGATTGTAACTTTGTAGCAAGTCACAAGGTGGGGGCTTGCAACAGTGGATGATAGCTGTCAAACATTTGTGAAGGCAGCCAAGAACTGCACAGGCAGCGGGATTTACATATTGTATTATCTTTAACCTCTTCACGGCGAGCACACACAAATGTGCGGCATCTCGGCAGCCCGGGCCTAGGTGCTGAGCGGGCGCATATTTGCGTGCAATAGCGCTGATAGAGCTGTGCCAAGAGAGCATGCCCTGCACGCTCTCCCAGCACAGTTACCGAAAGCTTATGGAAAGCTCCCGTTCACTGCTTGCAATCGGGAGCTTTCCGATCATGGTTGGCTGTCACGACGGTCACATGACCATAAGCCCTTAGAAATTGCCGCAGCGTGGACTTTATAGGCAGGTTAGGGGAGTGTGAAAAAGTAATACAGGGTATACAATATAACAGCAATGGCTTTCTTCTGGCGACTCTACCATGCAGCCCATCTTTCTTCAAGTGCCTCCTTATTGTGCCTCTTGAAACAGCCACACCACATGTTTTCAGAGAGTCCTGTATTTCACCTGAAGTTATTTGTGGGTTTTTCTTTGCATCCCCAACAATTTTCCTGGCAGTTGCGGCTGAAACTTTAGTTGGTCTACCTGACCGCGGTTTGGTTTCAAAAGAACACCTCATTTTCCACTTCTCTCCAAACAATCCCTTTTTGGAAAGTAGACACCCCGAGGGCTTTAGTAAGAGGCATGGTGAATTTTTGTCATTTTTCCCCCACAATTCTTTGGAAAATGAAGAAATAAATAAAATTGTCAATTTAACAAGGTATTTCTCACACTCGGCATAGGCAAACTTGTAATTTCACCCCAAAACGCATTCTGCTACCCATCCTGAGTAAGGGGATACCACATGTGTGAGACTTTCTCACAGCTCAGAGGGGCCCAAAATCCAAGGAGCACCTTTGGGCTTTCAAGGAGCATAAATTACGCATCTGATTTCCTGACTACCTATTGCATTTTGTTTCTCTTCTATTGCCCTCCATACATTAGAGTGTTCGCTGTGGATTCAACATTTGTAAGGAATACTGTCGACATATTTTGGAATCCTAATCTCATCAAGAAGGAGTGCTTAGAACTCAAAAGGGGAGTTGAAGATCTGTGTCTGGTAACACATATGAGGTAAGCAAATTTATCTCAATAACCTGAGATCCAACCTCTCTGGTAAGCAGGGTGTATTGATCTGGGGAGAGCTGGAGCACCTTTTTCTTGATTTCACGTATCACCTGTCACAGATTGAACAGATATTTTCCTGGCAGTTGCGGCTGAAACTTTAGTTCGTCTACCTGGCCGCGGTTTGGTTTCAAACGAACCCCTAATTTTCCACTTCTCTCTAAACAATCCCCTTTTGGAAAGTAGACACCCCGAGGGCTTTAGTAAGAGGCATGGTGAATTTTTGTCATTTTTTCCCCCAAATTCTTTGGAAAATGAAGAAATAAATAAAATGTGGTTTGTTTTTTTCACAAAATTGTCAATTTAACAAGGTATTTCTCACACTCGGCATAGGCAAACTTGTAATTTCACCCCAAAACACATTCTGCTACCCATCCTGAGTAAGGGGATACCACATGTGTGAGACTTTCTCACAGCTCCGAGGGGCCCAAAATCCAAGGAGCACCTTTGGGCTTTCAAGGAGCATAAATTACGCATCTGATTTCCTGACTGCCTATTGCATTTTGTTTCTCTTCTATTGCCCTCCATACATGAGAGTGTTCGCTGTGGATTCAACATTTGTAAGGAATACTGTCAACATATTTTGGAATCCTAATCTCATCAAGAAGGAGTGCTTAGAACTCAAAAGGGGAGTTGAAGATCTCTGTCGGGTAACACATATGAGGTAATCGGTCATAACCCTTGATGGGGCGGCCTTGACTTTTGGGCTTATCGGTTACCTCTGCATGGCTTGTCCTCCAGGTCTAGGGGTTCCCAGAGTTAGTACCCAACGACTTTGGACGCTGACACCATAAAAGTCCTTTAGAAAGGTTTTTATTTGCAGGGGTAACACCCAACAGACACAGTCTCATATGGGAACAGAGGGTAAGGGTGAAGAAACTCAGGCACCTTGAACTGCTAGGTATATGAAAGTCTCTATTTGCCAACCCAGAGAGTAGCCACTCGCAGCTGGGTGCTTCAAAGCTGAACAAATCTCTAGCCAGAGATTATGGCAGTCAGCACTTGAACTCGGAACTTGCAAAGTCTCAGAGGACCCCATCACATCACAGCCCCCCCCCCCCCCCCCAACCATCAGAATCCCCCCTTCACATCGGAGGCTCTCCATCACATCAGAGCTCCCCTTCAGATCAGAGCACCCCCATCACATCAGAGCTTCCCTTCACATTAAAATTCCCCTATCACATCAAAGTCCCTCCTTCACATCAGAGAGCCCCATCACATCAAAGGTCTCCACATCACACCAGAGATTCCCCCTCGTCACATCAGAGGACCCTCATTACATCACAGTCCCCCCCCCCCCCCCCCCCCCCTTACTATCAGAATCCCCCATTCACATCAGAGGCCCTCCATCTCATTAGAGGTCTCCTATCAAGTCAAAGGTCCCCCTTCATGTTAAAGGTCCCCTCATCCCATCAGTCACCCCCCCCCCTTCACATCAGAGGCTCCCCCTATACATGAGAGACCCTCATAGTCACACCTATTCATCAAAGGTCCCCTATATATGAGTCCTCCCATCACATTGGTTGTCACGGTCCTGGCAGCCTTTCCACCCACAACATGGCAACCCGTGACGCTGATCCAGGGCAAGTTTATAGTTTATAGTTAGTAAGGTTGAATAAAGACATCAGTCCATCCAGTTCAACCTGAGTGAGGTGTCTACAACTGTCCCCATCCCTGTACATTGCACTCTCACATCAGTCCCTACCCTCAAGGAGCCCACAATCCAAGGTCCCCATTCATATACTAGGGCCAATTTTTTGGACAGAAGCCGATTTACCTACCTGCATGTCTTTGGAGTGTGGGAGGAAACCGGAGTACCTGGAGGAAACCCACGCAGGCACAGGGAGAACATGCAAACTCCAGGCAGGTAGTGTCGTGGTTGGGATTCGAACCAGCGACCCTTCTTACTGCTAGGTGAGAGTGCTAACCACTACACCACTGTGGCGCCCTAAGTTGGGTTGGGTACCCCAGGAGGACCCAGTTGGCACCCTGGCTGAGAAACACTGGGGTGCAGGGGCGTTGCTAGGTCTGCAAAAGATCTGGGGCTAGAGCCCATAGCAGCGGTCACCAACCTTTTTTGCATGCCCGAGGGGAGTGGGAGACCGGTGGTAAGCAATTTTTCACAGGCGATGGCTGGTGTTGGCGCTTCAATCATCATGGCATAATGGTTGATATGGTGGTAGGGTGATTAAAGTGATCTATTTCTATTTCTATTTCTATCTATTTCATGGCAGCCAACCCACCTGCCGCAGCAGTCGCAAACCCACTGGTTAGGCAGGGACCCTGCGGCAAGAGACTCGGGGCTATCGGGCCCAAATTCGGTGCTATAGCCCCAATAGCCACCCCCCCAAGCAACGCCCCTGCTGGGGTGGACTTTTCAGTGTTTCCATTATGAAAGAGGCCCATAGAACTGAACCATACCGCACCATTCAGGGTCCTGCTTCAGATGTGGGGCCATAGAAAATGGACCGGCTCGGTTAGGGCGGAGCTACGATACATTCCACTGATTGGCGGACAGAAAAACGTCTGCCAATCAGTGTGAGGCCACGCTAGGCATTTTTTTCTAAACCCCGTATGGCCCCTGGTGGTCCAACTTACAGTGGAAACGCTCACCTGAATAGGCCGGACCATTCTAACCCTTTCAAACTGTACTGACCCGAACCGGATCCGCTCAGTGGAAACGAGGCATTAGTAAGAGCAGGAGAGCGTGATGCGGGGCGGGAAGTGAGAGATGTCATCCTGCTGCACCTCCGGCATCTCCGCTCGACCGCTCACTTCTCTTCTCTCCTCCGCCTCTCTCATGGCAGCCAACCCACCTGCCGCAGCAGTCGCAAACCCACTGGTTAGGCAGGGACCCTGCGGCAAGAGACTCGGGGCTATCGGCCCCAGATTCGGGGCTATCTGCCCCAGATTCGGGGCTATAGCCCCAATAGCCACCCCCCCCCTAGCAACGCCCCTGCTGGGGTGGACTACAAAAAAAAAAAAAATTGTTTAATATGCAAAACCATGATATTACTGAAAGAGAAAAAAAGATCAGGGACTCAAGAACATTTAGGGCGAGAAGGACCCCTAGACTCAACTGGTGGATGATATGAGGTGACGCTTTTCTAAAAGAAAATGATGATACCGGTTCTCTATATTGTAACATGTCAGGAATGTATCCATGCAGATAAAGTTACTGAAAGCTCCGTTTCACTTGGCGGAGTTTTACCTTTAACAAATAACAATAGTGAAGAGATATAGCTGAAGTCACCTCCGCCATTCCATCACTCACCGATCTCCAGTCTCCTTCCAAAGTGACATTTACACAAATGGCCCTAATTCTTCCCCGCGTTGCCCTCTCCATTACCGCTGTCCTGCGCTCAGCATTAAAAACGGATTTTATCATCTCCTCTCCGTTCTATCACGCCAGGACCAATGATGAATGTGTTATGCAAATGGCGCCCATATAAATTGATGATCATTTTACATCTTTGATAAAAAATTATAACTGCTTGATTGCCGTCTCATATAAAATACAATGCGCCGCAGAATTACGCAATTCCCTGACTTTTTAATTTTTTTTATTTCCTTGGGTCTTAGGCTAATACCATGCCGAGATTTTAAAAGCAGCAGAAAGGACATGTTCTTAAAGGTGAACTCCACCCACCAAAAAAAATGTAATTCAAAGGGTAACTCCACTTTTGTGGGGGGGGTAAAAAATAGCAAAAATACATATATATATATTATTTTTTTTATTTTATATATATATATTATTTTTTTTATTTATATATATATATATATATATATATAAATAAAAAAATAAAAAAATATATATATATATTGAGTGGCAATTGTATATGCTATATATATATATATATATATATATATATATATATATATAGCATATACAATTGCCACTCAATATATATATATTTTTTTAAGTTTTTTTATTTATATATATATATATATATATATATATATTATTTTTCTTATTTATATATATATATATATATATATATATATAAATAAGAAAAAAAATTAAAATATATATATATTGAGTGGCAATTGTATATGCTATATATATATATATATATATATATATATTGTAACCTGGGGGACAGGTAGCAGGTACAAAGCTCACTGGGATGGGCTGTTTAGTAAGGCACAGATACCAAATCCACTTGAGGTAGTGAAAACAGTGCTGGGTTTATTTGATTCAAATACAAGTCCATACACAGGTGCTGCACAGTCTTCCAGAAAACACATCAAAACAGAAATAACCAAACTAAAAGTCCTAGCCGTGTCTCGGCTCTAACTATAACATACACCGTCTCTAACTATCAAGCTGAGCAAGCCTACCGCTGGTCAGCTTCTGTAAAGAGTTTTTAAAGGGTTTTACCAACCTTTTGGCTCCTCACAAACCATCCATGTTTGTGTGTCCCAGGCAGAGAGCAAAGGCTGTTTGCTCAGGTGAGCTTAAATTAGCCTGGGGAATAGGACTAAGATCCGAACTGGATCATGTCTCAGAGACCTCTGAATGTATATGAGAGGAGCCTGGGAGATGTATAAACCCCGAATAGGACTTCTCCTGGCTCTCTCTGGGACGCTCTGCTACATATCCTCCCCCCTTGTTTCAACCCCAGGGTTGGAACACCTGTGGCCCAACAGGAGTGAACACGGGACAGGGCATCTACATTCCCCATCTCCACACCTGGCCTGTGTTTTACGGTGAAGGAGTAATCCTGTAGAGCCAAAAACCACCGGTTCACCCGTCTATTAGTCTCCTTCTTTTGGGCCATCCATTTCAGGGGAGCATGGTCAGTTATCAAGTCAAACTGGCGCCCTAACAAATAGTACCTGAGCGCGTCCAGGGCCCATTTTATGGCTAAACATTCTTTTTCAATGACTGCATACTTTTTCTCATGGTCATTGAGCTTTCTGCTTAGGTATACGACAGGGTGTTCTTCCCCATTGTATACCTGTGACAGTACCGCCCCGATACCAACATCAGACGCATCCGTCTGAACCAAAAACTCTCTGGAGAAATCGGGAGAGTACAGTACTGGCTGTGCACACAGAGCCTTCTTCAGGACCTGGAAAGACTCCTCTGCTACTGGGGACCATTTCACCATTACAGAGTCTTTCCCTTTCGTAAGGTCTGTCAGAGGGGCAGCTATAGTTGCAAAATTTGGGATAAATCTTCTATAATACCCCGCAATACCAAGAAAGGCCCTGACCTGCTTTTTGTTTGCAGGGCGTGGCCATTCCTGGATGGCTGCTATTTTACTCACTTGTGGTTTTATGACACCACGGCCAATAGTGTAGCCCAAATACTTGGCTTCCTCTAGACCAATGGCACATTTTTTTGGATTTGCCGTAAAACCTTCTTTGAAGAGGGAATCAAGAACCGCCTGGACACGAGGCAAGTGAGACTCCCAATCAGTACTATGTACCACTATGTCATCTAGATAGGCTGCTGCATATCGTCGGTGGGGTTTTAGGGTCCTGTCCATGGCCCTCTGAAATGTTGCGGGGGCATTTTGCAGCCCAAAAGGCATTTTTTTATATTGAAAGGAACCGTCTGGGGTCACGAACGCAGTCTTCTCTTTGGCGCTACCAGTTAGGGGTATTTGCCAATACCCTTTTGTCAAGTCTAAAGTGGTAAGATAGCGAGCCTTGCCAAGTCGGTCTATAAGTTCGTCTACTCTGGGCATTGGGTATGTGTCAAACTTTGTCACCGCATTAAGCTTCCTGAAGTCGTTACAGAACCTCCACGTGCCATCCGGTTTTGGGACTAGCACGATGGGGCTAGACCAGTCACTATTGGATTCCTCAATGACATCTAGCTCCAACATTTTTTTAACTTCCTTGCTGATGTCCTTTCTCCTCGCTTCAGGAATTCGGTAAGGTTTGAGCTTGACACGTACCCCAGGTTCAGTAACAATATCATGCTGAACTGCTGAAGTCGTCCCAGGTAACTCTGAAAACTTCTCTCTATTCCTTATCAGGAATTCTCTAGTGTCCTGTTTTTGGGAATATGAGAGGGTGTCTGGAATCGTGACCTCAGGGATGAGAGGGGACTCAGTACCCGTAGGCGTTACTGGGAGAGGCCTCGCAGTTAACGCCATTCTATCTTTCCAGGGTTTTAACAGGTTTATATGGTAAACCTGTTCGGGCTTCCTTTTTCCTGGTTGATAAACCTTGTAGTTGACCTCCCCAACTCTCTCAATTACTTCAAAGGGACCCTGCCACTTAGCCAGGAACTTGCTCTCAACAGTGGGAACTAACACCAGGACCCTGTCACCAGGTGAGAAAACACGGAGTTGGGCCCCCCTGTTGTATATTCTCTGTTGGGCTGCCTGGGCCTGCAGTAAGTGTTCTTTTACCACTGGCATGACTGCTGCAATCCTCTCCTGCATTTGGGCAATATGCTCAATGACACTTTTATGGGGTGTCTGTTCTCCCTCCCAAGTTTCTTTGGCTATGTCTAAGAGTCCCCGAGGGTGTCTCCCATAAAGCAACTCAAATGGGGAGTACCCCGTAGAGGACTGGGGAACCTCCCTGATGGCAAACATCAAGTATGGTATCAGGAAGTCCCAGTTTTTCCCATCCTTGTCCACAACCTTTTTTAACATGCTCTTTAACGTCTTATTGAAGCGTTCCACTAAGCCATCCGTTTGAGGATGATACACTGAGGTTCGCAGCTGCGTCACTTTAAATAACTTACAGAGCTCCCTAGTTATTCGCGACATAAACGGGGTGCCCTGGTCTGTAAGGATTTCTTTCGGGATGCCAACCCGACTGAACACCATAAACAGTTCTTTGGCAATGTTTTTAGCAGACGCGGCACGTAAGGGAACTGCTTCAGGGTAACGGGTAGCATAATCCATGATTACGAGGATATGCTGATGACCCCGGGCAGACTTGGGAAGTGGGCCCACAAGGTCCATGGCAATCCTCTCAAAGGGCACTTCAATGATAGGCAAGGGCACTAAAGGACTTCGGAAGTGGGATAGTGGGGCTGACATCTGACACACAGGACAGGATTGACAATAATTCTTAACATCTTTCTGTATCCCGGGCCAGTAAAACCTGCGCAACACCCTTTCAGTAGTTTTTTCAACCCCTAAATGGCCTCCTAGCAAGTGCCCATGGGCAAGTTCTAACACCAGCCGTCTGTATGGCTTTGGGACCACCAACTGTTCAACCACTTCATCATTCATTTTACATACACGATACAGTAAATCCTCATTGCTGCTGAAATAAGGAAAACAGGGCCTGTCCCCGGGTTCGACAGGTACACCATTAATCACTATTACATTTTCCCAGGCCCTGGAAAGGGTATGGTCTTTTCTCTGCTCAGTACCAAAATTTTCCTTATGCACATTAAGGTCATCAAACTCTAACATAGGCTCGGGGTCAGCAGACGGCTGTCCGGCTCTACTGGTAGTGGGGACTTCCTCAGGGTCCTCCAGCTCTCCTGCCATAACCGATAGAGGAAAAGCCGGGGAGCCCTGAGAAGAGTCCCCTGAACCCACATTGTCAGTAGTGGCCAGGAATTCTGGCTCTGCGACTGAGTCAGGTACTGCGACCGAGTTGGGATGATCCCACAGTTCCCAAAACTTAGGGAAGTCCCTACCAATGATGGCCTCATGCACCAAGTGGGGAACAAGTCCAACCGGATGGGTCACTGTACCTAAACCAGTTTTAAACTGAACAGTTGTTACAGGATACTCCCGGGTATTTCCATGTATACAGATCACAGCAACATTTTTAGCATGATAATTTACAGGTTCAATCATTTCAGCTGTAACCAAAGTCACCAGACTTCCAGAGTCCAGCAAGGCTGTAATAGGCTTATCATTCACAGTCATTTGGCACATTGGTTTTCTCATATTTGGGGTTGCAGTGCATGAAACCGCAGCAAACATAGACTGCCTTCTAATAGATAAATCACACTGCATTGGTTCATCTGTCAATGGACAATTTGCTGCAACATGTCCCATTTCTTGGCAACGAAAACACCTGACGTTTCCCCAGTTTGGTTTGCTGACAGGCACTGGCTTCCCTTGTTTGGGATGCCAAACTTCAGTCCTGGCACCAAAAATCCTCCCCCCTATTTCCTTGCCATGCTTACCACCCACTTCCCCTGGAACAGTCTTACCGGTTGTCTGGGGAGACCGTGGCTTTGGGTGGAAAGTCCGTGCGGCTGTAGGGGTGGTGACCAGGTTCTTTGCAGCAAAATATCTTTCAACAAGTTCCACCAGGTGGTTCGCCGAATTGGGGTCTCCTTGACTCACCCACTCCTGCAGGGGAATTGGTAGTGACCTCAGGAACTGGTCCATGACCACACGCTCCACTATTTGTGGCCCAGACAGGGACTCCGGCTGTAGCCATTTCCTCACCAGGTGAATTAGGTCGAACATCTGCGATCTTGGGGGCTTCTTGTCTTGGAAGGACCAGCTGTGGACCCGCTGTGCTCGAACTGCCAAAGTGACACCAAGTCGTGCCAGTATTTCCTGTTTGACCTTTTCATAGTCTGCTGCTTCTGCTGACTCCAAATCATAGTAGGCCTTCTGCGATTCCCCAGTAAGCAACGGGGCGACCAGTCCTGCCCACTGGGTTTTAGGCCAACCTTCCCTCTCAGCGGTCCGTTCAAACGTTAGCAGAAAGGCCTCTGGATCATCCTCTGTAGTCATCTTGGACAAAAAGCGAGCCACATGGATGGCTGAGGGCTTGTCTCCAACATTATCAACGTTAGCAGGTGACCACTGTGCTATTGTCTCCACAACCTCAGACAAGGTTTTCCTATCTGCTTTTGCATCAGTGGCTAGCTGTGCAAACAGCCTCTGCGTTTGTTCCTGTGCGATAGCATTAGCTTGCTGTTGTGCCGCGTGGAGTGCAGCATTAGCTTTCTGCTGTACAGCGTTTGCTTGCTGTAGTGCAGCATTTGTTTTCTGCTGTTCAGCGGTTGCTTGCTGTTGTGCAGCTTGAAGTGCAGCGTTTGTTTTCTGCAGTGCAGCGTTTGTTTGCTGTTGCGCAGCGTTGGATATCATCAATTGTTTTAGGATTTCCTCCATGTTTAGTCACTCTAGGTACTGGCCTTTTAAGTAGTAACTTACTACAGCTGCCCGCTGAAATCCACCATATGTAACCTGGGGGACAGGTAGCAGGTACAAAGCTCACTGGGATGGGCTGTTTAGTAAGGCACAGATACCAAATCCACTTGAGGTAGTGAAAACAGTGCTGGGTTTATTTGATTCAAATACAAGTCCATACACAGGTGCTGCACAGTCTTCCAGAAAACACATCAAAACAGAAATAACCAAACTAAAAGTCCTAGCCGTGTCTCGGCTCTAACTATAACATACACCGTCTCTAACTATCAAGCTGAGCAAGCCTACCGCTGGTCAGCTTCTGTAAAGAGTTTTTAAAGGGTTTTACCAACCTTTTGGCTCCTCACAAACCATCCATGTTTGTGTGTCCCAGGCAGAGAGCAAAGGCTGTTTGCTCAGGTGAGCTTAAATTAGCCTGGGGAATAGGACTAAGATCCGAACTGGATCATGTCTCAGAGACCTCTGAATGTATATGAGAGGAGCCTGGGAGATGTATAAACCCCGAATAGGACTTCTCCTGGCTCTCTCTGGGACGCTCTGCTACAATATATATATAGCATATACAATTGCCACTCAAGTAATATTGGAATTTAATGTTATTAAAAATGTAAAAAAAATTCTGCAGAGCTGTAATATTCTGTAAAATGCAATACGGCCACCTGGAGGCGCTCTTTATACAGATGGTATACAGAGCGCCCCCTCCAGAAACATAATTTCCTGCTTGTGTGATTGGCTCACTGATTTTCCCAAAAGTCTGCACTGTCATACAAATCAGATTTTTAGCATCCCCTGCAACAAAATTTTTTTTTTTTTTGGTGAGATACTAACAAAGGGAAATCATGTCTAAAGGGATGCAGACCCTGCCACTTTCCTCATTAGAGCCCTGCAGTTGCAGCACCTGACTGATAATAATTATGAAACCACTCCCATACAGATGCGCTTACCGTATGGACACAGACAAACACACAGGGATTTCTTAAGAATAACAAAAAGGTAAGAATCTTTATTATACACTTCTGATCCCTGCGTTCTGTGCATTATACACCCCTAATCCCTGCACTCTGTGCATTATAAACTCCTGATCCCTGCGCTCTGTGCATTATAAACTCCTGATCCCTGCACTCTGTGCATTATACACTCCTGATCCCTGCGCTCTGTGCATTATACACCCCTGATCCCTGCGCTCTGTACATTATACACCCCTGATCCCTGCGCTCTGTACATTATACACCCCTGATCCCTGCGCTCTGTGCATTATACACTCCTGATCCCTGCGCTCTGTACATTATACACCCCTGATCCCCGCGCTCTGTGCATTATACACCCCTGATCCTCGCGCTCTGTGCATTATACACCCCTGATTCCTGTGCTTTGTACATTATACACCTCTGATCCCTGCGCTCTGTACATTATACACCCCTGATCCCTGTGCTCTGTACATTATACACTCCTGATCCCTGCGCTCTGTACATTATACACCCCTGATCCCTGCGCTCTGTACATTATACACCCCTGATCCCTGTGCTCTGTACATTATACACCCCTGATCCCTGCACTCTGTATATTATACACCCCTGATCCCTGCGCTTTGTACATTATACACCCCTGATCCCTGTGCTCTGTGCATTATACACCCCTGATCCCCGCGCTCTGTGCATTATACACCCCTGATCCCCGCGCTCTGTGCATTATACACCCCTGATCCCCACGCTCTGTGCATTATACACCCCTGATCCCCGCGCTCTGTGCATTATACACCCCTGATCCCTGTGCTTTGTACATTATACACCTCTGATCCCTGCGCTCTGTACATTATACACCCCTGATCCCTGTGCTCTGTACATTATACACCCCTGATCCCTGTGCTCTGTACATTATACAACCCTGATCCCTTAAAGGACAGGCGATCCTATTGGATGCCTAGGAGGAGGGAAGGAGTCGCAAGGCGAAAGCTGCCATGATGGAGGAGAGGACACACGAGTTGCTGCCCTCCACCTGCCACCTAGATGGGGTAAGTGCCAGACCAACCGGCAGACAGCGAGCTGGGGGGGGGAAGGTGCCGCCAGCCGCTCGGGGGGTTGTTTGCCCCCACAAAAAAAAAAAACACCAGCTGCCACTGTACGCCAGACCTGTGCGCTCTATGCATTATGCACTCCAGACTCTGGCCGAAATGCGTAAGCCCTTGTATTATTTTGTACTTCACCTGCTACAATAAATCTAAAAACAAAAAAGAAGATCGAGCTGCCGTCTTTCTCCTTTCCCTATGTAATGCAGTCACTACATCTAATGATTGGTAAACTGCAATATATAACATTATAGATTTTGGGTTTATTACCGCTTTATTCTAAATCTACAATTGGGCTTCAAATGACTAAATTCACATACATTTCGGAAAGGAAAAAAACTATTTCCCCTTTAATTGGCTTGCTTTCAGCGGCATCTGGTGTGTACTTGTTTTTTTTTTTGTTAAATATAAGTTGAGCTAATTCTGTCCGTTTCACACTGCCGGTCAACCACACCATTCCCGTCGCAGCTCTAATGATTTCTGCCCGGCGTAAGGAAGTCTGGAAACAGAAATGGTGGCACTTTTCCGCATCTGTCCGTCCGTTTGCAGAGAGGCGGAAGGAAGAAAGCTGCATTTCTGCAGAATAATTATCCCCTAACCCCCTACGAAGGGTTTCTTTCCAGAACCAGAACCATCAGACCCCGATGTGCGTTCGCTTCTATGTCGTGTCCTTCCCCTGTACAGGTTACACCATTCCCACCGAAGACAAATGAACTTATTTATTAAAGAGCCTGAAGGAAAAACCGAGCGCATATCGCAGAGGTGCCTTAGAGTGGCGTGTTCTTGTATTTGTAAATGTATGCAGCTGAGATCTTTGTTTTATAAATGAGGCTACAGGAATGGAGAGCCAGGAATTTTATATTTTATAACATTTTAGTTATCTCTCCCATAGCGCACCTTGCTAGTTAGCCTGGAATTCATGGAGCACTTTGCCGTTTTCTCTGCTCTCTGTTGTCCGTAGCATACAACCTTTTCTTCCATTCTAATGCCCCGTACACACGGTCGGATTTTCCGACGGAAAATGTCCTATCGGACAATGTTGTCGGAAATTCCGACCATGTGTAGGCTCCATCGGACTTTTTCCGTCGGATTTTCCGACGGACAAAGTTTTATCTCCTGCTCTCAAATTTTCCGACAACAAAGTCCTATCGGACTTTTTCCGATCGTGTGTAGCGAATTCCGACGGACAAAGTGCCACGCATGCTCAGATCACATTACAAGACCAAAGCGATTGGCTACTAGCCTCTACGTAGTCCCGTCGTACGCAACGAACGTCACCACGTTCAGGATGATCGGATTTTCCGACAACTTTGTCCGACCGTGTGTATGCAACACCAGTGTCGGACAAAATCTGTCGGAAAAAATCAGATGGATTTTGTGGTCGGATTTTCCGACCGTGTGTACGGAGCATAATGCCGCGTACACACGATCGGACATTCCGACAACAAAATCCATGGATTTTCTTTTTCGACGGATGTTGGCTCAAACTTGTCTTGCATACACACGGGTCACACAAATGTTGTCGGAAATTCCGAACGTCAAGAACGCGGTGATGTACAACGCGTACGACGAGCCGAGAAAACGTTCAGTAGCCAGTGCGGCTCTTCTGCTTGATTCCGAGCATGCGTGGAACTTTGTGCGTCGGAATTGTCTACACACGATCGGAATTTACGACAAACGGATTTTGTTATCGGAATATTTGAGATCCAGATCTCAAATTTTGTGTGTCTGAAATTCCGATGGAAAGAGTCAGATGGAGCCTACACACAGTCGGAATTTCCGACAACAAGCTCTGATCGCACATTAGTATTATGCCCCGTACACACGGTCGGAAAATCTGACCACAAAGTCCATCGGATTTTTTCAGACGGATTTTGTCCGACACTGGTGTTGCATACACACGGTCGGACAAAGTTGGTGGAAAATCCGATCATCCTGAACATGGTGACGTTCGTTGCGTACGACGGGACTACGTAGAGGCTAGTAGCCAATAGCTTTGGTCTTGTAATGTGATCTGAGCATGCGTGGCACTTTGTCCGTCGGAATTCGCTACACACGATCGGAAAAAGTCCGATAGGACTTTGTTGTTGGAAAATTTGAGAGCAGGAGATAAAACTTTGTCCGTCGGAAAATCTGACAGAAAAAGTCCGATGGAGCCTACACGCGGTCGGAATTTCCGACAACATTGTCCGATAGGACATTTTCCGTCGGAAAATCCGACCGTGTGTACGGGGCATAATAGTGCTGTGTAGGGAACCTTGGTGGCTCAGTGGTTAAAGTGACCTTCTCCTTTAAGCAGTGGCGGCCGCTCCATTAGGGGCGGAGGGGCGCCGCCCCCCTAATTCATGCGCCTGGCCCCTAATCTACATGCAGGGCGCCGGAAGGCATGGTTTCCTAAGGTTTTTTTTTTCTTTCTTGAATCACATGGCTTTAAAAAAGGGTGTGGCTCGGGGCGCAGAGCTGGAAGGTCAGGTTATTATAATCCAGCACAGAGTTCCCCTTTACATCAGAGTCTGCAGGATTCCCCTTTACAGTGCAAGGGGGAACTCTGCGGACACTGATGTAAAAGGGAACACTGTGGATTCTGATGTAAAAGGGAACACTGTGGACTCTGATGTAAAGGGGAATGTTGTGGACTCTGATGTAAAGGGGAATGTTGTGGACTCTGATGTAAAGCGGAATGCTGTGGACTCTGATGTAAAGGGGAATGCCGTGGACTCTGATGTAAAGGGAACACTGTGGACTCTGATGTAAAGGGGAATTCTGTGGACTCTGATGTAAAGGGGAATGCTGTGGACTCTGATGTAAAGGGAACACTGTGGACTCTGATGTAAAGGGGAATGCTGTGTACTCTGATGTAAAAGGAAATGCTGTTGACTCTGGTGTAAAGGGAAACTCTGATGTACAGGGGTCTCTGGTCACCAGATTAGAGAGGAGGGGGGGCATGAGTGCAAGGGGCACTGTGATTGGGGGGCTGTGATTGCTAGGGGCACTATAATGTAAACAGGCTCTGTGATATAAAGGGGACTGCACTGTAAAGGAGCACTGTAATCATTAATTCATTTTACATTACAGTGCAGAGGACCCACTCTGTAAATATCCCGTCACCAACCGCACCCGTGAATGCCCGCCCGGAAACATTGCACAATCAACTGCCACAGGATTGTGTAACCAATAACTTTTGTAACATCCAAGCACAGTCACACAGTACCAGTTTCTTTCAGCCAAGCCGGTGATACTGTGAGGTGAATGACCCGGGACGCGTCCTCCAATTGAGTCTCCAGGCTCTTCTTGAGGCACCAGCCGTACCGCTCGGTTCTCTCTCAGAAGATTCCTCCCCTGGTTTCTCCAATTGCTTGGCTTCTCCCCGCAGGCAAGACAGCACAGGACCCCCGCTGGATCGGTAGGCCCCAAGACTCCTGGGCCTACCTTGCAGTAACGAAGCCTCGAGCCAGCCGTCCCCGAGACAAATAAACAGCTACGGCTCAGGGCCGCAATTTCCAACCCTGGCCCATGATGAGACCGCCACCCCTCGGCCAAGTGGAAAACCGCGCAACCCAGCTTAACTGGAACAGAACCAGAATTTTAACATAATCAGTCTGAGCTAAACTACAGCTCAGACAAGCTACATTTCCACTTATAGCGTCTGCCCATCAGGAGCAAGGCGCTACACTAACAACAACATACAAAGCCATCCACAACTCTGCCCCGAGCTACATAACCAATCTTGTCTCCAAATATCCCCCAAACTGTCCTCTCGGCTCCTCCCAGGACCTCCTGCTCTCAAGCTCACTTGTCTCCTCCTCTCATGCTCATCTCCAGGACTTCTCCAGAGCCTCTCCCATCCTCTATAAATCTCTACCTCAATCTGTCCGGCTATCTCCTACTCTGTAGGCGATTCCTGAAAAATCATGAAAATCTCATGTAGCCTATTACGTGTCCAACTAACTGAACTTTAAATTCTTCCATCAGCTCGTCCCACGCAGTTATTACATTTTGTACCACTTGCCCCACTCTATTCGATTGTAATCTATTATGAGCAGGGTCCTCTTTAATGTTTCTGTTTGACTGTAGAGTACCGTATATACTCGAGTATAAGCCGACCCGAATATAAGCCGAGGCACCTAATTTTACCACAAAAAAATGGGAAAAAAAACGTATTGACTCGAGTATAAGCCTAGGGTGAGAAATTCCGCAGCTACTGTAAGTGGAAAAGAGGGTCAACAATGCCCATTTGCAGCCTCACTGTGCCCATTTGCAGCCATAGGTCCCCTAAACTTCAAAATTGGTAGTTGGTAGTTAAGGGTTCCTAGATGCCCCCTAGCAGCCAAGATTTGGGGTCTCTGGACCCAAAGGGTCCCGAAATGACATTGCTGCAAATGGACACAGTTGACCGACTTTGGGGCCCTGTATCTCAGGGCCAGTTGGTGCTAGGAAGCCCAAAATTTAATATGTTGTAAAGTTCCACTTGGTTAGCACGCCAAATTTGGGGTTCTTAGCACCAAGTGGCCCCGAGATACGATGCCCCCAAAGTCGGATCGGAAAATGTCAAGCACTTTTCTGCAGCAAAAAATTTAATTTTCCAACCCGACTTTACGACTTTGTATCTCGGGGCCACTTGGTGCTAGGAACCCCAAATTTGAATATGTTGTAATGTTGATTCCACCGGGTTTTCATGCCAAATATGGGGTTCTTAGCACCAAGTAGCCCCGAGATACAAGGCCTCCAAATTCGGGTCGGAAAATGTCGAGCACTTTTCTGCAGCAAAAAATTACATTTTCCAACCCAAATTTGCCGCCCCGTATCTCGGGTCCACTTGGTGCTAGGAACCCCAAATTTGAATATGTTGTAATGTTGATTCCACCGGGTTTTCATGCCAAATATGGGGTTCTTAGCACCAAGTAGCCCCGAGATACAAGGCCTCCAAATTCGGGTCGGAAAATGTCAAGAACTTTTCTGCAGCAAAAAATTACATTTTCCAACCCGACTTTGCGGCCCCGTATATCGGGGCCACTTGGTGCTAGGAACCCCAAATTTGAATATGTTGTAATGTTGGTTCCACCGGATTTTCACGCCAAATATGGGGTTCTTAGCACTAAGTGGCCCCGAGATACGAGGCCCTCAAATTCAGGTCGGAAAATGTCAAGCACTTTTCTGCAGCAAAAAATTATTTTCCAACCCGACTTTGCAGCCCCGTTTCTCTGGGCCACTTGGTGCTAGGAACCCCAAATTTGGATATATTGTATGTTTGCAAAGTCGGGTCGGAAAATGTCATTTTTTGCTGCAGAAAAGTGCTTGACTCGAGTATAAGCCGAGGGGGGCACTTTCAGCACAAAAAAATGTGCTGAAAAACTCGGCTTATACTCGAGTATATACGCTACCTACATTAAAATGGCTTCCAAAGTACAAGGTTTTTTAAAATTGTTCCTCAACAATTTGTGTTCCTCAATCAACAATCAGCCTCGTTTCAGTCTCCTCTCTTTCAGTCAAGCTCATCCATTTGTCTCCTTCTCCATTATATCCTTTCCACCACGACCAGCAAACTTGCAAAATTTTAATTTAAAATTCTCTCAAAGTGCATATTTGAAAACAAAATGAGAGGAATTGAATTAATTGCCACCCTAAATCCCCAACACATCACTATTGTTCAATGCCAGTGTTTTGAAAGGCCCGGCGCAGTCGAGACTTATGAAACAAATAACTCACAACTTTAATGCAATCATTTTCAGCGTGGGGATACTTCTGGCTCTCTAAGTGATGGAATGACAGGAAAAAAACTGACCTCACCCGTCGTAAATCTCCTCCACCATTTTTACGACTCCCTGATAAAAGCATGCACGAGACAATACAACACTTTTCTGTTTTTCTAAAACGCGTCCGATATTTATTGTGAAATTAAATTAGATCAGTGAAAGGACAATATTTATGAAACTGCAAAGGTGAATCATCGACTCTGCTCCGCGCCACAATATTTAGGGTAAAAACGGCATTGCCTCTCCGCAGACACTTTTATGGCGCCCCAGATAACGATTTGCGCCAGGACTGTAAATAACTGCCTGTGGCAGTTCAGGCCATAAAATAGCTGAGATGTGGATATGTTGTAACCTGTCCAAAAGTAAGATTTGAGAGTGTGGATCGCTGCCCACACAACGGGAAAGGGAAGAAAAATATGGAGGCATTGCAGTTACAGTCAACTGTGTAACAACAGTTGAAAGAGATAAAGCATGCATCTATCTCTATGTGGAGTGGCAGTGCCAATGGTGCAAGAGAAAGACCACGCTTTGATGTGGTGAATGTGAAGGTTGAAGCCATTTATTCAAATAATGGGAATTGGGTATGTTTGCGGCATCTGCATCCCTTCATCAGAGTAATATCTTGTAGAGGAATTGTTTTAGAACTTGGGTGACCAATGTGGCACTCTGAAATTCCTTTGCATGAGCTCCCCAGAGTTCCTTCAACTGATGGAGCAGAAAACCCTTAATTAACTCTTGGGAAGGCCCAGTGGCCCAGCCTGGCCTAACCAGAATGTAGTCCCAATATCCAGCCTGCTTTACTTGACAGATTTGATAGATTTGGTCCTGCTTTATCTCAAACCACAAATCCATGCTAAAGAGAAAATCCCTTTTCCAGTAAATAATGGAAGTCCACTTGAGATCTTTACAAAGGTGCCAACTTTACTATGGTAGACAGTGTTTAATAGAGCAACAGTTATTGTATATGATGACGAACCATGCTTATTAGAGCAGTTACAACACTTTTTAGGGGAGAGACCCCCATCTTTCCTCTTAATAAGGCATGTCAATAATTTTACCTCTGTCATGGTTATGCAGTAATCTTTCCCTGTTTGCTTACCTCTCCTCATGTGTTCCAACTAAGAGGCCAGCCACTCTCACCTGGTGGGTTTTATAACCTCTCCTCTAAGCATGGCTCCACCCCAGGCCCTATCAGGGAACCCTATATTAACCTGTGCACTGCAAGCCAGTGGTGCTGATCAACCATTGTGTATCCATGGTGTGTTCGGCTTCCTGGTTCCTGCTTGTCGTGTGCTCTATGTTTGTCTCTGTTACCGACCTTGGCGTGTTCTCAACTATTCCTGTCTGCTTGTGATCTTGACCCTTTGGCATGTCCCCGACCATCCCTGTCTGCCTGTGACCCTGAACCTTTGGCGTGTACTCGGTTGTTCCTGTTTACCCTGACCTCTGCCTTATCCCCTTACTATCCTTGTCATTCCAGCCTGCTGCTTCCTTCTCCTGTAGTCTACTGTGAGCGTGAGCTGTGAGACCCTGGGGGTCGCGACCTGGAGCCAGACTGCAGCGAAGTCCATCCTCACCACTAGAGGCTCTGGCGAACACCTGCTGGCTCTTAGACTCCGCGCCCTGGGGAATCTATGCTCTAGTTCCCACTGGGATCTGTGTTAGTGATCCAGTAGACCTGTGTCCTGAATCTCCCTGGGTACAATCCGCAGCAGTCAGTCCTAAGGTCCACTACCTAGCGGTGCACTTCCAATTCCTACTGAGTGCACCTGTCACCTGGTCTCAGGTGACCTGACAACCTCCCAAGCCGAAGCAGTCCCCATGCTCCCCAATAAAGGAATGCACGCCTCATTCCCAAATCCCGCTACAAATCAAAGGGGGAACGGAGATTCGCTGTCCAAGGACCACGGCTATGGAACGCTCTACCGAACTACATCCGCATGGAAGAAAACCGTCAGGCCTTCAGGAAAAAACTCAAGACCTACCACTTCTAAGAAGCTTGACAACAAAGCACTAATACAGCGCCTTGAGGTGATTCAGTTCGCATTGTAGCGCTATACAAATTATTAATTTATTCATTCATTCATTCACTACTGTGACACACGCCTACATGGTCTTTCCCGGGTCAGTTCTGAAAGAGAACACATGAGGGTTTACACCTGTGGTGCTAAACAAATACAGGAGACTAGTCCCTCCTTGGCCAGCCTGCTTATAAATTATGCCGCGTACACACGATCAGATTTTCCAACAACAAATGTTGGATGTGAGCTTGTTGGCGGAAAGTCCGACAGTGGAATTCCCACCAACAAATGTTGGCTAGCAGGTTCTCAAATTTTCCGCCAAACAAATTTTTGTTGTCGGACTTTCCGATCATGTGTACACAAGTCCGTCGCACAAAAGTCCACGCATGCTCGGAATCAAGTACGAGACGGAATCGCTCGGTCTTGTAAAACTAGCGTTCGTAATGGAGATATCACATGACTATTGAACTTCCTTTTTATCGGCTGCCCGTACGTCTTGTACGTCACTACGTTTGTAATTGTTGGCCAACATTTGTGTGACCGTGTGTATGCAAGACAAGTTGGAGCCAACAACCTTCGAACAAAATTCCACATTTTTGTTGTCGGAAAGTCCGATCGTGTGTACGGGGCATAAGTCACCCAGACAAGGGAGGGTGCAAAAGCAACCACTTGGCAGGAAGACTGATTTAAAGAGCTTAGACCTCATTACAGAGGTAAGTTTAACAAATCTTATTGTTATGTAATGAGAGCCATGAGCTTGGCTGCAAACCTCCCTCGTGCTTCATGGCTGAGAGGTGGGGTAGCTCTTTAACCCTATTTCTGCCTTACCTGATTTTATTCGCCCAGTGCTCAAAAATACTCTTGTATGGGATTGGCCAAGTTCCCATCATACATTGCCTCAGAGACATGCTGGCCTAACCAGTCAGGGTACTGGACCCCATTGCAGCCTCACCATGTATTGGTCCCAAGAGACTTTCTTTTATAGACGATAAGGAAGAATGTCCACACCATAGATATCCTTAGAACTTTGTTAGGTAAATTTAGTTAGCTCCTCTGTAATCAGTGGAGCAGTGGTTGATTATTCAGGCCTGCTCTGTGTCTCACAGACTGTTGTTCTGATTGCTTCCCCTTGTATACTAGAGGATTCTAGAATTATAGTGGGAGGAAGAAAAGAGTAAGCAGTCTGAATATTTATGTGACTTCAGCCAATCCCTGGGGAGGTGTGTCCAGTAGGTAGTGAAAGAGCCCATGAATAGTCTGGGGCCTGAGGCAGCAGGTGCAGAGTTCTTGGGTCCAGTCCTATTGGAGGAGACCCCTGTGTAGGGTCTCTGCCCCTGGGGCAGGATTTTTGGAGGGACCATCTAAAAGACATTGAGGTCCCAGTTGAGGCTTTAGCTGGGGGCCTATTCACAAATATTCAGTCCTGGAGTTAGTTTTAGTGTGGAGAAGCTCACTGGAGAGTACCAGGAGGAAGTTGGGGCAGCTGTCCTATGGTGGTGTGAGTTTTTATCTCCCTCACTGGAGAGTGCCCAGTGGATATGGGAAGAAGGCAACCAATGATCCTGTGGCCAAGTGAGTATATGAGCTGGGTGCTGGAAGTTAGTAACTATGTGCAGTTTTTGGTTCTTTGGGAAAATTCCTAGTCACATTAGACATCTCTATGGTTCATTTTTGTGCAGCTCAGAAAACTAAGGAAGAGTCCTTAAAGTGTTCAGTTCATCAGTTTTGGGGTATCCCATGCTCCCTTCACCCAATCCAAGTTCATTGTTCCAATAAAACCATTAAAAGACACCCCTAGACTGTCCATTCGATCCAGTGGAAGAGGAAAATGTGTGTCTGGCTGTGTGCATCTTAACTAAGTGGAAAGAATGTAAGTTCACCAGCGGCTCTCTAAGGGGTGCACTACATTTGCTTTACTGAATAAAATCCAATCTATTTACAGACAGTTAATTCTGCCTGCCAGAAGAATGCAGAGCATCCTTATGCCGCGTACACACGGTCGGAATTCTCGTCGGAAAAAGCTCTGATGGTTTTCCCGTCGGAATTCCGATGGAATTTCGCTCAAACTGTCTTGCCTACACACGGTCACACCAAATTCCGACGGTCTGTAACACAGCGGCATAAAACACGTTCGACAGCACTATAAAGGGGAAGTTTAATGCTTTCGAGCATGCGTCGAACTGTTTCCGAGCATGCGTCGGAATTTTGCGTGTCGGAATTGCATACACACGATTGGAAAATCCGATAGAAAGGTTTTCCGTCGGAAAAATTGAGAACAGGTTCTCAATTCAAAGTCTGTCGGAAATTCCGACAGAAAAAGACCGATGGGCATACACACGGTCGGAAAATCCGATGAAAAGCTCCCATCAGACTGTTTCCATCAGAAATTCCGACTGTGTGTACGCGGCATTAGAGTTACAAACAACGCAATACCATAGAAAGAATTACCCCAAACTCCAGAGGGCCATCCCTGAGTCCAGTCATCCCCCAACAGGATGGGAGTATTCCTAATCAGAAGTCCTCAAACCTAGCAGCCCAACTAGCAGCACCCCACTTCCACCCGAAGGGGGCAGCATGTTCTATAGGCCTCTTGTCTACATAGCTGATATAGGGCTGTCCAGGGAAACACAAATTCTTCTTCCATTAAGCAACCGGAACACACCACAAGGAGTCTTCCTCCTCCACTATATAAAGGATACCCCTCACCAGGCAGGGGCAGGGCAGGGCTCAAGTCCTGCGGGAAAGCATGGGAACGGAGTTCCTGTACTTTTTCCACAACAGGAACTCAGTTCCCATTAGCAGCAAGACTTTGAAGTATGCGAGCTGTGTGGCAGGTGCTACACCAGCAACTGTCGACACAGCTCGCAATAGTAAGTGCCACGCACCTGACCATTCAGGCATTGCCAGTAGGGGGCACCATGACAGCTTCCGCTTCAATCTACCTGTCAATCACAGCTAGCTGACGGGTAGATCAGGACTCCAGTGGGAGTCTATTCCCGGAAGTGGGTGCAAATACCTGTCTTAGACAGGTATCTGCACCCCCCTCCCCCCTGAAAGGTGCCAAATGTTACACCGGAGGGGGGGAGGGTTCCGATGAGCGGAAGTTCCACTTTAGGGTGGAATACCGCTTTAATTTATGACCTTTCCCTTTAACCCTGTGTTATCCAAACTTCGTTCAATGAAAAGTGTAAACTCGCCACATAAACACTCTATATACAAAATAACATTCCCCAATAAAGATCAGAACATGATGTTCACATTTGCATGGAAGCACAATTGAATGAATGCTGATTATTGAGAGAATTACCGTATTTATGTTTATTGAGGATTGTTTTTTTTTTTTTTATGTTCTAACAGTTAAGCTTCATACACACAATACGAAAATTGGATGAAAAATACCACTTTTGAAGCGTTCGTGCATATGAGCGTATCATTTTTATTTTCTTTTTATGGTGGGGGAGTGGATCTTGGGTGGGAGTTCCCACACTTTTTTCCCCAGGACTTAACCCCTGGGGCAGGGCATAAATGTACTTAACCTTTAAGGAACCTACTCCCTTTCTTGCTGTCTCCATCAGTGGAACCTATCAAGGAAAGAGGGGAACTATAACAGGACACATCTGTGCCTCCCCATTACATTTCTAGTGATTGCCATAGGTGCATACAATGGGAACACCTGCTAATGAGTAACCATGACTTGCCAAAATCTAGAAGTCATTTAAAATGAGCCAATCAGCTTTGAGTAAACTAGAGCCAGATCACTGAAATATGGGCTTTGAGTGTTCTAAAAAAAAAAAAAAAAAAGGTGTAGCACTTAAAAGCTGACATCAGCTTTCCAGCTTTTAAAGGTAACCTGTCATAAAAGAAATATGGGAGCTGCCATTGCTGACCTCCTTGTTCAAATGCTAGCTGCCTGTTATTGCTACGGTATAATCAATCAGTGCAAGCTCTCCCTGACCATTACTAGTCTGCCTTTTCACCATATGTCATAAATGATTGCTGGGATTCGAACCTCATTTTTGGTCCACACCTCGCTTCCTTGTTAGATGTATCGAAGTTGTTCAGCAATCATAAATTCAAGTTTCTTTAAAACAGCAGCACATATGCGGATAATTGGCTTGATGTTCTATCGCCCACAGCTGACTTATCCATGGTTTTTGGGAAACACTGTTACCTCCGCAATCGATTACTCAGCAAAATCGCTCCCCCTTTCCTCAACATGTTTCGACCTGAAACAGTTCTTTGTCAGGATCTGGTCAAAGAGCATTTCTTATATGGAAACACAAAAACATAGAAGAGTTATGGTAGAAAAAAAATAGGGATCAGTTTGAGTTTGGACCCAATTTGGAAAGAAGCTGTCAGTTTGGGGCCAGTAAGCTGCAGGTAGTGGATTACCCACCCTGTAGCTTCAAGCACACAAAGGGGCAAGGATGGTTATGACATCATTGACCTAATATGACCACAAGGCAATAGTAGGCCAATGGAATCCCCCAACTGCAGCTCACTGACCCGTAACCGACAGCTGCTTTTCAAGGTTCAAACCTTGAGGCAAACCCAAGCTCAACTCTAAAAAAAGACTTTTGTAACCTTCCCCATTTTTTTTGTTAACCTTTTTAGTCTGAGTCTAGATGTGTTTGTCCCAAGCAGTAATGTAAGTAACTCAGTTAAAATAAACGGAGTTACTTAACGCAGTTACTTTAGAGGGTAACAAGTAATCTAACTGATTACTCTTCCCCTCATGGTAACGCAGTTCCCATTACTTGGGCGGCGTTACCGCAATTACATCTACCGCCCGGGAGGCTGAGACTCAGAGAGACTGTCTGGACCGCCCCATCCCGCCCGAGAGAGAATGTAGGGAGGCGGGACGGACACTGAAAATTGAAGTCAGCTGACCAGCTGACACCAATCGAGTGAAGGGGAGGGTCTCTCTCTCCCCCCATGAGGCTAGGCATCCCTGGAGGCATTCAAGTAAGTGACTGTCTGACGATTCGAATTGCAGTGCAATCGATCCACCCCAAGTCCTCCACCACCTCTGCTTCTTACTGATCCCATCCCTGCCCACCCACCATCACTTCTACAACAGAGGTGATGGGGGGGATAGGGTAGGGATGAGATCAGTGGTGGTGGGGGGTGGGATCAGTAAGTACCACCGCTGCCTGCCACCCCCCCCCCCCAAGTACACCACCGCTGCCACCCCCCAAGTACCACCGCTGCCACCCCCCTAAGTACTGTACACCACCACCACTGCCGCCCCCCCAAGTACACCACCACCACGGCCACCCCCTCAAGTACCATTGATGCCACCCCTCAAGTACCACCGCTGCCACCCCTGTCACAGTTACTTTGCTGAGTAACTAATTACTTTTCCAATGTAGTAACCGAGTTACTATCGCAATTACTTTTTGGGAGAAGTCATTTGTAACTTAACGAATTACTTTTTTAAAGTAAGATGACCAACACTGGTCCCAAGCATGTTTAAATGTAGATATAAGAGATCTTTCTAAGTTGCCAGTAACTGACTGTAAGTGATTTTGAAGATTATGGTGTAGGGCACCCCCGAAGGAGCCGCTGGTTGTCTTTTCCCCAAAATTAGTGCACACACAGCATTTTCTCCACTTCACTGGCTCGGACAGAACAGTCTAGGGGTGTCCTTTTATGCTTTTATTGCAGAAAAAACATTTCGATGAGGTGAAGGGAGCATGGGATACCCCAGAATTTCTGACTTCTGACTTCTTTGAGGGCTTTTCTCTTCACACAAAAAAAGTCCCACACAACTCTCTACTGGCTGAAAGGTGCCTATGACTTCCTTGAAAGGAGAAGTATGGGAATACTGTTTTTTGCAGATTAAAACTTACCTAGTACGATGCTGCATCTGTCCCCCGTCGCCTCTTCACTAAGAACTGAGCCACCGAACGGGGGGGGTGTGAAGCGGCCATTTCAGCGGCTCGCTGAGAGGCTGAGACTGCCATTATCCTGGTGGATCCAGACTTCCAGATTGCCTGGACTGATCTTGGTGACGTCAGCAGAGAGCAGACTTCAGACAGCTTTCTGATGAAAACAGGTCACAAGAGTGCAAAATTAATTGCACGCCTGTAACCCATAGGAGAAGCCCAGCCGAATGAGCTCAGGCTGGACTTCTTCTTTAAAGAACTGAGAACTACACACAGTCACTAAGGCACAGCACTTAGATTATTTACTCACAATGCCACAGGATCATCGGCTGCCTCCTTCTAATATCCACAGGATCACACCTTAGTGAGGGAGACACAGGCTCACACTACCACAGGACAGCTGGATACTCTTCCCCCAACTTCCACCGTGTACTCTCCATTGAGTTCCCCAGACCCAGAAACTCCCAGACCAGACTTTGCAAATAGGCCCCCCAGCTTAAACTCCAGATGACTCCTCAACAGCCCTCCCAGCAGCCTGTCTTCAGGGACAGAACCCCCTAGTCAGGGGTCCCCCTCAGCAGGACTAGTCCCAGGATCCACACACCCTGTCCCAGATCTTGGGCTATTTATAAACTCACCAGCCACCTACTGGGCATACCTCCACAGGGATTGACTGGATCCCCATAAATATTCAAGTTATTCAAATATTCAAGTTTCCTCTCTTAAGAATCTTTATGCTCGTGGGTTCCATGAGGTTTGCTAGCCAACTTTCATTTCCCTTGACCTTCCCTAACCACTCCCCTCCTATCCCCTTCACCATTTACCCTTGTTTCTTGCCTACAACAACCACCTTTTACAAAATTATTATTATTATACAGGAGAGCTGTCCGTAAGCTGTCCGTAATCAGCAGAGAGCGGAATTGCTTGCTGTAATAGCTTGCATTAGAACTTCCAGTGTTCCCGGGACTCACGTCACATAGCTCCACCTCTTGGCAGAGCGCCTTTGATAGACAAAACGCCGGTCCAATGCGGGACGTATGACGGGAGATCTGGAGTCAAAAAGACCTAAAATTTCTCCTTTGAGGCTGGGTTCACACCTATGCAAATTGGATGCGTATTTCCCCGCATCCAATTTGCATGACAGGAGATTGTGACCAACTCTCTATGGAGCCGGTTCACATATCTCCATTGCGGCTGCGGAGCGGCTGGCACAGGAACGCTGTGTGTCTTTGGCTCCATTTCAGGGCCAAATTCAGGCAAAAATTAGACCCTGATTCGTCCCTGAAATGGAGAACAGGGACCCACCAGACCCCTACTGCGACATGTCAACTCAGCCTAAAAGCAGAAGATCAAAAAAAAGTTTTAGATCTTTTGGTTTTAAAAAACATTTGTTCACTTTCACCCTGGACCAGAAGTGACGCCATGATGTCGCTCCGGTCCTAAGATGATCTAGTCCTTGATCGCCTATGGGAGCAGCCGGCCACACCATCAGATCGTTCCTCGGTTTACCGGTTTGAATGGTAAGCCTGAGATACACTGGCGAGAGGCGGTAGGAGATGGCTCATGAACAGCTTGGAATGCTTTCATAAGAAAGCCAGCCGCTAGCTGGAGAAAGATACACCATAACCCTGGTAAACCAGTTCAGCCTATATACACAGCAGTCAACACTAGATGCCCCCAGTACACTAGTACTCCATAAAAAAAGGGGAAAATAACGGTTACCATCAAAGACAAGGTTGGGCTTATTGAAACAAACCTATTGTCAGAAACCATGAATCCGACGAGTGCAGTTAAAATAACACTTGTTCAATAATAATTATAATAATAATAATAGTAAAAGGTAAACAGAGCAATGTAGTCAAATCATAGCCAGAGTTAGCTTCAGGACAGGCCAGGAAATCAGGAAACCGGAGAAACGGCGTAGTGGAACAGCAAGCAGGATCACGAACCAGAAGGGATGTCAGCCAAGCAAGTCTTCAACAGGCACACAGGAGAGAGTCTCTGGATGTGTTGACCAAGGCGAAGGCAGAGAGGGACTGGGCTGAACACTGTATGGCAGAAGGGGCCCACTGCAGCTGGGCAGCCCTACGTGTAAGGGGTCTTAAAGTGTTAAGACCCCTTACATTGGTAGGGCTTTAAGACCCCCTACACATAGGGCTGCCCAGCTGCAATGCGTCCCTCCTGCCATACAGTGTTCAGCCCCGTTCAGCCATGGCCTACAATAGACTTTGACAGGGCTGGGCTGCACACTACACTTGTCCCCCCAGCATCTCTGCCGCGCTAAACCACCAGGAATGATTCACTGCAGCTGCAGCCCCCATGTTGAAGGGGCCCAACATGGAGAACATGTTCACTTTGAAGTCACGTCCCCACAGTTTTCTCCTTTTTATTTTTGCAGCACCTGCTTCAGCCGCTCTACAGAATTCCGTGATTGAATGCTGCAGCAATAAGGAAAACTGCAAATTGCAACATTTGGATAATTGGCTAAATCCAAATAGAGAAAGTTAAAAAAAAAATTGTTAAAAGATTTTTTTCCCTTCCTTTTGTTTTCATTGAGTTAATTATGGTTTAGTAGACTTTCCTGGAGCTTATAATCATACATGGGAGTGAATTCAGTTCTTGTATTATACAGCCAATACAAACACCAGTAATTCTGGAATCAGTTACTAGAACTGCTAACGTTTGTCCTTGGACTTCGTCTCCTAAATACTGCAAAGCAGAGAAGAAGGCGCTTCTAAGTGCAGCGATAAAACACTTAATGACAAGGAAGGGTTAAAACAACTTACAAGATGGAAGTGAAAGACATATCAATGAATCCATAGCATCCAGCGGGGTGCCTCCTGGGACTTAAGACAGCTGCAGGTGGAAGTTCCAGCTGACCAGCGGTGGTAAACACTGTGTCTCTGATCCAAGATGGAGCGCGGTGCTGTCAGGACCGGCATGGAATCCAGACAACCAGAAGTGACGTCAGAGCATGCCCGGTCGCCCCTTTTTCAAACCAAGATTGGTCGGCTGGAACTTCCACCTGCAGCTGTTTTTACTCCAAGGAGGCATCCCGTTGGATGTCATGGATTCATTGCTATGCCTGTTTTTTACTTCCATCTTGTAAGTGTTTTTAACCCTTATTGTCATTAAAGTGTGGGGTTTAGTCAGGGAGCTCCTCACCAAATTCCTTGTCAGGAGTAGCTACTGCAGTTAATTGCTGGAGATCCATTGATTTCTCCATAAGTTTGGCCTGGTTGTACTTTTTCTCTTCTACCACCAGGCGGCTGGGCACTTGGAGGTATTAGGTTGAGAAGGACAACTCAAGGTCAGGTTATGGGTATATGGGGTATCTCAGCCAATGGGTAGGAGTCAGGTGATGTATGTTCTGTGCCACCGGGACTGCCGTCTGGGTGGACGTGTGTCATCTACCCCGGGCTGCTAAGCCAGAGATTGGGCCTATCCCGGGGGTATCCATCTGCCAGGCTGTGTGAGGACCTATCCAGAAATAAGAAGGCAGCGCAGGGTTGGGACTGCGGGTCGCAGTCCAACCAAAAGTGATGGTTCTCTCGGCCGGAGAACCTGTCAGTGGTCGGAGATAAAAGGGAAGCTGTCGCCACTAAGGGACCGATCGCCTTTACCAGGGACCACAGTAAGTAACTGAAGCAAGTACCAAAACCATATTCTCACCGAAAGGGCACGGTGGAGAATCAGGAAACTTCAGGCATTGATCAAGTCAGGGACCCAACCAGCGGAGGAGATGCTTGCAGAGCAGCCTTGTGTGTCAAGCCAGGGACCGAGCCGGTTAGCGGGGGTGAAGCTTGAGGAGTATCTGGAGTGCCAAGCTAGGGACCCAGCAGAGAAGTGGGGGTGACACTTGAGGGGATACCACCGCCAACCTTGGAGGAGCTCAAGGGATTTATAGTCAGTGAATCAGTGGGTCTAGTGAGCAAGCCTGCATAAATTTGCCTACACTGACAAAACCTACTTACAACCCTTGCACACTAGAGGGTGCTACATACACTAATTCTAGCACCTACCTAGGAGGGTGCTACACTTAGAAGGCCCATAAAAATCCAGTACTGTCTAAATGCTACTTGTAGTGCGTTTAACAGATTAAAAGGAACAAATATCAGATTGATCATTATTAGGATTTACATAAACATTGAGGCTGGATTCACACCTCCGACAGATGCGGCTCGCAGTAGGGGTCCGGTGCGTCCCTGTTCTCTGTTTCAGGGACGACTCAGGGCTGAATTGTTGCCTGAATTCGACCCTGAAACGGAGCCAAAGACGCACAGCGGTCCCGTGCAAGCTGCTCCGCAGCCGCAAACGGAGATATGTGAACCGGCTCCATAGAGAGCTGGTCATGATCTCCTGTCATGCGAATTGGATGCGGGGAAACCTGCATAAACATTTGCATAGGTGTGAATCCAGCCTAAGGAGTGCTTCTGAAAAGTTTGACCACTTTTTCTTGATCTTTTTGATTCTGTACCGATTGCTCTTATCAACTTCCATCTCCAGTCCTGTCGTGAAAATTATTCTGCACTTCCCATAACGTTTAATGCCATGCAAAAGCCGTTTTTGAAATTCAGAAAATACTGCGGCAATGAAGTCATTCACAAGGGTTTAAGGAGTTTCAGACATCATTCATAAAATTCGCAGAACCAAATAAAATTGAATACTATACATCACGCGTGACTTTTTTTAAATAAAACATCTAAAACCTAGATGAATGTACAAATTACTTTCGGGCCGCTCCTCGAAATATCATCTTCAAACGTGTAACTCAAGTCACACGCAAACGTCGCGAGCAGAGGAGACAAATTCATTAATGTATACGTTTACCGCGAAGAAGAATTGGGAAGGAAAATTGATGCTTAGAATTTGTTATCAAAGTACTTGGTGTGTTTTTTACTTAACATACATGATATCTCATTTACATTTAGTGTCTCTGTAATATCCTGACGCCAAATACATTATTTGATGTAGTCATTTCGGGAAACGGCATAACTGGCAACCCCAGATAAACGTGCGCAGACGAAACACGTACCAAACAAGTGCTTTTCATTCAAATATTTGTAAAGTAATGCACATCCCCAACTCCTGCCTTTGAACCATAAGGTTGAACTTTGGGATAGTGTCTAAATACTTTCCTTATGTGTCTTCTTCTTGAATCTATTAAAGAGACAAGGGCCTTTTCCCCACATCCAGTCTCCAAGAGGAAATGGGGGTTTGCAGAGGGCTTATAGGAATCTGGAAGCCTCCTTTATAATAAGGCCTTCCCCAGAGTCTACCCCCTGATCCTTATGCCGCGTACACACGGTCGGAATTTCCGATGGAAACAGTCCGATGGGAGCTTTTCAATGGATTTTCCGACCGTGTGTACGCCCATCGGTCTTTTTCTGTCGGAATTTCCGACGGACTTTGGATTGAGAACCTGTTCTCAATTTTTCCGACGGAAAACCTTTCTATCGGATTTTCCAATCGTGTGTATGCAATTCCGACACGCAAAATTCCGACGCATGCTCGGAAACAATTCGACGCATGCTCGGAAGCATTAAACTTCCCTTTTATAGTGCTGTCGAACGTGTTTTATGCCGCTGTGTTACTGGCCGTCGGAATTTGGTGTGACCGTGTGTAGGCAAGACAGTTTGAGCGGAATTCCGACGGGAAAACCATCAGGGCTTTTTCCGACGAGAATTCCAACCGTGTGTACGCGGCATAAGGGTTCCCCCAGGGGGCTGCGAGAGGTTATTTGCGCCGTGGCAAATTGACCTCTCATCCTGGTGGTGCCTTCCTAGTTTTATGTCCATTTCCACTTGACAGAGCCAGTAACATGCCACCAATGATCTTTTTAGCTGACTGTAAGGATGGCACTCTTACCAGCACCATAAGGGATAATTATTTCAATTGACCACCAATGCAAAGGGCCTTTTCTTTCTGACCCCTGATGAGCTAATCTTATGCCCCGTACACACTGTCGGAAATTCCGACGGAAAATGTCCGATCGGGCCATGTCGGAAAATCCAACCGTGTGTGGGCTCCATCTGACTTTTTCCATCGGAATTTCCGCCGGAAAAAAATTGAGATCCTGCTCTCAAATTTTCCGACAACAAAATCCGATCTGACTTTTTCCGATCGTGTGCAGAGAATTCCGACGGACAAAGTGCCACGCATGCTCAGATCAAATTACGAGACCAAACCTAATGGCTAATAGCCTCTACGTAGTTCCGTCGTACGCAACGAACGTCACCACGTTCAGAATGATTGGATTTTCCGGCAACTTTGTCCGACCGTGTGTATGCAACACCAGTGTCGGACAAAATCCGTCGGAAAAAGTCTGATGGATATTGTGGTCGGATTTTCCGACCGTGTGTACGGGGCATTAGAAGGGATTTCCTGAGACTTGCAGACATATCCGTCTGGATGTCACACCACTTCCTCAAACTCAGTCTATCCAAAACCAAGCTCATAATTTTCCTAATACTAAGTAATTTTCCTTCCCCTGCACCCCCCTTCCCCTGATCTCTCTCAAGATCAACGGCACAACTATCAGCCCATCCCCACATCTTGCCGCCTCAACCTCCGCAACTTCTCCAAAATACGCCCCTTTCTAACCAATGACACCACAAAGATCCTAGTACATTCCCTGGTCATCTCTCGCCTCGACTACTGCAACTCCCTTCTCATTGGTTTACTTTTACATAGGGTATGCCCCCTTCTGTCCATCATGAATGCTGCTGCCAGGCTCCTCCACCTTATCAACCGTTCTGTGTCTGCTACTCCTCTCCAATCCCTGCACTTGCTGCCACTCACCCAACAAATTAAATTCAAAATACTAACAACTTACGAAGCCACCCACAACTCAGCCCCTACCTACATCACTAGCCTAGTCTCAAAATACCAACCTAATGGTTCCCTTCGTTCCTCCCAAGTCCTCCTGCTCTCTAGCTCCCTCATCACCTCCTCCCATGCTCGCCTCCAGGACTTTTCTAGAGCCTCTCCTATGGAACTCCCTACCCCAATCTGTCCGACTATTTTCTACCCTGTTTGCTTTTAGACGATCCCTGAAAACCCATCTCTTCAGAAAAGCCTATCCTGCCCTCACCAAGCAACTGTACTTTAATTTTCATCTCATGCCCCACAGTTATTACCTTTTGTATCACTTGGCCCTCCCTTCTAGATCGTAAGCTCTAACGAGCCGGGCCCTCTGATTCCTCCTGTATTGAATTGTATTGTAACTGTACTGTTTGCCCTTATGTTGTAAAGTGCTGCACAAACTGTTGGCGCTATATAAATCCTGTATAACAATAATAATAAAAATAATAATTTCAAGGGTTCCTCTGGTTAGCAAAGGCTGCCAAATGCCGCATACACACGATTGGAAATTCGGCCAGCAAAAGACCGATGAGAGCTTTTGGTCGAAAAATGCGACGTGTGTAGGCTCCATCGGACTTTTGCTGGTGGAATTCCAGCCAGCAAAAGATTGAGAGCAGGTTCTCTATTTTTCGGTCGGAAAAAGTTTTTTCGATCGGAAATTCCGATCGTCTGTACCAATTCCGACGAGCAAAATTCCTACGCATGCTCGGAAAATTCCTACGCATGCTCGGGAGCGGAACTTCATTTTCTCGGCTCGTCGTAGTGTTGTACGTCACCACGTTCTTGACGGTCGAAAGTTCAGCAAACTTTTGTGTGACCGTGTGGTATGCAAGCCAAGCTTGAACAGAATTCCGTCGGAAAAAAACATCCAAGATTTTTCCGATGGAAAATCCGCTCGTGTGTACGCTGCATTATGCGGCGTACACACGGTGGGAATTTCCGATGGAAACAGTCCGACCGTGTGTATGCCCATCGGTCTTTTTCTGTCGGAATTTCCGACGGACTTTGGATTGAGAACCTGTTCTCAATTTTTCCAACGGAAAACCTTTCTATCGGATTTTCCGATCGTGTGTATGCAATTCCGACACGCAAAATTCCGACGCATGCTCGGAAACAATTTGACGCATGCTCGGAAGCATTAAACTTCCCTTTTATAGTGCTGTCTAACTTGTTTTATGCCGTGGTGTTATTGACCGTCGGAATTTGGTGTGACCGTGTTTAGGCAAGACAGTTTGAGCGAAATTCCGTCGGAATTCCGACGGGAAAACCATCAGAGCTTTTTCCGACGAGAATTCCGACCGTGTGTACGCGGCATTAGAGTCAACCAGATTGTATCAAGATTTGTATCTGCCAGTCTTCGTCCAGCCTTCCAGATTTGGGTAAATTGTCCTTCAGTGGTGGCCAATGATACCGCTTCACAGTGCGGTTTTATCTGCCTCATTCCTCCTCCATCAAACAAGGATCTGGCTTGGGGTACCAAGTCACAGTGGCATTGCTCCGTGAAATTTGTTGGCAGCAGTGGGATATTACAGTATGTATCATGTTTACAGTTCTTGCCTGGGCCCTGTTTGGGGAACTTGGAGTACTCATGATAATTTGCCAATCTTTTAGTCAATGTCCAAGGGTGTGTGACAGACATATATTGCGTATTGATCCGCCTCCCTCGTACCCTGCTTATGACATATATACTGTGGATGTATATATAGTACTGTGCAAAAGCTTTAGACAGGTGTGAAAAAATGCTGTAAATGAAGAAAGCTTTCAGAAATAGAAGTGTTAATAGTTTATTTTTTTTTCAATTAACAAAATGGAAAGTAAATGAACAGAAGAGAAATCCAAATGAAATCAAGATTTGGTGTGACCTCCCTTTGCCTTCAAAACAGCATCAATTCTTCTAGGTAGACTTGCATGCAGTTTTTGCAGGAACTCTGCAGGTAGGTTGTTCCAAACATCTTGGAGAACCAACCACTGTCGGCTGCCTCAAAACCTTCTGCCAATCCATGTCATCCCATGTGACAAACTCCATGATGTTGAGATCAGGGCTTTGTGGGGGCCAAACCATCACTTCCAGGACTCCTTGTTCTTCTTTATGCTGAAGATAGTTCTTAACCGCTTAAGGACCGCCTCCTGCACATTTACGTCGGCAGAATGGCACGGCTGGGCACATCAACGTACAGGTACGTTGCTCTTTAAATGCCCAGCCGTGGGGCGCGCTCGTGACCTGGTCCTGAGCTCCGTGACCGTGGCCGCGGTGTCCCGCGATCGGGTCCCAGAGCTGAAGAACGGGGAGAGGTCTGTGTAAACAAACCTCTCCCTGTGCTTCCTAGTGAGACCGTCACTGATCGTCTGTTCCCTGTCATCGGGAAAGACGATCAGTGATGTCGAACGCCAAGCCACGCCCCCCTACAGTAAAAAACACACATGCCACACTTCTCCCCGCCACCTAGTGGTTAACCCCTTCACTGCCAGTGTCATTTACACAGGAATCAGTGCATGTGCAAATAGCACTGATTGCTGTATAAATGACAATGGTGTGTCAAAAATGTCCGATGTGTCCGCCATAATGTCGCAAGCAATAAAAATCGCTGATCGCCGCCATTACTAGTAAAAAAAAAATATTAATAAAAATGCTATAAAACGATCCTCTATTTTGTAAACGCTATAACTTTTGCGCAAACCAATCAATAATCGCTAATTGTGATTTTTTTTACCAAAAACATGTAGAAGAATACATATCGGCCTAAACTGAGGAAAAAAAAATTTTTTTTTATATATTTTTCGGGGATATTTATTATAGCAAAAAGTAAAAAATATTGCATTTTTTTCAAAATTGTCGCTCTATTTTTGTTTATAGCGCAAAAAATAAAAACCACAGAGGTGATCAAATACCACCAAAAGAAAGCTCTATTTGTGGGAAAAAAAGGAGGCCAATTATGTTTGGGAGCCACGTCGCACGACCGCGCAATTGTCAGTTAAAGCGATGCAGTGCCGAATCGCAAAAAGGGGCGAAATCCTTTGGCTGCAAATTGGTCCGGAGCTTAAGTGGTTAATGACATTGGCTGTATGTTTAGAGTCATTGTCCTGCTGCAGAATACATTTGGGAAATATACTTTGCGCCACTGGATTTGTTTTAATATTAATATGGTACAGTTGCTAAGCACCACCCATTGTCCAGTGAACAGTAGTAACCAACAGATTCAATTATCCCCTGATGACGTCAGAACAGACAAAACGTGTTGGGAGGATACTTGTTTGCTATGTGATATCTGGTACGTCACTTCAGTTAATGTAATTATGGTTGCCGCAACCGTTTGTGGTTGGAATACTGTTTACTATGTGGATGGACATATGGACATATGGATTGGCGTTTTTATGTTTGCACAATAAAAGTAATTTAAACAAAATTACACTATTGTGAACCCTCTTCCTTTTCATGCTGGTGTTGCCTGGAAAAAGTGGACCGACAGAGTGGAGAGTAGACAACAACAAAAAGGCGCATATTAACCTTCTTAGGTGATAAGGGGTCACATCAAATCTAGTGAGTGATGCTTACTAAGGGTGGAAGGTGGAGGTGGTCACAGGCTGTGGTGTGTCTGAAAGGAGAGGATAAGCACCGCACAAAGGCACAGCAAGCACTTTATATCAAAAAGATGCACTTTATTTTTCAGTATGGGTGTACTGTGATGAATTTGGATTGCACTTTATAGTGAAAGCTAAATACATGAATGAATTGTAACAGGGCACTGGACAAATTTAGTATGAATTAGCATTTTTATGAATTTTGAATTATTAGTTACTTTTCGGATATTGCATGTTTTGACATTTATGTAACACTGGTTTAAGCACATACTGTATATAATTTTCATTTGGAACATAGGTAATAGTAGTATCAGTGGTTCACATTATGTTATAAATTATCATTAAGAATACATTTTGGGCCAATCACATGCCTCCCTGATGATATGGCATGATGGATAAGTATCTGCCCGTATTTCTCAGCATTGAGGACACCATTGATTCTGACCAAATCTCCAACTCCATTTGCAGCAAGGCAGCCCCAAACTTGCAATAAACCTCAACTATGATCTACAGTTGCCTGCAGACACTCATTATTGTACGGCTCTCCAGCCCTTCACCAACAAACTTCCTCCTGCTACAGCCAAATATTTCACATCTTGATTCATCGGTCCAGAGCACTTGCTGCCATTTTTTTTCCTGCATATGATGAGTCGCTTAGCCATGTTTCTACATCAGAGGTATGGCTTTTTGGCCAATTTTTGCATGAAGTCCACTTCTGGCCAGACATCTCCGGACAGTAGATGGGTGTACCTGGTTCCCACTGGTTTCTGATAGTTCTGTGCTGATGGCACTGCTGGACATCTTCCGATATGAAATATGAAATTGATGATCATTAGCGCCTGCTTGGTATAATTGGTTAATCATACACCTGGATCTAATCCTGAAAAAAAAAATCCCTAACTTTGTGCAAGTGTACAAAGTGTGCAAGTCGAAGAATTGATGCTGGTTTGAAACCGAAGGGTAGTCACACCAAATATTGATTTGATTTAGATTTGTCTTTTGATCGTTCACTTTGAAGTTTGTTAACTGATAAAAATAAACAATTAAAATATAAATTTTGAAAGAATTATTTTACAGCTTTTCTTCACACCTGCCTAAAACCGTTGCATATATATATATATATATATATATATATAGTAATTGGTGCAAACAAATATTATTCGGGGGTGGTTATTCCCTATATCTTTTGCACCTATGTATTAACTTGTCTATTCCCCTAGTTAGCTAGTCTATTAAAACTCTGATCACATGTTACTGTTGATATCACAATAATACAAAGTTAGCTATGAAACCAAGCACACGGCTTAATAAAACAAAGTCTTATTTATTTCCCAAGAACATAGGAAAGCGCTAACATAAAAAATACTAAAGATAGATATTACAAACTTATACCAATAGAACACATAATACAAGAATATCAAAGATACTTATCACAAGGCTCTCCACGAGGCTTTGTATCATCGGGCTAGGCTCAGATAGAGATAGCCATGCGGCTTGGAGAGCCACCAGGCTCACCATGATTGAACCAAGAAAATTGACGAATTTCCTCATGTGTGCCCTATTTACACATTCATCCAGACCCATTCGTAACCACACCCTCCCTATCCTCCTGGCCAATTAGATATTGCCAAGAGGTAGTCCTTTTAATATCTTATATTACTGGCCATCCTGCTGTATTGGCCTCTAGGGGCAGCATTGTCCATGTATCATCTCTAGGTGCCTGTTGATCCTTTGATCTTTGTCACCCACCGTCATCAATCATCCTGGCAGCCATGGCTCTCTTTGAAGATTGCTTGCGGTCCGGAGTCAACTTGTTACAAGCCTTGCTAGCTTTCAGATGCAGATTCTGGTATGCTACAAGCTCTGATGTGTAACTGGTTACAATCCAACTTGGGGACCATCTGCCTGTATCAGCCAGGGAATGAGATAACATAAATATGATATTAAATCATGTTGCCTTCCAACATTATATATATATATATATATATATATATATAAACACCTATACTGTATACATACGGTAAAACTTTCTTAGGAATAAAATTGGCCAAAGTCTATATTGCTTCTCCTCTGAGTGACTCCAACAGGTTCTTATTTTACAATAGCATTCTACTTGTCACAAAAACCAAAACAGCATTAAATATTTCTAGAGGTTGCCTTCCCAAAATGAATTAGCCACCACTGCTCAACTGAAAAATTGTTGGTCACTTTTTCTCTACACTCTGCATTACCATTAGTTTAAACAAGCTCACCCCATTACACCACCATAGTCCTCCTCACCTGCCCTCCCCAGCCTCTTACATTTATATTTATATTCTGAAAAAAATTGCCCTGTTCTGGCTATACAGCACAGAATTTAACAAAATAAAATCAGAATGCGGTAGAAAAATAAGGAAAAGGCATTATTAAAAATTCTCATTTCTGACACACCTGAGGGTATATATTTTTATATATATAAATATATATATATACTGCTGACTCTCAATGCAAACGTAAAGTTTTTTTGTCTTTCAATGTTTTATGCAACAGTAAGGTTTCTTGTAATTAATGTGCATAATAACACACACCTGATAATTTCACATAAATTAAATGTTAAGCTTGCACTCCGCAATTTTTTTTTTTCCAAGTCATGCATCTTATTATTTGAACCCATAAACGATTATTTTTTTCCGTAAAGGTATACATACATTATTTATGAAACTATATTAGAAAAAAAGAAATATAACCTGGCCAAACTCTGGAAGTATACGGCCATCTAGACATTGAGTAATGAAGGCTACCGATTCTTTGGATCTCAACCTTGCACACTGATAAGACGCAGACAGAAAAAGTTTATATATATATATATATATATATATATATATATATATATATATATATATATATAAAAATAAATTAATTGCCTGACCCTAAGTAGCAGGTATTACCTTACAGGTGTCCCCGAGTTCAATTAGCGAAGTAAAAAAGTGCTGCTTATGGGTTATTCTTTTTTCTTTTCTATTTCGAGCTCATGACTTCCACACCAGAAGGTGATGTTTTGCAAATTTGCAATGTACTGCAAAAGCATTTTCATGGAACGCTGAATGTCTAGTCAAGTTATTAATACTTGTATGCATTTGTCATAAGTATAATTTATATGCACTGTATGTGTATGTGTGAATCTTTTAACCATTCACATCCATCACACCTACCACAGTTAAAAAGACACAATTAAAAATATTGTGTGCCTCCAGCTTTTTGTGGTTACGGTTTTGGGAAGGCCTTTTTTTCTGTGCCAGCAGCTTGACTGTGCCCCTATGTGCAAAGCCAGTTCTATAAAGACATTGATGACTTTTGTTTGGAGGAACACAAGTGGCCTGCACATAGCCCTGACCTCAAGCCTGCTGAACATATCTGGGATGAATTGGAATGTTGATTTTGAGCAAGGTCTTCTCCTCCAGCCTCAGTACCTGATCTCACAAATGACATCAACTCTGCTGACCACATTTGGGATTAATTTGAATGTAAATCGTGAACCAGGTCTTCTCCTTTTACATCAGTACCTGACCTCACAAGTAAACTTAACCACTTCAGGCCCGGGAAGATTTTACCACCTTCCTGACCAGAGCACTTTTTACAATTTGGCACTGCGTCGCTTTAACTGACAATTGCACGGTCATGCAATGGCCACAAATAGAGCTTTCTTTTGGTGGTATGTGATCACCTCTGCGTTTTTCATTTTTTGCGCTATAAACAGAAAAAGAGACAATTTTGAAAAAAAAGATATTTTTAACTTTTTGCTATAATAAATATCCCCCAAATTTAAAGGAAAAATCTTCTACATATTTTTGGCAGAAAAAAAATCGTGATAAGCGTATATTGATTGGTTTGCGCAAAAGTTATAGCGTCTACAAACTATGGGAAAGGTTTATGGCATTTTTATTATTTATTTTTTTTTTACTAGCAAAGGCGGTGATCTGCGATTTTCCACTCAGAACATGCCTCGCCATGGTCCACCAAAGAAGTTGAGGTCACGTGCTCAGCGTCATATCCTGAGGTTGTCTTTGGGAAATAGACGTATGAGTGCTGCCAGCATTGCTGCAGAGGTTGTAGGGGTGGGGGGTGAGCCTGTCAGTGATCAGACCATACGCTGCACACTGCATCAAATTGTTCTGCATGGCTGTCGCCCCAGAAGGAAGCTTCTTCTAAAGATGATGCACAAGAAAGCCTGCAAACAGCTGAAGACAAGCAGACTAAGGACATGGATTACTGGAACCATGTCCTGTGGTCTGATGAGACCAAGATAAACAAATTTGGTTCAAATGGTGTCAAGTGTGTGCAGCGGCAACCAGGTGAGGAGTACAAAGACAAGTGTGTCTTGCCTACAGTCAAGCATGGTGGTGGGTGTGTCATGGTCTGGGGCTGCATGAGTGCTGCCGGCACTGGGGAGCTACAGATCATTGAGGGAACCATAAATGCCAACATGTACTGTGACATACTGAAGCAAAGCATGATCCCCTCCCTTCAGGGACTGGGCCGCAGGGCAGTATTCCAACATGATAACGACCCCAAACACACCTCCAAGACAACCAATGCCTTGCTAAAGAAGATGTGCATCTGGAGGATATCCTCAAACGGTAGGTGGAGGAGCGCAAGGTCTCTAACATCCACCAGCTCTGTGATGTCATCATGGAAGTGTGGAAGAGGACTCCAGTGGTAACCTGTGAAGCTCTGGTGAACTCCATTCCCAAGAGGGTTAAGGCAGTGCTGGAAAATAATGGTGGCCACACAAATTATTGACACTTTGGGCCCAATTTGGACATTTTCACTTAGGGGTGTACTCATTTTTGTTGCCAGCGGTTTATACATTCATGGCTGTGTGTTGAGTTATTTTGAGAGCAAATTTATACTGTTATACAAGCTGTACACTCACTACTTTACAATTACAAAGTGTAATTTCTTCAGTGTTGTTACATGAAAAGATATTTCCAAAAATGTGAGGGGTGTACTTAATTTTTGTGAGGTACTGTACTTTGCCCATGCTCTCCTTCAACTTTTTGGGAGATGCAGCCAAATACCCAATGGGCATGAAAGAGCATTTTATTGCCTCCCATGATGCAGTGTTCAGGCCTAGGAGCCAATACATAGGCCTAATGCACTATTCCTATCTCACATGTTCCTGTAGAAATAACTGTGTATATAGGTGGGTGCTGAAGCGACCACCGGCTGGAACTGTAAATAGTCGGAGCGAGAAAATGTCACTAGCCCACCATGAATGGGTCCATGCTGGCTCTGAAACGTTGCTATCTGCTGTAACAATGTGATCGCTGAATAAAGCTTCGGACCCATTCTGAAGATCTGTGGTGTGCTGGTGACATTTTCGTGCTCTGAATATGTAGGCCCAAACACTGTCACATGAGAAAAAGGATAAACCATGTGTAAGCTCCAACACTGTCTGACATGGAGCTTTCATAGGGTTAAGATAGTGAAATAAAAAAAAGCAGCTAAAGAGTGAGGGGGGGGGGGGGGGTAAAATATTTGGTTCAGGAGGTGAGCTTTAAAGAGGTTCAGTCACCGATTCGAACAACACAACAGACCCTCTGTAAGGAGAATCTGTCAGGGAGGCTTGATGCTAACATTTTAGTTTGCAATGGCTGCAGAAGGTGTTGGAGATATCTCAACCGAGGGGCCCAATAGATAAAAGTAATCAATATGCAGTTCAGCTTTCCAGCAACCATGTTTAAACTTCTCTGGCTTGTAGCACTGCTCCATACCTGTGCCTCATATAATCACCTGGGACATCCTGAGTGCCGGCTCATAAAACCTGTCTCTGTTTGCTTTCGAAAGACATAGATGAATAGATTGCAGCACCCCAACTACAAAGATCCTTGAGATCAATACTTTTTTGAATAAACATGTTAGGAAAAGGTGACCTCCAGGCAGGGACATTATGTTACCAGCTGTACAATGGAAGATGATCCAGTTTCATGAGAGTGCTACCTCGGTAGTGGTCTTCTGGGAGCAGATGCAAACTAAAGCAAAGAATTTTGTTGATGTTAAGTAATATAAATTAGACTTTGGGTTTGGTCACTAGTACAAGTTCAATAAAAAGTATTTCGGAGCATGAGATGTTGGTGCTCGGCTCCCTTTTCATCAATGCCTCTTGCCAGCAACCATGCCCATCAATATATTAATATTGGGTTGAGTTGGTACCAAATCCTCATTGGCATATGACAGCTGGACCCCAGTTGGAAGTTAATGGGCTTCCATTTGAATATTGGGTTGAGTTGGTCTTTAAAATGCAGGAAGTCCCAACTCTTCAGGCGATTGGCATATGACAGCTGGACCCTAGTTGGAAATGAATGGGCTTCCATTTGAATTTTGGGTTGAGTTGGTCTTTAAAATGCAGGAAGCCACAAATCCTTAGCCAATTGGCAGATGATAGCTAGACCTTAGTTAGACATGAATAAGCTGCCATTTGAGAATTGGGTTGAATTTGTCTTTAAAATGCAGGAAACAAATCTCAAATCCTCAGCCAATTGGCAGATGATAGCTGGACCTTAGTTGGAAGTTAACAGGATGCCATCTGGCCATGCCATTGGGTACCCAACAGTAAATGTTGCTAGGCCTACCTACAAGGCAAAACAGAAAACAAGTCCCAAATCCTCAGCTGATTGACAGTTGATAGCTGGACCTTAGTTGGAAGTTAACGGGCTGCCATCTGACCACGCCATTGGGTACCCAACAGTAAATGTTGCTAAGCCTACCTACAAGGCAAAACAGGAAACAAGTCCCAAATCCTCAGCTGTTTGGCAGATGATAGCTGGACCTTCGACGGAAGTTAATGGGCTGGCATCTGACCACACCACTGGGTACCCAACAGTAAATGTTGCTAAGCTTACCTACAAGGCAAAGCAGGAAACAAGTCCCAAAACCTCAGCTGATTGGCAGATGATATCTGGACCTTCGACGGAAGTTAACGGGCTGCCATCTGACCATGCCATTGGGTACCCTACAGTAAATGTTGTTAAGCCTACCTACAAGGCAAAGCACGAAACAAGTCCCAAAACCTCAGCTGATTGGTAGATGATAGCTGGACCTTTGATGGAAGTTAACGGGCTGCCATCTGACCATGCCATTGGGTACCCAACAGTAAATGTTGTTAAGCCTACCTACAAGGCAAAGCAGGAATCAAGTCCCAAAACCTCAGCTGATTGGCAGATAATACCTGGACCTTCGACGGAAGTTAACGGGCTGCCATCTGACCATGCCATTGGGTACCCAACAGTAAATGTTGTTAAGCCTACCTACAAGGCAAAGCACGAAACAAGTCCCAAAACCTCAGCTGATTGGTAGATGATAGCTGGACCTTTGATGGAAGTTAACGGGCTGCCATCTGACCATGCCATTGGGTACCCAACAGTAAATGTTGCTAAGGTTACCTACAAGGCAAAGCAGGAATCAAGTCCCAAAACCTCAGCTGATTGGCAGATGATACCTGGACCTTCGACGGAAGTTAACGGGCTGCCATCTGACCATGCCATTGGGTACCCAACAGTAAATGTTGTTAAGCCTACCTACAAGGCAAAGCAGGAATCAAGTCCCAAAACCTCAGCTGATTGGTAGATGATAGCTGGACCTTTGATGGAAGTTAACGGGCTGCCATCTGACCATGCCATTGGGTACCCAACAGTAAATGTTGCTAAGGTTACCTACAAGGCAAAGCAGGAATCAAGTCCCAAAACCTCAGCTGATTGGCAGATGATACCTGGACCTTCGACGGAAGTTAACGGGCTGCCATCTGACCATGCCATTGGGTACCCAACAGTAAATGTTGTTAAGCCTAACTACAAGGCAAAGCAGGAAACAAGTCCCAAAACCTCAGCTGATTGGTAGATGAATAGCTGGACCTTTGATGGAAGTTAACGGGCTGCCATCTGACCATGCCATTGGGTACCCAACAGTAAATGTTGCTAAGCTTACCTACAAGGCAAAGCAGGAATCAAGTCCCAAATCCTTAGTCAATTAGCAGGTGATAGCTGGACTTAAGTGGGAAATGAATGGGCTGTCATTTGTGTTTTGGGACGAGTTGGTCTTTAAAATGCAGGAAACAAGTCCCAAATCCTCAGCCTATTGGCAGATGATAGCTGGACCTTAGTTGGAAGTTAACGGGCTGCCATCTGACCACGCCATTGGGTACCCAACAGTAAATGTTGCTAAGCCTACCTACAATACTTTTCTAAGGCAAAGCCTAAGAATTGAAGCTTCTAGTTGTGCTGCCCGGTAAGGCTTCCAAGCCTGTGCACAAACTGCCTACTGCTCCTGAGGCATTAAAGGTTATGAACAGGCATCTACAGAAGAGTACACCTAATTATTGCAATTAAAATGACTAAAGCAACAATCCAACCTCTGCAAAAAAAAAAAAGCTACCATCGTCGAGAAACAAATTCTGTTAATTTGCCGTCTTGCAGAAAACAGACATTGTAGGTTCGCCACAGACAAAATGTAATTTGGAGCATCTAACTACATTTCCACAAGTACTACAGCAGCAAATTTGTGTTAATTATACCCAGACTTAGTTTGTTTTTTTGCCGTTTTTATTATTTTTTTTCTTAAGTGCTCTTTATTGCATACTCCTATCTTTACAATAAGTACTGCGTTTCAATTTAACCTTTAATGCAATTGTTTTTAGATTTTCAAAGCCTGTCACTAATCAACTTTTATTACTGTGTATATTACGCCTGTCCGGTATATTGGTTTAATTTAGACAATGTGTGCTACCTAGAAATTTTGTTTTTCGAATACATATTTTTTTTTTTTTTCCCCCTCGCTATATAAAAATAAATGCTTGCAATATTTTCAACGTGGAACTGCATTCAGGGTGCTCTTAACAGGAAAGGACTCAGATATCCAGACAGCCTCTGGTAACGGTTTTTAAAAAGTCATTCAAACTTATTAGCACTGCAAAAGGCCAGAATTTAAAGATCCTGTAATTCCAAAGATGATCATTTTAAAGTAGATTTATAGCGGACAATAGTGAGAACCTTGGGCTGAGGCTGTATTTTTTTTTTTTTTTTTCACGTTATAATTTAATATCCTTTAAGGTTATTTTTTTTTTTTTTTTTTTTTTTTTTCAGACAAAAAAAAAAAAATTTATATATAGTGTCTCCAAGTTCATCATTAAAATCTTTAATAAGAGCCATAAATACATTTTATAATGCAGATAAATTTAAAAACAAAACACGACACAAATTGTTAATCTTGTACATTTCGCCATTAATTGTGAAATGCGGGCATATGCTTTGTACACAAATATTTGCAAGGAGATAAGCATAATAAATAGGTTTTAGCACGCATATTAATCTTAATAGTTACAAGCTGTTAATCCTATACATCAGATAATAATTTGCAATAAATAATTGTTTACTATCTTGATATTTGCACCGCTTGGGTTTTAGCAATGTGCAATAAAGAAATGTAATTTTAAATAATTTGATTGTGAGGGCTGCTGGGAAAATATTGTAAGTCATGATTAACTGAAAGGATATTTTGTTTACGAATGGTGTGGATGAGGGTTTAATATGAGAAGCCCTTCATTATTGCTGCAATAAATATTTTAAAAGTTAAGTTTAGTCTCAAGCAATAATAAGGAATATTTAGAAGGCAAATAGAAATGTAATTAGTGAGATGTTTCATTTTCTTTGTTCATGCAGAGATAAGATAGACATAAGCTCGGGGAAACTGGTGCAAGATTAAGGGGGGGGGGGAACTGTATTGAAAGTGGCAAGAGTTAAATGATATTTAAAGTACAGATCTGTGAAATTTTTAATATTATTATTTATTTTACTGTATTTATTTTTATGGTATCTAAAGTACAGATCTGTGAATTGTAAACTATTATTATTCTTTTATTATTATTATTTTTTGCAAACTGTATTTAAATTGGCAAGAGTTAAATGATATTTAAAGTACAAATATGTGAAATAGATTTTTTTTTTTTTGCAGGCTGTATTTAGTGTCAAACATGGGAGTTAAATGATATTAAAAAAAATACAGATCTATGAAATTAAAATTATTATTATATATGTTTTTGTTGCATTCTGAGGCATAGTGATTGATATCCCCCTCATACCAGAGCATGCCCTCATATCAGAGCAGCATTGATACCCCCTCATACCAGAGCATGCCCTCATATCAGAGCAGTATTGGTACCCCCCCCCCCATACCAGAGCATGCCCTCATATCAGAGCAGTATTGATACCCCCCCCCCCCCCACCCACCCCCCCCCCCCCCCCCACCCCCCCCCCCCCCCCCCCCCCCCCATACCAGAGCATGTCCTCATATCAGAGCAGTATTGATACCCACCCCCCAAATACCAGAGCAGTATTGAACTAAATATTTCACCCTAATTTTGAATGTGTTGAGGACATCTGAGGGTTAAATGATATTTCATTTACAGATCAGTACCATTTTTCTTTTTTTTCTTTTGCAACCTGTATTTAAATTGGCAAACATGAGAGTTAAATGATGTTAAAAAAATACAGATCTAAGAAGTTTAAATTATTATTATTATTATTATTTTTGTTTTGCATTCTGAGACATAGTGATTTATACCACTCTCATATCAGAGCAGTATTGATAGACCCCTAATTATACCCCCATCATATCAGGGCAGTATTGATACCCCCCCCTCTCATATCAGGGCAGTATTGATACCCCCCCCCCCCCTCATATAAGAGCAGCATTGAGCTAAATATTTCACCCCAATATTCTTAAAAACATCTGAGCTATTGTAGGGACACGTTAATATTTCATAAGTGACATGAATAACATTAATCATAAATTACATTTTGTAGATTCAGTCTTTTTTTCACTTTCATTAAATTGACAAAATGTATCAGTTTGGATCAAACTATAGCATTTCACTTGTGAAAAAGTAGGTAGGGAACCCCCTCATATCAGGGCAGTATTGATACCCCCCCTCATATCAATTTAGTATTGATACCCCCTCATATCAATTTAGTATTGATACCCCCTCATATCAGGGCAGTATTGATACCCCCCCCCTCATATCAGGGCAGTATTGATACCCCCCCCCCCCCCCTCATATCAGTGCAGTATTGATCCCCCCTCATATCAGTGCAGTATTGATCCCCCCTCATATCAGGGCAGTATTGATACCCCCCTCGTATAAGAGCAGCATTAATACCCCCCCCCCCCCCCCACCCTTCATATAAGAGCAGCATTGAGCTAAATATTTCACCCCAATATTGAATGTGTTAAGAACATCTGAGCTATTGTAAGGACACGTTAATATTTCATAAGTGACATGAATAATAATAATCATAAATTACATTTCGGAGATTCAGTCTTTTTTTCACTTTCATTAAATTGACAACTAAAATTTTGTAATTATAATTATTTTTTAGAAAATTAAATTTTTTTAAAAGTCAAAAAATGTATCAGTTTGGTTCAAACTATAGCATTTGACTTGTGAAAAAGTAGGTAGGGAACCCCCCTCATATCAGGGCAGTATTGATCCCCCCTCATATCAGGGCAGTATTGATCCCCCCTCATATCAGGGCAGTATTGATACCCCCCTCATATCAGGGCAGTATTGATCCCCCCTCATATCAGGGCAGTATTGATCCCCCCTCATATCAGGGCAGTATTGATACCCCCCCTCATATCAGGGCAGTACTGACCCCCCTTAATATCAGGGCAGTATAAGAGCAGCATTGAGCTAAATATTTTACCCCAATATTCAATGTGTTAAGAACATCTGAGCTATTGTACGGACACGTTAATATTTCATAAGTGACATGAATGATAATAATCATAAATTACATTTCGTAGATTCAGTCTTTTTTCACTTTCATTAAATTGACAACTAAAATTTTGTAATTATAAATATTTTTTTGAAAAAATACATTTTTTTAAAAGTCAAAAAATGGATCAGTTTGGATCAAACTATAGCATTTGACTTGTGAAAAAGTAGGTAGGGGAATGAAAGGTAAAAATATTATTTTTTTATTTTAATTAGTAAAAAAAAAAAGTTAAATAAAAAAATAAAAAAAGAAAGACAAGCTTGCAAATGTAATTTTTAGATTATGCCTAAATCCTGGTAGCTCATTTTTATAGCTGTAAAGTATGTAGGGGGTCTACTGTGCGTTTATTGTACAGTCGGTATGAGAGTGCGTACCGCTAGCGAAAAGGTCAATAAAGACATTTGCAAAGGAAAACATTTTCTTATTTTGCATTTTGTATTTCTCTTACCCCTCCGAAAAAAAAAATTGTTGATGGAAGCGATTCATTTTAGCCTTTTATTTTCTGTAAAGGATTGGTTCTGCGTTATATGATATGGAAAATGGGTATTGGGTTTAATCCTTGTCAGTGTAATGAAAAAAAGAAAAAAAAAAACAGGCGGCGAGGAGATAGCTTTGCCACTGCAGGCAGGTAGATCGCTAACTTCTCAAAAACCTCACTTTGCAATTAGCATAGTTGAGGCGCATATGCATTGTGAAACCGTAGGCGATGTGTAGTCAACGATGAAATTTTTAACGGCTGCAGAGAGTTTTCATACAGCTAAAGGAAAGAAAAAAAAAGAAGAAGAGGACTTTACCTCGGCTATAAAATATATATATATGTACTGGAGAACGGCTTAAGGTGCGTCTTTTGAAATGAAAAAAATGACTTCCTTATAGCCTACAGATGTAAAACGCAATATCAGTCCCTAAGTGGCACTGCTACAGCCGGGGAGATCACAAGCCAGATGAAGCATATAAATTTCTTATATGAACAATTGTTTTCATTTTCCTCCCATGTCACAAGATATTATAAGCAGAAAGTAAAACACAAGTAAATATGTTCATTTCACTCTTGTGATCAGTGATAAATGAAGGGCTATTGAGCTCGACAAAGGTCAACTGAAGCTAGGCTGAAAATTCCTTTTATTGAGGCGCGGTGTGTGCACCTACACTCCCACCAACAGGCACTTGGCGGTACTGCGGCGCGACACCTGCTTGTACAAGATTTTTTTTTCGGCTTACAGATGGCAAAACTCAACCTTTGCACACTCTGCGTTGTATCGGGGATTAATTTGCTAAAGGAATAGTGGATGTTCGCTTAGCTAAGAAATACCTAATTATTTTCAAGGAAAAGAAATAGGATTTTTGCTTGCATGTGATTGGATGATTGAAGTTAACCACTTGCCTACCAGGCACGAACACCTCCTTCCTGACCAAGCCATTTTTTCAGCTTTCAGCGCTGTCGCATTTTGAATGACAATTGCGCAGTCATGCAACGCTGTACCCAAATAAAATTTTCCCAACAGATAGAGTTTTATTTTGGTGGTCTTTGATCACTTCTGCGGTTTTTATTTCTTGCGCTATAAACAAAAGAAGAGGGACAATTTTGAAAAAACATAATATTTTTTACTTTTTATTATAATAAATATCCAATTTTTTTTTTTTTTTTTTAACAAATTTTTTCCTCAGTTTAGGCCGATACGTATTCTTCTACATATTTTTGGTAAAAAAAAAATAGCAATAAGCGTATATTGATTGGTTTGCGCAAAAGTTATAGCGTCTACAAAATAGGGGATAGATTTATGAAATTTTTATTATTATTTTTTTTTTTACTAGTAATGGCGGCGATCTGCGATTTTTATCGTGACTGCGACATTGCGGCGGACATATCGGACACTTTTGACACATTTTTGGGACCATTTACATTTATACAGCGATCCGTGCTATAAAAATGCATTGATTACTGTATAAATGTGACTGGCAGGGAAGGGGTTAACACTAGGGGGCGCTGCAGGGGTTAATATGTTCCTTATATTGGTGATTCTAACTGTGGGGGGAGGGGACTGACTGGGGGAGGGGACCGTTTGGTCTCCCTATGTACAAGGGACACACCATCGGTCTCCTCTCCAGTGACAGGACGTGGATCTGTGTGTTTACATACACAGATCCACGTCCTGCTCAGTTACTGGGCAATCGCGGGTGCCCCCTAGTGGCCAAAATGGTAGCGCCATCATATGACGGCGACCCGCCACAAGAGCCGCACCGCCGTCTTTTGACAGTGGGCGGTCGGCAAGAAGTTAAAGCAGTATTAAATCCAAAACTGTAATATATATATATATATATATATATATATATATATATATATATATATATATATATATACAGTTTTGCTCATAAGTTTACATATCCTGGCAGAATTTATGATTTCTTGGCCATTTTTCAGAGAATATGAATAACACAAAACTTTTCTTTCACTCATGGTTAGTGTTTGGCTGAAGCCATTTATTATCAATCAACTGTTTTTACTCTTTTTAAAATCATAATGGCAACAGAAACGACCCAAATGACCCTGATCAAAAGTTTACATACCCTGGTGATTTTGGCCTGATAACATGCACACAAATAAAACATAGAAATGGTCGCACAAGCTTGTCCTGTGTTTGTCTGATACACGTGTGACAATAAAGGTACATCAAGCAAGTTTTTGGGAAATTTCAGAGTGCGACCTTTTCTTTGTTTTATCCGTATTGGACGGTGGTGAGTCGGGGTCTGCACCTGTTATCCATTTGCACCTGAAGTGTTGCCTAGAGCGGCGCATGCTCTTCTTTGGTTCCTAACATGCACACAAGTTGACACAAAGGGGTTTTAATGGCTATTAAAGGTAACCATCCTCACTTGTGATCTGTTTGCTTGTAATTAGTGTGTGTGTATAAAAGGTCAATGAGTTTCTGGACTCCTGACAGACCCTTGCATCTTTCATCCAGTGCTGCACTGATGTTTCTGGATTCGGAGTCATGGGGAAAGCAAAAGAATTGTCAAAGGATCTGCGGGAAAAGTTAGTTGAACTTTATAAAACAGGAAAGGGATATAAAAAGATATCCAAGGAATTGAGAATGCCAATCAGCCGTGTTCAAACTCTAATCAAGAAGTGGAAAATTAGGGGTTCTGTTGAAACCAAACCACGGTCAGGTAGACCAACTAAAATTTCAGCCACAACTGCCAGGAAAATTGTTGGGATGCAAAGAAAAACCCACAAATATTTCAGGTGAAATACAGGACTCTCTGAAAACATGTGGTGTGGTTGGTTTTCAAGATGCACAATAAGAGGCACTTGAAGAAAGATGGGCTGCATGGTCGAGTCGCCAGAAGAAAGCCATTACTATGCAAACGCCACAAAGTATCCCACTTACAATACACCAAACAGAGACGGGCCTCAAACCTTCTGCCACAAAGGAGTGTTGAGACCAAAATTGAGCTTTTTGGCCACAACCATAAACACTACATTTGGAGAGGAGTCAACAAGGCCTATGATGAAAGGTCCACCATCCCTACTGTGAAACACGGAGGTGGATCCCTGATGTTTTGGGGATGTGTGAGCTACAAAGGCACAGGAAATTTGGTCAAAATTGATGGTAGGAATGCCGTATGTTATCAAAAAATACTGGAAGAACATTTGCATTCATCATCCAGGAAGCTGCGCATGGGACGTACTTGGACATTCCAACATGACAATGATCCAAAACACAAGGCCAAGTCTCCCTGTCATTGGCTACAGCAGAATAAAGTGAAGGTTCTGGAGTGGCCATCTCAGCCTCCTGACCTCAATATCATTGAGCCCCTCTGGGGAGATCTCAAACGTGCAGTTAATGCGAGACAGCCCAAGAATTTACAGGAACTGGAGGCTTTTTGTCAAGAGGAATGGGCAGCTTCACCATCTGAGAAGATAAAGAGCCTCATCCACAAATACCACAAAAGACTTCAAGCTTTCATTGATGTTAAAGGGGGCAATACACGGTATTAAGAACTGGGGTGTGTAAACTTTTGATCAGGGTCATTTGGTTAGATTCTGTTTTCATTATGATTTAAAAAGAGTAAACACAGTATTGGCCTTAGCTAAATACTAACCATGAGTGAAAGAAAAGTATTTGGTGCCCACTTACAAAGAAATGAAGGGTCTATATTTTTTATCACAGGTGTGTTTTAACCACTTCATCCCTGGAAGGGTTTACCCCCCTTCATGACCAGAGCGTTTTTTTGCGATTCAGCACTGTGTCGCTTTAACTGACAAAATTGCGCGGTCGTGCGACGTGGCTACCCAAACAAAATTGACGTCCTTTTTTTCCACAAATAGAGCTTTCTTTTGGTCGGTATTTGATCACCTCTGCGGTTTCTTATTTTTTGCGCTATAAACAAAAAAAGAGCGACAATTCTGGAAAAAAAAGCATTATTTTTTACTTTTTGCTATAATAAATATCCCCCAAAAATATATAAAAAAAATTTTTTTTCCTCAGTTTAGGCCAATACGTATTCTTCTACACATTTTTGGTTAAAAAAAATGTCTAAACCGCTGGCAACAAAAATGAGTACACCCCTAAGTGAAAATATCCAAATTGGGCCCAAAGTGTCAATATTTTGTGTGGCCACCATTATTTTCCAGCACTGCCTTAACCCTCTTGGGCATGGAGGTCACCAGAGCTTCACAGGTTGCTACTGGAGTCCTCTTCCCCTCCTCCATGACAACATCACAGAGCTGGTGGATGTTAGAGACCTTGAGCTCCTCCACCTTCTATTTGAGGATGCCCCACAGATGCTCAATAGGGTTTAGGTCTGGAGACATGCTTGGCCAGTCCATCACCTTTACCCTCAGCTTCTTTAGCAAGGCAGTGGTCGTCTTAGAGTTTTGTTTGGGGTGGTTATTATGTTAGAATACTGCCCTGCAGCCCAGTCTCTGAAGGGAGGGGGATCATGCTCTGCTTCAGTATGTCACAGTACATGTTGGCATTCATGGTTCCCTCAATGATCTGTAGCTCCTCAGTGCCGGCAGCACTCATGCAGCCCCAGACCATGACACTCCCACCACCATGCTTGACTGTAGACAAGACAGGCTTGTACTCTTTGTACTCCTGACCTGGTTGCCTCTACACACGCTTGACACCATCTGAACCAAATAAGTTTGTCTTGGTCTCATCAGACCACAGGACATGGTTCCAGCAATCCATGTTCTTAGTCTGCTTGTATTCAGGAAACTCTTTGCGGGCTTTCTTGTACATCATCTTTAGAAGAGGCTTCCTTCTGGGATGACAGCCATGCAGACCAATTTGATGCAGCGTGCGAAGTATGGTCTGAACCCCCCACTCCTTCAACCTCTGCAGCAATGCTAGCAGCACTCATACATCTATTTCCCAAAGACAACCTCTTGACGATGTAGATATGACGCTGAGCACGTGCATTTAACTCCTGTGGTCGACCATGACGAGGCCTGTTATGAGTGGAACCTGTCCTGTAATACGGCTGTATGGTCTTGGCCACCGTGTTGCAGCTCAGTTTCAGGGTCTTGGCAATCTTCTTATAGCCTAGGCCATCTTTATGTAGAGCAACAATTTTTTTTTTTCAGATCCTCAGAGAGTTCTTTGCCATGAGTTGCCATGTTCAACTTACAGTGACCAGTATGAGAGAGTGAGAGCGATAACACCACATTTAACACACCTGCTTCTCATTCACACCTGAGACCTTGTAACACCAACGAGTCACATTACAACGGGGAGGGAAAATGGCTAATTGGGCCCAATAAGGACATTTTGACTTAGGGGTGTACTCACTTTTGTTGCCATCGGTTTGAACATTAATGGCTGTGTGTTGAGTTATTTTGAGGGGACAGCAAATTTATAAACTGGTATACAAGCTGTACACTCACTACTTTACATTGTAGCAAAGTGTAATTTCTTCAGTGTTGTCACATGAAAAGATAGAAGAAAATATTTACAAAAATGTGGGGGTGTACTCACTTTTGTGAGATATGGTATATACAGTATATGTATAAGCTACAAACCTTATTTCTTATTAAATCTTATTTCTATACTTTAGACCAGCCTTTCTTAACCTTTATAACATGCAGGAACCCTTGAAATTATTACCTGGGCCCAGGGAACCCTTTCTAATAATTACAGCTCACAGTACATTAGCATATTGGGAAGAATACCTCCTTACGGATACCTAAAAAGATCATTGGTCTCAGTGGCTACTCACCTGAGAAGAAGAACTTTCTCATTGTTCAAGGAACCCCTAGCAAGCTCTGGAGCCGGCATTGTTAAATGGCAGACCGCGGTTCTCCTCCGGACTGAGTCACTGTCCCATCCGGACCCAGGGGGCAGAAAGGACTTTTGGGGGGGGGGGGGGTTTGAAGTGAAGGGGCAGGGCACACTACTGTGTGTGTGGGGGGGATGTGAAGGGGGCAGAAAGGACTACTAGGGAGGTGATGTAAAGGGACAGAAAGACCTACTGTGGGGGGGCGGGTCATGTAAAGGGAAAGAGCTGTGGGGGGTGTAAAAGGGGAGAGAACACTGCTGTAGGGGGGGTGTAGGGGGGTAGTGCTGTTGAGGGGGTAATGTAAAGGAGGTGAATGATGTGAAGGGGGCTGAGGACACTACTGGGGAGGGCAGAGGAAACTACTGTGGGGGGTGATGCTAGAGGGGCAGAGGAAACTACTGTGGGGGGTGATGTGAGAGGGGCAGAGGAAACTACTGTGGGGGGTGATGTGAGAGGGGCAGAAGAAACTAATGTGGGGGTTGATGTGAGAGGGGCAGAGGAAACTACTGTGGGGGTGATGTGTGGGTGGGGCAGAGGAAACTACTGTGGGGGGTGATGTGAGAGGGGCAGAGGAAACTATTGTGGGGGTGATGTGAGAGGGGCAGAGGAAACTACTCTGAGGGGTGATGTGGGAGGGGCATAGGAAACTACTGTGGGGGGTGATGTGAGAGGGGCAGAGTAAACTACTGTGGGGGTGATGTGAGAGGGGTAGAGGAAACTACTGTGGGGTGAGTGGGCATGTGAGAGGGGGGGTGAGAGGGGCAGAGGAAATTACTGTGGGGGTGATGTGAGAGGGGCAGAGGAAACTACTGTGGGGGTGATGTGAGAGGGGCAGAGGAAACTACTGTGGGGGGTGATGTGAGAGGGGCAGAGGAAATTACTGTGGGGGTGATGTGGGAGGGGCAGAAGAAACTACTGTGGGAGGTGATGTGAGAGGGGCAGAGGAAACTACTGTGGGGGGGATGTGAGAGGGGCAGAGGAAATTACTGTGGGGGTGATGTGAGAAGGGCAGAGGAAACTACTGTGGGGGGTGATGTGAGAGGGGCAGAGGAAATTACTGTGGGGGGTGATGTGAGAGGGGCAGAGGAAACTATTGTGGGGGTGATGTGAGAGGGGCAGAGGAAACTACTGTGGGGGTGATGTGAGAGGGGCAGAAGAAACTATTGTGGGGGTGATATGGGAGGGGCAGAGGAAACTACTGTGGGGGTGATGTGAGAGGGGCAGAGGAAACTACTGTGGGGGGTGATGTGAGAGGGGCAGAGGAAACTACTGTGGGGGGTGATGTGAGAGGGGCAGAGGAAACTTCTGTGGGGGGTGATGTGAGAGGGGAAGAGGAAACTACTGTGGGGGTGATGTGAGAGGGGCAGAGGAAACTACTGTGGGGGGTGATGTGGGAGGGGCAGAGGAAATAACTGTGGGGGTGATGTGAGAGGGGCAGAGGAAACTACTGTGGGGGTGATGTGAGAGGGGCAGAGGAAACTACTGTGGGGGGTGATGTGAGAGGGCAGAGGAAACTATTGTGGGGGGTGTGGGGGGTGATGTGAGAGGGGCAGAGGAAACTACTGTGGGAGGTGGGGGGAGAGGGGCTGAGGGGGTGATGTGGGGAGGGGGGGCAGAGGAAACTACTGTGGGGTGGGGGGTGATGTGTGAGGGGCAGAGGAAACTACTGTGGGGGGTGATGTGAGAGGGGCAGAGGAAACTACTGTGGGGGTGATGTGAGAGGGGCAGAGGAAACTACTGTGGGGGTGATGTGAGAGGGGCAGAGGAAACTACTGTGGGGGGTGATGTGATGTGAGGGGCAGAGGAAACTACTGTGGGGGGTGATGTGGGGTGGTGATGTGAGAGGGGCAGAGGAAACTACATGTGGGGGGTGAGAGGGGGGGTGTGAGAGGGGCAGAGGAAGACTACTGTGGGGGGTGATGTGAGAGGGGCAGAGGAAACTACTGTGGGGGTGATGTGAGAGGGGGCAGAGGAAACTACTGTGGGGGGGTGATGTGAGAGGGGCAGAGGAAACTACTGTGGGGGGTGATGTGAGAGGGGCAGAGGAAACTACTGTGGGGGTGATGTGAGAGGGGCAGAGGAAACTACTGTGGGGGGTGATGTGAGAGGGGCAGAGGAAACTACTGTGGGGAGTGATGTGAGAGGGGCAGAGGAAACTACTGTGGGGGTGATGTGAGAGGGGCAGAGGGGCAGAGGAAACTACTGTGGGGAGTGATGTGAGAGGGGCAGAGGAAACTACTGTGGGGGTGATGTGAGAGGGGCAGAGGAAACTACTGTGGGGGTGATGTGAGGGGGGCAGAGGAAACTACTGTGGGAGGTGATGTGAGAGGGGCAGAGGAAACTACTGTGGGGGGTGATGTGAGAGGGGCAGAGGAAACTACTGTGGGGGTGATGTGAGAGGGGCAGAGGAAACTACTGTGTGGGGGTGATGTGAGAGGGCAGAGGAAACTACTGTGGGGGTGATGTGAGAGGGGCAGAGGAAACTACTGTGGGGGGTGATGTGAGAGCGGCAGAGGAAATTACTGTGGGGGGTGATGTGAGAAGGGCAGAGGAAACTACTGTGGGAGGTGATGTGAGAGGGGCAGAGGAAACTACTGTGGGGGGTGATGTGAGAGGGGCAGAGGAAACTACTGTGGGGGGTGATGTGAGAGGGGCAGAGGAAACTACTGTGGGAGGTGATGTGAGAGGGGCAGAGGAAACTACTGTGGGGGTGATGTGAGAGGGGCAGAGGAAACTACTGTGGGGAGTGATGTGAGAGGGGCAGAGGAAACTACTGTGGGGGTGATGTGAGAGGGGCAGAGGAAACTACAGTGGGGGGTGATGTGAGAGGGGCAGAGGAAAATACTGTGGGGGGTGATGTGAGAGGGGCAGAGGAAACTACTGTGGGGGGTGATGTGAGAGGTGGCAGAATACACTGCTGTGGGGGGTGATGTAAAGGGGGGTACAGAACACTACAGAGGACACTGATGTAAGAAAAGGATTGTGATATAAGAGAAGGAGGGCTGTGATGTGGAGGACCTAAGTCAATGGACAAACATGCGGTTTGGACCCCCGCTGGAGGAAACTTTTACTGATCGGACCTCCGTGAATTTTAATTCAACACTACTGCTCTGGAGGAACCCAAGGGTTCCATGGAAACCTAATTCAGGAAGGCTGCTTTAGACAGCCAACAGGTGGCAAGGATTCAGGATTCCCATAATTCCTTGTTTTCAAGACAAATACCAAACAACATGTTTTGCTATCTAAAGGCTTTCTGCATTATCCGTCAAATCAGTGCCGGTGAATTGAGTTAGTTGCCATTAAAGCATCTTTCTGGCCACCATGTCAGGATACACACTCTCTAGAGAGGACTTATTGATTTTAAGAAACTATTGAATTTGAACTGAGTTGAACCCACATCAATGTTCCTCCCGTTATCATGAAACAGCAAGAAGCTATTTTTTTAAAACTCATTTTCCACTGAACATAAAACAATAAAGAAAAATACATCCCATGTAACAAGTCATATGGAACAGATGATTTTACACAATTGGAATAAAATCATTTGTTAGGTTCTTTTCAGCTAAAATTAATTAACTAAGCCTTGCATCCACCTGGAGTTCTGGAAAACATGACCTATTAGTGGCTACCAAGGACTGGTATAAAGTTATGAGACACTGAATTCAAACTGCATTTTATATTAAAAAATCAACATTGTTTTCTAAATGTATTGTGTGTTGTGGCTGGGCTGTAACCAGCCTGAGCTAATCCCTATCTTTTCTGGGCTCTGTAGGTTTTCCTCAAGCCTGGGAGGTTGACTACTTTAGCCTGTTGCTGGTGTAGCGGCCATAACCCTCGATGGGGCAGCCTTGACTTTTGGGCTTACCGGTTACCTCCGCTTGGCTTGTCCTCCAGGTCTAGGGGCTCCCAGGGTTAGTACCCAACGACTTCGCACACTGACACCATAAAAGTCCTTTAGAAAGGTTTTTTTATTTGCAGGGGTAACATCCAACAGTCACAGTCTCAATGTGGGAACAGAGGGTAAGGGTGAAGAAACTCAGGCACCTTGAACTGCTAGGTATATGGAAGTCTCTATTTGCTAACCCAGAGAGTAGCCACTCGCAGCTGGGTGCCTCAACGCTGAACAAATCTCTAGCCAGAGATTATGGCATTCAGCACTTGAATTTGGAACTTGAAAAGTCTCTGACCTTGAAATGAAGCAGTATTCAGAAGTAACCAGGAACCTTTCCTAAGTACCTGAAACGTTATCCGCCTCCTTAGCAGCATTGGGGAAGCGTGGATTCTCTAGTGTCCTTGACAACCCAGCAACCAGGCACTTTTTGGGATGCCAGCTTGTTGGCCCTCCTCCGAAGAGTCCTCCCCCGGTCGCTTTCACGAGCTGTGGTGCCCCTCCAAGTTGAGAGCGCATCCGGGCGCCTAGAATCCTCCCTCAGTTACTGCGCCTCAGACCAGCCGGTTCCGAGACTTGGGAACAGATGGATCCTCGCCCCAGACCAAGCGGGTCTATGGGGCCTGTCACTCCAACCATGCTACGGGGCGACATACGCTCCCGCGACCGGGACCCCTCGAGGGACCCCTCGTGGGGCTACCCCGGCCCAGATCCAGGAACAGGCCACTATGGCCGAACGAACCCCAAACACGTGACTCCAGCATCTTAAGTACCCTTCCCCAGACTCCTCAGCGGGGCCAAACGCACCTACTGATTAGCTCCGAGGAATGCCGGTACCCAAACGTCCAACCAGGCATGATTCTAAATCTGTCATGTGTGCCTCACTGCACACATGACCAGGCAGAACTCCAATACAGCCCAGCCAAACTGATGCCAAAGTCAACCTAAACAATTAGTTCTCAGAACCCATTTACTGTCCTGAGAGAAAAACAACTAAATTTACACATAGCGGACACCTTTGCAAAGGTCTCACCGCTACACTGGAAAGAGGTTCTAGCGCTCAGCCAGCGAAGGAAAATACCTAGGTTGTCAATATTTATCTCACCCAGCCAATCCCTGAGCAGCTAGGGGGTGTGGTTTGGAGAGATGAGAAATGTTTGGAACCACCTTTTGAGACTCTCTTTTCCCTGGGGCTCTCCCCCTAGGATGGTTCAATGTGTGAAGACTTCTGGTTGATTCAGTCCTTAGTGCCTCGTGCTGAAGGCCTTGGAAAAGAAGCTGTTTAAAGATATTCTTGCCTGAAAAGGGTCGCAGAGTAGCTGGGAGGCAAGCTGCCATCTGGACCATGAAAGAGAGATCTTTGTCCATAGGCTCCAGTATTTTTGTCTTCTTACAGAGGGACAGAAATCTAATCTTGGTGTGAGGAAACACTGTGACTCCTCTCAAATTCTTAGATTTATCTGGTTGTCTTCTATTAGCATTAAAGTGGAAGTTTAGTCAAAATTTAACTAACGCTAAACCTACTCTCTGCCACATTCTAAGCCTAATCTATCCAGCCCCGTAAACAAAAAAAATCTGTTCTGCAATTTTTTTCCTCAAAGTGGTTACCCTTTAACCACTTTCAGACCGACCAATTTGCAGCCAAAGGACCAGGCCCCTTTTTGCGATTCGGCACTGCGTCGCTTTAACTGACAATTGCGCGGTCGTGCAACGTGGCTCCCAAACAAAATTGACGTCCTTTTTTTTCCCACAAATAGAGCTTTCTTTTGGTGGTATTTGATCGCCCTGCGGTTTTTATTTTTTGCGCTATAAACAAAAATAGAGCGACAATTTTGAAAAAAATGCATTATTTTTTATTTTTTGCTATAATAAATATCCCCCAAAAATACATAAAAAAACATTTTTTTTCCTCAGTTTAGGCCGATACGTATTCTTCTACATATTTTTGGTAAAAAAAATCGCAATAAGCGATTATTGATCGGTTTGCGCAGAAGTTATAGCGTTTACAAGATAGGGGATAGTTTTATAGCATTTTTATTAATAATTTTTTTTTTATTATTAATGGCGGAGATCTGCGATTTTTTTTGTGACTGCGACATTATGGCGGACACATCAGACATTTTTGACACATTTTTGGGACCATTGTCATTTTTACAGCAATTAATGCATTTAAATGCATTGATTTCTGTATAAATGACACTGGCAGTTTAGGAGTTAACCACAAGGTGGCAGTGTAGGGGTTAAGTAGGCCTAGGGGTGTTTTTTTTTACTGTGGGGGGGCGGGCTGTCAGCTAGTGAATGCTGATCTCTGCTCCAATCACAGGGAGCAGAGATCGGCGTCACTAGTTGCTAGGCAGAACGGGGAGATGCTGTTTATCTCGGCATCTCCCCGTTCAGCCGATCCGTGAGACGATCGCGGGAGTCCCCGCGGCGATCGAGTCCGCGGGGACCGCGGCCGGACTCACGGGGGTCCCGACCGGCGCGGGAGCGCGCCACTCCCGGCGCGCTCCCGATGGCACGGACAGGCTAAAGGAGGGACGTATATATACGCCCTCCTGCCTGTACGTGCCATTCTGTCGACGTATATCGTCGTGCGCCGGTCGGCAAGTGGTTAAGCAAACGGGTATGTTCAATAGAGTTTTCTGATCTGAAACTTTGTTAGGATGCGTCAAATGGAGTGAAATAAAAGTGAGTGTTTTTACACTTGACTGAGAATGTGTTGACTGTATTTGGAGCAGAAACCTTCCTGTCCTCAGTCCTTGTCTGCAGTTACAGTGCAGATGCAGACAGCCCGATTGTGACTGCTGTCAAAGAGTCACCGATTTCTCTGGCAGTCCCTCTTTCTATCATCATTAACTTTGGGGAGGATGGTCTCCTAGGACCTATTGTTTATTCAGCTATCTGCCCTTTATTTGCATGTTATAGTATCTTGCAACCCTTAAAAGCTGGAGACCAGTAGCTACAGCAGCAGAGAAGTTCACACTGACCAGCAGAATAAGTACACAAGCAGGTCACCCTGGTGAATGACGAGTGAATGAAGGGGTGAGGTCTAGACACTAGCCGGTCTTCACCAGAGCTCCTGATGGTGGAGATGGGTTTTGCTGTGTGTTAGTACCAGGTCGCAGTCCTCAGGATTGCCCCCACCAGGGGCCAGTGGCAGATGTAGCAGGTAAGGATCAAGCAGAAGCATAGTCAATAAACAAGCCAAAGGTTGGAAAGAAGTAGTTGCAGTTTGGGATCAGCATAGTTGAGTAACAAGTCAAAGATCAATAATGATTGGTAGTGAAGATATGGACAGCAGCAGGAGTGAAAGGAGCAAGATATTGGCTAGAGCTAGAGAGAGCACAATAATCTGGCAAACAGGAAGTGCAGAGACATGGCTTGAATAGGGAAGTTAATTGGAGGAGCAACGAGTTCAAGGTTCACAAGAAACATGACAAAGCAAGGTTGTCCAAGGAATCAGGCAGGAAACTGTGGCCAGCATCTCAGGCAGAAAAAAAAAGACACAGCCATGCACAGCAGAGGTTCTAGGTTCCCATTCAGATCCTGACAATAGGGTAAGGAAGGGATATAGTTTTTGGTAAGTTTTGTTTTCTGTTTGAGTCCCAGCTGTAAGGATTTAGGCTTCAGTTAGTCCTGGGGGCATGCTGGAGCAACGGCCAGGAGCATTGTCTTGGTGGGGGCTAGGGCGGATTGCAAAAGGCCTTTGAAGCCAGGCTGCAGATCCTTGTATGAGGCTCCTTCCCTGGAGGGTTCCTGTGAGTGGTGTACCCAGCTAGGAGGTGTCTACAGAGAGAACAGTCCTGTGAGTACTTATGACCCTGAGCAGGGGAGAGACTGTAGGGAGATGGCTGCAAATGCTTTCACTTGTGACCACTGTGGACAAACAACTTTTTGTGATTGACTGTGTATGTTAACTGGCTTCGGAATGTACGTCCTAGAGATGTGATTTTCTTTGCATTCCCTGAACAACACCAGTAAAATGCCGTGAAGCCAACTATCATGTGGACATTCGGGATATTATTATTATACAGGATTTATATAGCGCCAACAGTTTGCGCAGCGCTTTACAACATGGGGGCAGACGGTACAGTTACAATACAATTCAATACAGGAGGGATCAGAGGGCCCTGCTTGTTAGAGCTTACAATCTAGAAATATAAAGGTCTATGGCTGGGAATGTTGTGAGGAGGTCTATGGCGAGGAGCAAGGCACAAGATGGTGGAGGGGTTGGCCTCAGCAGGAGAGATTGTGCCCTAGAAGGGCTGGATAGTAGGGCATTGTGCTTGATCGCAGGGCCAGGGCCTTTATAGCATCATGGGCCCCTGGGCAAAGCAACGCAGTGGGACCCCTACCAGCCTGCCCCAATTTACACACCTACTCTCAAGAATTAAACTATAAATAGTTGATAGAATTAAACATATATTCATTAGTACTTTCAATAAAATCCATTTTAAACAACAAGAGAACATACCTTAAATCAATGACTAATCAACACAAAGTACTGTGGGCAAAGCAGGAGGGCACAGTACTGGTAGATCAGGAAAGAACAGAACAGATTCTGGGATGCCTCCTGGAACACGGCCATCCCGTAAAAATCATGACTGTCCTGGCAAATCCGGGGCAGTTGGCAAGTATGATGTAATGCAAGATTATCATGGGTTCCTCATGCACCTGGGGCCCCAGGGCAGTGCCCAGGGGGTGCCCATGCATTAAAATGGCTCTGCTTGAGTGCCAAAACTAGCCAACCATAAAGACCCTCTTACATGATCATTGTCCCAGGTTTCCTGTTTCAGGGTGGCTCCTTTCTCTTGAAGTGTCCTATGGAGCCACCCTTTTCTGCAGGGACTAGTATCTCCCTACAGACTTTTTGAGGTGTGGTTTGCTATATATTTAGAGTTGGGCCAAACACCCCTCGGTTCGGTTCGCACCAGATCTCTCGAACATCACAAAAGTTCAGACCCGAACCCCATTGAAGTCTATTGGAACCCAAACTTGAAAAATCAAAAGTGCCCATTTTGAAGGCTTACATGCAAGTTATTGGCCATAAAAAGGGTATGGGGGCCCCGGTATTGCCCTGGGGGACATGCATCAATGCAAAACATTTTTTTTAAAGAGATCGTTTTTTAAAGAGCAGTGATTTTAATGATGCTTAAAGTGAAACAATAAAAATGAAAAATTCCTTTAACCGTCTCCCGCCCACGCTATAGCCGAAAGACAGCTACAGTGTGGGCCTTAATTGCCGGGAGCCGAGAGAGTATCCACAGACGTCCTCCCGAGCATGCGCTGTCAGCACGTCCCTGCAGGGCACGCGCGCGGCACGCTCTGTGATCACCGTGTCTATGAGACTCGGCTGATCACAGATCGGAGTAAGGGGCCAATCGTGACCCCTTACCACGTGATCATCTGTCAGCCAATGACAGCAGATCTCGTGATGTAAACAGAAGATCAGTAATCATTTTTTTTCTTCACGCTTCTGCCAGAGGGACGTCCATCCCTCACACGGGGAGGCACTGCTGTTATGCAGTGCCCACCAGTTCCCCCTGCTAGTGCCCACCAGTGCCACCTATCAATGCCCACCAATGCTGCCAATCAATGCCCATCAGTGCCTCACATCAGTGCCACCAATCAGTGTTGCCTATCAGTGCCACCTATCAATGCCCTTCAGTGCCGCCTATCAGTGCCCATCAGTGCCACCCATCAGTGTCACCCATCAATGCCACCTCTCAGTGTCGATCAGTGCCCTTCAGTGCCACCTATCAGTGTCACCCATCAGTGCCACCTCTCAGTGCCGCCTATCAGTGCCACCTACCAATGCCCTTCAGTGCCACCCATCAGTGTCACCCATCAGTGCCCGCCTCTCATTGCCACCCATCAGTGCCACCCATTAGTGCCGCCTATCAGGGCCACCTACCAGTGCCCTTCAGTGCCGCCCATTATTTCCAACAATTAGTGCCCATCAGTGCCACCCATCAGTGCTCATCAGTGCAGCCTCATCAGCGCACATGAAGGAGAAAAATTACCTGTTTTCAACATTTTATAACAAAAAAAATTCAAAATTTTCTGTCTTTTTTCGTTTTTTTAGCTCAGCAGTGATTAAATACCACCAATGAAAGCTCTATTTGTGGGGGAAAAAATTATAAAAATATCATATGGGTACAGTGACTGCGCAATTGTCATTCAAAGTGTGACAGCGCTGAAAGCTGAAAATTGGCCTGGGCAGGAAGTGCCCAGTAGGCAAGTGGTTAAATATAGTGCCTGGGGGGGTCCCCTTAGTCTGCCTGTAAACTGGAGCAAAAATGTTTTGAAAAAAATGCGTAGGGGTCCCTCCCCTAATCCTTACCAGGATTAGGTAAGATTTTTTGAAAAATGGCATGGGGTCACCTCCAAAATCCATAACATATCCTTCTCTGAGCATGCAGTCCAGCCGGTCACCAAAGGAGGGGACGAGCGAGTTTCCCCCCTCCTGAACCATACCACCCTCAACATGGGGGGGTGCTTTGGGGGGGGGCTCTGCAACGAAGGCTAACCCCCGAATGCCTGTTCTGCCATTTGACAGTTCTTAAATAGGTAAAGGGCGGGGCCATTTGGTGACATCACCTGGTGGCCTGTCCCCCCTTGTGACATTACCGACCAAACATCCTGCTGAGTGTCCCGCAAATTCAGGTGTTCACCGAACGGGCAAACAGTCAATGTTCGGGCCAAACTTTTGCTCGGATTGAACTGTTCACCCAGCTCTGTTTATGTTTAGTCCTAGTCATGATTACCGTGCCTTCAAAAGTTCAAAAGTTTATGTGATCGGTAAGTCATCACACCCCAGACCCCCAGTGCTGCAGAAATAGAAACGATCGCCTTTATGAAGCTAAACTCTGTTATTTCAGGGGCCACGTTGTGTCAAACACAGAAATGGTTATTTCAGGGACTCACTGAAAGCTACCACTCCTGTCAACTCCGGGAACGGAGAAAAATATCCTTTTAATTATTAATACGGATGGTAAAAATGTCATAGTGAGTATTACATGGATAAGTCTCCAGTATACACAAACGGGCCCATCAACCATAACTGATTACCTTTGGGTGTCAGAGATTTGAGACAGACTTATGAATTTTTAACCTCACAGCCGGATAGATTTTATTACAGTCTCACGGATAAAAGTCAACATTCTCCGGCAAGACTGTAGCCTGTGGGCCACCAGGTCCGAGAGCTGATTAGGAAGATTGTTCATTGGCATCTTGTGCAGACGTCCCGTGTTCCGAGATAAGGTGGATCCATCATTAAAATTCACGAGAATCGACAGGGCACTTGTTGGCATTACTTAATAATACTCTTATTATGTTAAGTAAAAAAAAAAAAAAAAAGTTCCTCTGTCTAGCATTGGATTTAAAGAAAAAAAATATACTTCGTCCAAGCTCTTTTGTAGAACCTAAAGCCAAGGCAGTCTTAATCACATGGTCTCTGGCTGCCATGTGCATTATGGGCTTTTCATGTAATTGGGGACTATAAATAAAATATTGATGTTTTAATTGAGCCAGACCCTCTCCGGGAGATAACAGGATCAGCATGGCACAACCATTGTGCGGCACCACTAAGCAGGAAGCAGACAGGGCTGGTGCAATGATTTTTGACACCCTAGATGAAACCTAATTTTGCGCCCCCCCGGCCCCACCCCTTTTCCCTGCCTATGTAAACCCCAACTTTTTAATGAAGTGCCCATCAAATGCAGCCTCCCCAGTGCCCATCAAATGCAGCCTCACCACCGCCCATCAAATGCAGCCTCACACCGCCCATCAATGCAGCCCACCAGGGCCCATCAATGCAGCCCCCAGTGCCCATCAATGGAGCCTCACCAGCGCCCATCAATGCAGCCTCACCAGCGCCCATCAAATGCAGTCTCACCAGTGCCCATTAATGGAGCCTCACCAGTGCCCATCAATGGAGCCTCACCAGCGCCCATCAATGCAGCCTCACCAGCACCCATCAAATGCAGTCTCACCAGTGCCCATTAATGCAGCCTCACCAGCACCCATCAATGCAACCTTCCAGCGCCCATCAAATTCAGCCTCACCAGCGCCTCACCAGCGCCCATCATGCAGCCTCACCAGCATCCATCAAATGTAGCCTCACCAGCGTTCATCAAATGCAGCCTCACCAGCACCCATCAATGCAACCTTACCAGCGCCCATCAAATTCAGCCTCACCAGCGCCCATCAATGCAGTCTCACCAGCGCCCATCAATGCAGCCTCACCAGCATCCATCAAATGCAGCCTCACCAGCGTTCATCAAATGCAGCCTCACCAGCGCCCATCAATGCAACCTTACCAGCGCCCATCAAATGCAGTCTTACCAGCGCCCATCAATGCAGCCTCCCCAGCGCCCATCAATGCAGCCTCCCCAGCGCCAATCAATGCAGTCTCACCAGGGCCCATCAGTTCCCGCTGTCCCACCTTTACTCCCGTTTGCTCGTTACTCAATAACCAGTCCAGGGTATTTGTGTTTTTGTATTTTATTTTCTGAACTTGGATGGGTGAAGGGATTTGCGGGATACTCCAGCTGGAACTATTCACAAAGGATAAGGACAACTCTCACTTGGCCTCACCAGATTAGTAGTAGAAGCAGTCACACTGCTTTGACCATGCAGCCACATGTATGGAAGTGTTAGGTCTCCCTGCTCTCACTAGCAGCAGAGTTGATACACTAAATTATCTTCAGGACACTCTCTAGCATCCCCTTTACAGACACCCGTCCACTGACTCTTCTAGCTGAAGGGGGCGGCTCTCACTCGAAAGGCCCCAAAGACACAGATCTGTACTCACAGTAGGCAGAATCAGTGCCTTCCTGGTGTCTCCATTCTAGTCAACTCTGCAGGACCTCTGGGTTCAGCTTCTCTCTCTCTCTAGGCCCCTGGGTCAATCACCCAGGGCCGCACAACCTCCTCTGCTGTGGAGAGGGCAGCCGCCCCCTCCCTCCTGGACTCTGTTACCCGGCTCAACTAACTCTGAGCACATGTACTCTGGCTTTAATTACAGCATCCCAACATGCAATGCAGCACTTTTCCTCTGCCAATTGCGAGAGCTCTAACAAAGCCTGTGCACTCACTTGTCAGGTCCCCTCCCACTGTCCAATATGCCTCCCTATTGGACCAGCGAGGGACAGTCAGAACAAGCTGAGCTGCACCTGAGCACAATGAGCAGATCGAAGCAATAGATCCTGCTCCCTGGTAGGCAGAGAGCACTCTAATGCCGCGTACACACGGCCGGAATTTCCGATGGAAACAGTCCAATGGGAGCCTTTCATCGTATTTTCCGACCGTATGTATGCCCATCGGTCTTTTTCTGTCGTCATTTCCAACAGACTTTAGATTGAGTGCCTGTTCTTATTTCTATCGGAAATTCCGATCATGTGTATGCAATTCCGACAAGCAAAATTCCGACGCATGCTCGGAAACAATTTGACGCATGCTCTGCAGCATTAAACTTCCCTTTTATAGTGCCGTTGAACGTGTTGTATGTTGTGGTGTTATTGACCATCGGAATTTGGTGTGACCGTGTGTAGGCAAGACAGTTTGAGTGAAATTCCATCAGAATTCTGGCGGGAAAAACATCAGAGCTTTTTCCGCTGAGAATTCCGATCGTGTGTACGTGGCATCAGTTTTACCTGAGCATCTTCCTGGTAAGCAGAAAGACCAAAAACTATACTCCCTTCTAGCACCTACCTAGGAGGGTGCTACATGCATTTGTGTGCTCTAAATTTATATTTAGTGTATTTTTACTGAACATTTGCACTTGATAAACCTTGTGCTAATATCATGTGATATCAAAAAAATTGCAGCTACCACCATTTTATTCTCCAGGATCTCAGTTTTTAGAAACTGTATAATATTTTGAGGTTTTAACTAATCTTCAAAATACATTTTTAGTTTAGCGTTTGCAAAAAAAGGAAAAATGGCTTTTGGGCTATTCATTTGTATCTTATAATTTTTGGCTGGAGTTTGTCTTTAACTTTTTAACAAATACAGACCCCCATAGATTGTCCTGTATATTTTCATACCCCCTCATCAAACTGTCAAAATCATTACCAGTCCTGTTGGGTACCAGAATGACGTCAAAATACTTTAATAGCCTGTTCTGTATGTTGAAGGCTTCTCCAGGACACTTCTTCAGTTCTATTGAGTGTCAGGAACATACCCCGTTATGTATATCCACACAGGTAGGACAGACACCTTCATTCAATCACCATGGAATGTCTAGATGCTGATTGTCCAAGAACAGGATGGGAGGTGTTGGTGAACCACTCTGTTATAGTTACATAATGCCAGCCTTGGTTTCAGGAAGTCTTCATTACTGTTAATCTTTCAACTAACATGGCTAAAGGTGTGGTGTTGCCAGGGTAGAGATGTTAAAACAGCAATATATGTGGAAGACAGATGACGTCGAAGGCCCCCACCCCTATTTAGGAATGGCTGTTCCCACTTGACTTAGTTGGGTTCTTTCACGCCTCTTGCGAACCAATTGACCCTACTGTCCAAAATGTGCACCTAGTGTTTTTTAAAGACTTCCTGACACCATGAATGGGATTATGTAAGAAGAACTGGGTGGTTCCACAACAACCATGCATCTTGTTCTTGGACAATTAGTATCCATTGGTGATTGGATGTGGAAGACAGAAGGTGTCGAAGGCCCCTGTCCCTATTTAGTAATGGCTGTTCCCGTTAGACTTAGATGGTGTCTTTCACGCCTCTTGCGAACCAATTGACCCTTCTGTCCAAAATGTGCACCTAGTGTCTTCTAAAGACTTCCTGACGCCACAGATGGGATTATGTAACAAGAACTGGGTGATTCCTCAACTTACACACGTTGCGACCTGTTCTGGGACAATTAACATCCATTGGTGATTGGATGAAGGTGACTGTTCTACCTGTGTGGATTAGACATGTGCATGCCGGAAATATTAGTTTCAGATGCATCCATTTATTGAAGAATTTTGTTTTGTCATATTTGTTATGTTGACCCGATTCGTTTTCATAATTTGTTTCATATCTTCGACATTCGTTTTGTATATGTTGGGGTTTCTTCCTGAACTGGGTAGATCCACAACTTTCACACCTTGCTTACTGTTCTTAGACAATGATTGGATGAAGGTGACTGTGCTGCCTGTGTGGATATAATGTTGGGGTATCTTCATGACACTCATTGGAACTGAAGAAGTGGCTTGGAGAAGCTACGAAACGTGTTCAACGTTACAGAACAAGCTATTGACATATTTTGAAGCCATACTGGTACCCAGTAGGACTGTGACAATAAGGATTTTGACAGTCTGAAGAGGTGGCTAGAAGAAGCCATGAAATGTGTTCCAGTTGTCCTCTCAGTCCAAAATGTGCACCTCACCGTACTTGAAAGACTTCCTGATACCAAGTATGGGATTATGTAACTAGAACTGGGTAGTTCCACAACTTTCACACCTTGCTTCCTGTTCTTGGACAATCAACATCTATTGCTGATTGGATGAAGGTGACTGTGCTGCCTGTGTGGATATAATGTTGGGGTATCTTTCTGACGCTCATTAGAACTGAAGAAGTGGCCTGGAGAAGCTACGATTCGTGGTCAACCTTACAGAACAAGCTATTGACATATTTTGAAGCCATACTGGTACCCAGTAGGACTGTGAGAAATAAGGATTTTGACAGTCGGAAGAGGTGTCTAGAAGAAGCCATGAAATATATTCCAGTTGTCCTCTCTGTCCAAAATGTGCACCTCACTGTACTTGAAAGACTTCCTGATACCAAGTATGGGATTATGTAACTAGAACTGGGTAGTTGCACAACTTTCACACCTTGCTTCTTGTTCTTGGACAATCAACATCTATTGCTGATTGGATGAAGGTGACTGTGCTGCCTGTGTGGATATAATGTTGGGGTATCTTCTTGACGCTCATTAGAACTGAAGCAGTGGCTTGGAGAAGCTACGAAAAGCTTTTTTAACATTACAGAACAAGATATTAACATATTTTGAAGCCATACTGGTACCCAGTAGGACTGTGACGATAAGGATTTTGATAGTCTGTAGAGGTGGCTAGAAGAAGCCATGAAATGTGTTACAGTTGTCCTCTCAGTCCAAAATGTGCACCTCACCGTACTTGAAAGACTTCCCGACACCCAGTATAGGATTATATAACTAGAACAAGGTGATTCCACAATGTTCACACGTTGTTGATGAATGGTGATTGGATGAAGGTGTCTGTGCTACCTGTGTGGCTACAAGTATTGGGGTTTGTTAGCAATAGTCACTACTAGAACTGAAGAAGTGTCTTGAAGAGGTGTCGAAAATCCTTCAACATTACAGAACAAGTCCAATTGAATGTGACAAACTACTATTAGATATACCATGATCTGGATTAATGAGATCCTTCACAGACATGTGAATAGCTTGGTTTTGCTTTACATATTGATAGCTTGGAACAGAACAGCCGAAAGTAAATCATAAGGTTTTTTTCTTATCATCTGTATTGCTATAGAAACAGCAAATCACAAATACTGTACACAAGCTAGCTACAACTAATGAGGTTTTTGACGTATTTTTTGTGCAATTAAACCCTGGAAGTGAGGTATAGTTACTGACAATGTTACCCGTATGTCATCTGATTCATTAAGGTGATTTCTCTACCTTGATATCAGATTCAGCAATGCAGAGAATCCTATTTCATTTTTTTTTAGTTATTCAAAGATCTAGTTCCATACCCCCCCCCCCCCCCTCTTCCCCATTTGTTTCCCATGTTCCCAAAAGGTATGGATACCCTGTGTAAAGAACCATTGTCCTAGTGCAGGGGCGTCAATTTCACTCTCATTGTGGTCCGCATCAGCATTATGGTTGCCCTCAAAGGGCCAGTAGTATATGTAAGACTAGATGCCAAAAGCCCCCCCCCCCCACCTCCCACCATCAGAAGTCAAGAGTACCCCACCATTCCTTACATCACAGTGCACCCCCCTAACCTTGTGCTGCTCCTAGGAAGAAGCTGGGGCAGTTTTACTGCTACAGGGCGGCACCTGTGTGCCAAATCACGTGTATATATATATATATATATATATATATATATATATATATATATATATACATGATCTAGCTCCTCCGGGTAGGGGCACCAGCAGCTCACTCCCGCTGTGAGCACACACGGTGGGAGCCCAGTGGTGGGTTCCGCAGACTCAATGTCCGCCGGCACCCGCTAATGATCGAGCAGAGATACAGAAAAGGTAAACAAGGCAGATAGCCATTCTCACAGGAGGAGGGAAGGCATGGATCCTGTGTCTCTGCAAAGCAGGGACTAGGATCCATGTCTTCCCCTAGTAAAAGCTCCTCCCACACTGTACTAAAACACTGGCTAGGCACACGGTTAACCCTTTGATCGTAGTAGTAGTAGTGATAGTAGTAGTATTAGTAGTAGTAGTGGTAGTAGTAGTAGTAGTAGTAGTGGTGGTGGTAGTAGTAGTTAACTGTAAATCTTTTTCTTAAAGCCACAAGAGCAGAGTAAATCTTCCAGAGGTCAAGTGGATAAACTAGACTGACTTTCTTCCAACAATGAACTACTGATAAATCAAATTTAGCACCTCCGAAATGCACGTTCTAGCAAAAAAAAACAACAGAGGTTCTAACCCTTCCACATTACCCAGAACTAAAAAAATAAAAAAATTGGATGGATCTGGGCTAAAAAATTGCCCATCGGTTACTGGACTGGAATGACAGTATTTTGATTTTATGTGCATTTGTTCAACCCTGCTTTATGTCTTTCACTACCTTGCAGCGTTTCCTTTTCTGGCCAGCGCTCCATCCATTCAACAAAATGGTTAAAACCAGGTTGATTTCATTTCCAAGGTACGTGCGAGCCGGGAAATAAATCATATTTTATCATACACAGGAAACCTTTCAATAAGAGGCAGCGATGAGGCAATGATGCTTATTACGGAGGCACTGACAAATGACACAAATGCATTCTGGTTATTTATCAAGCCGAGAACGTGACTCCCGTAAAGGCAACCAGAAGATGACTGAGTAATGTTTGACAAGGCTGCTTAAATACAATGAGGCAGAATCTGTTTCCTCTGGAAATTAACTTAGAGCTAATTCTTTGGAGTTTTCCACGTATTAATAATGTATTTATTGACTTAAAAATATCTGTCATGGCGAATCGGAGAGCGTAATATCTCAAAGTTTTCAAGCTTATAATTCAGTTGGGTCAAGAGCACTGATCAATTTAGGAAGTTAAAGAGTATCATCTGTTATGGTTTGTCTGAGCATGTAGATATTCTATCAAGCCAGGCCATCAATCATTGGGGGGGCTGCATTATTTAAGACAAACTAAAGAGTTAGTAGAGCTACGAAGGGATAAGACACCATCATAGGCATTAGAGAGGGATGCTGGGAACAAAAACTCTATCTTCTTCTGACGTTTGAAGGAGAAAACATATCCTGTATTAACCACCACTGGGAAAATTAAGTATACTAAGGGATTGCGTGAGAAAAAACTCAACCAACAAACTTCAAATTATTTAGTGCATGTGCTACTTTGAAAGTTAAATGTAAACCCAAAGATTCAAAAATTCAAATAAGCTTTAACAAGTTATTTTGAGGTCTTCAAATCTGCAGCTTTCAATAATATAATACCTGGGATGATCCTACCATGAAGGACCTAGTTCAAGCCGTAGTTGTTCCGCCATAAACCTCAGGACCTTCAGGTGCCACTTTAAGCAAAGTCCTATGGTGCACCGGTGACTCCCTTTTATTATAGGTGTCGGCGTTAGATGAGCCCATCCCAGCTCGGTGTGTGAACATGGGAAGAAAGAGGAAAAAACTGTAATGCCGCGTACACACGGTCGGATTTTCCAACGGAAAATGTCCTATCGGACCATGTTGTCGGAAATTCCGACCGTGTGTGGGCTCCATCGGACTTTTTCCGACGGAATGTCCGACGGAAAAAGTTTGAGATACTGCTCTCAAATTTTCTGACAACAAAGTCCTATCGGACTTTTTCCGATCGTGTGTATCGAATTCCGACGGACAAAGTGCCACGCATGCTCAGATCACATTACAAGACCAAAGCTATTGGCTACTAGCCTCTACGTAGTCCCGTTGTACGCAACGCACATCACCACGTTCAGGATGATCGGATTTTCCGTCAACTTTGTCCGACCGTGTGTATGCAACACCAGTGTTGGCCAAAATCCGTCGGAAATTTTTTTTGTGGTTTGTGGATTTTGTGGTCAGTATTTCCGATCGTGTTTACGGGGCATAAGAAAACAGCCCAGGTGTAAAAGGAAATGCAAGCAGCTTCTGCCCGTATCCTCCCAGACCATGTTCCAACGTGTTTCGCCCCGTCAGACTATCTTCATGGACCTTGCTTTGTGCACTGGTCCAAACCATTTGGTGGAGGGGGCATTATGGTGTGGGGTTGTTTTTCAGGGGTTGGGCTTGGCTCCTTAGTTCCAGTGAAGGGAACTCTTAAGGCGTCAGCATACCAAGACATTTTGGGCAATTTCATGCTCCCAACTTTGTGGTAACAGTTTGGGGACGGCCCCTTCCTGTTCCAACATGACTGCGCACCAGTGCACAAAGCAAGGTCCATAAAGACATGGATGAGCAAGTTTGGGGTGGAGGAACTTGACTGGCCTGCACAACCCGATAGAACCTCAACCCGATAGAACCCCTTTGGGATGAATTAGAGTGCAGACCCCAAGCCAGGCCTTCTCTCCAACATCAGCGCCTGGCCTCACAAATGTGCTTCTGGAAGAATTGTCAAACATTCCCATAGACACTTCTAAACCTTGTGGACGGCCTTCCCAGAAGAGTTGAAGCTGTTATAGCTGCAAAGGGTGGGCCAACTCAATCTTGAACCCTACGGACTAAGAAGCCATTAAAGTTCATGTGTAAGGGCCGGCGTCCCAATAGTTCCATAGTTACATAGTAGGTGAGGTCGAAAAAAGTCCAACCTATGTGTGCGATTATAAAATACTTTTGACAATATAATGTATGTCGTCTTTTGGTGGGTGAGCTTCAATGGCGAGCGGGCCCCATATATGCGGCCCTATGTAAACACTTTATTGTGCTGAGAGCATGCTCCCAGCACAGTGACGAACGGGTTACCGGAAAGCTCCCGATGCATACTTGCGAATCGGGAGCTTTCTGATCATGTGACTACTGTGACAGCCAATCACAGTGGTCACATGATCAGAATGCCCCGCCTCCACCTCCCAGCATTTAGATCCTCTTAAAGGGACGGAAAGGGGTAAAACAGCCTCATCTCTCGTTCTTCGTAGAAACACTTATTTTTGTGCAATGGTGTCGTGATTTTGTTATTTGGCAAATAGAGATTTTTTTTTTTTTTGCTGTATCCTATAACAAGGATTTTATTTTTGACCAGCGTCGTACAGGCAAAAAGTCATATCTCTTGTCGGATTCTCTATAAATTGTGTTGTTTCATTTCCTCGAAAAACCGTGTGGATAGCGGTGGTGGGGGGGGGGGGGGGTTGTTGTGTGACTATCGCAATGTTTTTCTTGACCTTTCATTAGAATTGTTGCTTACGCCAATACAGATCTTCTCACTGACACCCAGAGGGATTATGAAAAATAAGATGTGCTCCCCCCCCCCCCACACCAGCACCACCCCACCCCCACCTTTTCGTTGTTTAGCCTGTGTACACTTATTAGGCTCACAAATATAAAGCTATTATAAAAATGAGAAAGTGCTACCGCTGCCAAAAAAAAAAAAAAAAAACTGTCACCGCGCTAAATTATTATATAAATATAAGAGAAGTATGTCTGTAAAATATTCACTCAATGAACATCCCAAGGTGATGATTTGCCCGGGCTGTTTTTATTCCTGGGAGATCCATTATGCATTTCGGTATGCCACATGTCACGGTATGAATCAGACGCTTAATGCATCTGCGTTTTTAAAAGCAGAGGCCATTTTCCCAATAGAACCCGCTGTAAGGGATGAAAAAAAAAAAAAAAAAAAAAAAAGCGTAGACATCCTGGCTTTTGTGGGCATAATTTAATGTCTTTCTTATCGTCGCGGTGAATCACGCACCATGCCGCGCGTACTTATGCACAATATATTGCTTAAATCCATGCAAATATTTTTTACCGCGATCGTAGTATTTTACATGGAAGGTCAGTGAAGTTTGAGAGGCATTGAAATATATTCCCTTTGTACTTATATTGTAGTGGTAATATTCAACATATGCACATAGATCTTAATATCCGTGGATTTATGTTTTTCCCGCGGTATATATTGTTTTATGGGCGGTCGTTTGCATGCGGATTCCGACAAGAGCTGCCGATCCGCCTAGAATTATGCCATCCACTCTCTTATTACGAGGAGAGAAGCAAATATTTTTAATGCTTATTTTTTTGGCAATAAATGGTCAGGTCCACTCAATATCACTCATAAATTAAAGGGGTTGTTGAAACCAAGAGCTCTAAGGATTAATGGGATGGTTTATTCATGCAAAATATATATATTCGTTTTTTTTCTGGGCTGAGGCTAGGCATAGACGGGTGATTGAAATGGATCGGCCACCGTTTTCTCTGGTGTCCAGTCAGGGCCAGCCTGGACCAAACGGTGGTCTGTGGAAGAATGGCTATGCCGGACTTTCCGGCAGACTAGGTCCGACGGTCTTCCCGACGAACTTTCGGCGTAGTTCCAACGGACATTTCCAACTAACGGACTTGGCCACACACGAACGGACTAAAGCCCCATACACATGCTCGGATTATCCGTCGGATCATGTCCGTCGTACTTTGTCCGATGTTGGTTTTGCGTACACACGGTCGGACAAAGTTGTCGGAAAATCCGATCATTCTGAACGTGGTGACGTTTGTTGCCTACGACGGGACTACGTAGAGGCTAGTAGCCAATAGCTTTGGTCTTGTAATGTGATCTGAGCATGCGTAGCACTTTGTCCGTCGGAATTCGCTACACACGATCGGATTTGGTGTGATCGGACTTTGTTGTCGGAAAATCTATCCAGCAGGAGATAGAACTTTGTCCGTCGGACAATCCGATGGAAACTGTCCGATGGTGCCTACACACGGTCGGAATTTCCGACAACATTGTCCGATAGGACAGAATCCATCGGAAAATCCGACCGTGTGTATGGGGCTTAAGTCCATTTGAAAGTCCGTTCGTTTTGAACATGATGACGTTAACGGGACTAAAAAAGGAAGTTCAATAGCCAGTAGCCAATAGCTTCCCTTGCATTGTATTTGGTCCGTCGGACCAGCAAAAGGACGAACAGTTTTCCCAATAGGAATTGAGTCCGCCGGACAGATTTGAAACATGTTCTATTTCTAGGTCCGTCTGATTTTTACAGCCCACACACCATTGGATTGTCTGACGGACTAATTCCGTCGGACCTAGTCTGCTGGAAAGTCCGGTCGTGTGTACGTGGCATTAGAGGTTAGTACACTATATTGTCAAAAGATTTCCAGTACCTGTTCATTACTGTGCTGGAAGATGGGGCCACTCGCCATTGAAGCCCACCCACTGAGAGGCAACATACACTATATTGTCAAAAGTATTGGGGCGTCTCCCTTTACACGCACATGAACTTTAATGGCATCCCAGTCTAAGTCCATAGGGTTCAATATTGAGTTGGCCCACCCTTTGCAGCTATAACAACTTCAACTCTTCTGGAAAGGCTGTCCACAAGGTTTAGGAGTGTGTCTATGGCTTAGAGGTTAGTACACTATATTGTCAAAAGCTTTCCAGTACCTGTTCATTACTGTGCTGGAAGATGGGGCCGCTCGCCATTGAAGCCCACCCACTGAGAGGCTACATACACTATATTGTCAAAAGTATTGGGATGTCTCCGTTTACATGCACATGAACTTTAATGGCATCCCAGTCCGTAGGGTTCAATATTGGGTTAGCCCACCCTTTGCAGCCCTTAACAGCCTCAACTCTTCTGGGAAGGCTGTTCACAAGGTTTAGGAGTGTGTCTATGAGCAGGGGTCACAAACTGGTGGCCCTCCAGCTGTTCGCGAAACTACAAGTCCCATCATGCCTGTGGGAGTCATGCTTGTAACTGTCAGCCTTGCATTGCTCATGGGACTTGTAGTTTCGCAACAGCTGGAGGGCCGCCAGTTTGAGACCCCTGGCTTAGAGGTTAGTACACTATATTGTAAAAAGCTTTCCAGTACCTGTTCATTACTGTGCTGGAAGATGGGGCTGCTCTTTATTGAAGCCCACCCACTGAGAGGCTACATACACTATATTGTCAAAAGTATTGTGAAGCCTGCCTTAACACGCATATGAACTTTAATGGCATCCTAGTCTAAGCCCGTAGGGTTCAATATTGAGTTGGCCCACCCTATGCAGCTATAACAGCTTCAACTCTTCTTGGAAGGCCGTCCACAAGGTTTTAGAGTTTGTAATGAACAGGTACTGGAAAGCATTTGACAATATAGTGTACTGACCTCTAAGCCAGGGGTCTCAAACTGGCAGCCCTCCAGAAAATGACAAGTCCCATGAGGCAATGCAAGGCTGACAGTTACAAGCATGACTCCCACAGGCAGAGGCATGGTGGGACTTCCAGTTTCGCAACAGCTGGAGGGACGCCAGTTTGAGACCCCTACCCATAGACACACTCCTAAACCTTGTGGACAGCCTTCCCAGAAGAGTTAAGGCTGTTAAGGGCTGCAAAGAGTGGGCCAACTCAATAATGAACCCTACGGACTAAGACTGGGATGTCATTAAAGTTTATGTGCGTGAAATTTATAAATGCATACTGGTCTACTTTTAACAAGTGCGCCAGGTGATAACCCTCACATTGGTCCTATATCCCTCCCACAAGGCCGTAACACAGCTGTAACTCTTGCTTATCAAATATCTCTTTATTTGAACCCACCAGTAAAATGGGTTAAACCAGAGGTCTCCATACTCTCTAAGCAAAGGGCCAGTTTACTGTCCTTCAGGATTTAGGGGGGCCGGGCTGTGGTTAGTGGCAATCGAAAATGCATCGGCATCAGTGCCCCATCGTTGGTGTCAATGGGAGGAATAGTGCCCCATTGTTGATATCAATGAAAATTATAGTGCCCCATTGATGGTGTCAGTAGGGGGAATAGTGCTCCATCATTAGTGTCAGCTGGTGGAATAGTGCCCCAAGGGCCAGATAAAGGCAAGCAAAGGGCCACATTTGGCCCCCGGCCCACGTTTTGGAGACCACTGGATTAAACCATTAGCTGGTTCATGACAGTTATATGACTAATGAGTGTATTTAGACCTCATTATTTAGAGGTTTCGCAGGTTTTGGTGTGTGGTGTTTTTTTTCACAAAGGTGGAGGAATGGACACGGACCCAATGATTTGGGGAATATTTTACTCACAATTGTTTTATATTACATTTGCATGTAGCGCTACCTCAAAGGGCCGCTGGCATTTAATTGGTTCATCCTCAACAAGCACAGAGGCTGCCTGTCCACACAAGCTACAGTCCTTTCACACTGGCTCCAATAAACAGTCTAGGACAGGGGTGTCAAACTCAATTTGATCATGGACCACATCAGCATTATGGTGGCCTCAAAGGGCCAATTGTTTCTGTAAGATTATATAAAATTATCCAGGACCTTTTATCCTCAGAGATTAGGTGCAGAAACACAACCACAGTGCCCCCCCCCCCCCCTCCCCGTCAAACCGCAGCTGAATCAACTGTGGGAAATGGTCCTAGCGCTTGCTGGACTTTCTTGGGCGCCTTGAAGCCTTCTTCACAACAACTGAACCTCTCTCCTTGAAATTCTTCCGATAAATGGTTGATTTTATGTGCAATCTTAGTAGCTGCAATATCCCTACCTGGGAAACCCTTTTGCATTTTGAAAAGCAATGATAACTGCACGTTTCCTTGCATGGTTAACAGAGGAAGAACAATGATTTCAAGTACCACCCTCCTTTTAAAGCTTCCAGTCTGTTATTCTAACTCAATCAGCATTACAGAGTGATTTCCAGCATTGTCCTCGTCAACGCGGAGACCTGTGTTAAAGAGAGAATCACTGACATGATATCAGCTGGTCTTTTTGTGGCAGGGCTGAAATGCAGTGGAAATGTTTTTTTTGGGTGGATCAAGTTAATTTTTGTGCCAAAAAGGGACTTTGAATTTAATTGCAATTCGTCTGATCACTCTTCATAACATTCTGGAGTAAATGCAATCTGCCTTTATAAAAACTGGCAGACTTTGTGAAAATGTATACTTGTGTAATTCTCAAAATTTTTGGCCAGGGCTGTATATCTGCAGTGTGAGATCATTAAAAAGAGTTGTAAAGTCAGAAGGTTTTTTTAAAGCTAAAGCGGAGTTCCACACGTTTTTTCGTTTATTAAAAGTCAGCATCTACAAAAAGTGTAGCTGCTGACTATTAATAAACAGACACTTACCTGTCCCACGGTCCAGCTATGCGGGCGCCCGGAGCCTCGCTCCTCTCCCCCTCCTCTCCGCTGGTGCCGTCATAGCAACTGTGGGCACCTGGCCGTGACAGCTTTCGGCTTCACGGCTGGGCGCGCACTGCACATGCACGAGTCGTGCTGCGCTCTGCTTGTGGCCAGGCAATCTTCTGGGACCGGTGACGTGTCCCAGAAGATTGCAGAGAGGGAGGGGCCACCTAGGGGGAGAGGAGGAGTCGTCTAGGCGGCCAAGAGCAGGAAGGAGGAAGTGGGACAGGAAGTCCCACTCTAAACTAGGTACACACTCCCCCCCCCCCAAAAAAAAATGACAAGTCAAATGTGGCATTTTAGGGGGCGGAGTGGTTTGATTGACATCCGAGTTAGATGTCACTTCCGGTTTTCTCTCTCCCATTGTGCCCGAGAGAGAAAACCGGAAGTATGAGGAGTGGACTCCTACACCGCCACTGCCAGTGCCCACTGAAGGAGACACGGCAGGAGAGGACACCACAGCAAGGTAAGTGGGGGGGGGGGGGTTGATGGGACACAGGCTGCATTTGATGGGACAGTGAGGCTGCATTTGATGGGACAGTGAGGCTGCATTTGATAGGGCACAGTGAGGCTGCATTTAAAGGGCACAGTGGCTGCATAAGATGGGCACAGTGGTTGTATAAGATGGGCACAGTAGCTGTATTTGATATGGCACAGTGGGAGCATTTGATATGGCACAGTACAATATTTGTTGGGCAAGTGAGTGGTGGCAGGTTGGTCTATCACTTCTCACGTATATAAATATCAAATTTGTGAGGCCTAGTGTGCATTAACACGGCCAATACCCCAAAGAGAAGTTTAAACAGATAGACATAAAGAGTATATGCATGTGAAAAAAGATATTTTATTAAGGGCTTTGGGCCCAAAAGTAGATCAATGAATGGGTAAATATACATATAATTGTACAAGGCAGTATATATACATGGTATTCATGTGCGACCATAAACATGTACAGAAATGCATAAATTGCACAACAACTTGCGATAATATCGGGGTCTTTCAGGAAAATGCCGACATGTTTCGGACGGACGTCCTTTTTCAAGGCAATATCTGTTCCTGTGTTTGCTCAATAATACTGTATAAGACAGGGTAGAGTCATTAATATACAACATAATGTATAGATAGGTATAAACCTGTGAATTACACCGCTCAATGGTAATGGTACTCACTTGCAATATATTTGAAGGGCTTGGAGTAAGCCCAATAATCTTGAGGTACAAGAGTATGGTATCAGTATGTCCATGCAGTATACAATGGATCTTGTGCTGTTAAAAGCAAACGGCTGCTACACATTTGAAAGGCTGCAAGATCTCCAAGCCATGCAATGAAGGTTTGCAATGGCTAGTGGTGCCTGGGCCAAAGATGATAAGTAGCTATAAGGTAAAAGGGAGTGGGTAGAGTACTATTAGTATCGCAACAAAAAATGGGTTGGTGCAACATAAGTTGCAAAAAGTAAGATGTTAATGTTACCTGGTACAGGGAGAGTTTGCGGTATGCTGCAGTGTAGCCAAACGCCGGCAGGAAGGTATAATGCCTAATCCCGCCATTGTGGAGGCTAATATAAGGTGTATTGATGAGTGTCAGCTGTGCAAGCCATAGTGAAAGGTAATTGCACTAGACTGTGTGGTGATTGCGGGGCCAGGTGTGGGGATGGTGGCTGAGAGGCCACATTACAATATCCCCAGTGTTGAGATCTCAGATGCGGCGGCGCCGCGCGTCGACACGTCCAAAGGGGCGTGGCCTCGTGCGGCGTCGGAGCGTCACCGACGCGGGTAGACTTACCCCTCCCCGTGTGCTGGAACGCAAGCGGGGGGGGCGCGTAAGAAGGAAAGACGTGCGCCTCAATGGGTATTTGTGGCGCATGCGCCGTGTGGAATACGCGCATGCGCACAAGGTCTTACCCGCGCCGGGCAGCCAGTAAATCAAGTGGAAGCAGGGAAGCTGGATGCAGTATTAGATGGGTGTAATATAAGAGAGTATAACACTATGAATACATTACAACTGCATTTGGTATGTTAGACATAGTATTTTCAGCGAGTGAGTCACAATTACCATGGAGATGGATAAGAGGCCCCCTGGTGGACAGAGACAAACACGGCATTTAGAATAGCAGAAACAACAATATTCATATATTTGCAAAAAGTAATAAGAACATATGTGTATATAAGATATATTGGTATCATTGAGTTAGTATAGATGTAGAGACATTGCAAACAATACAGTAAGTAAACATGATGAAACATGGTGTGAACATGTTTGCAAAACATTATGACAGATACATTCTTATTGAAACAGAGCAGGATGACCATGATATAGGTATATAGTTAAACCAGGTGGAGAAGGGGTTCCAGAGGACATAGTACTCGGGGAGCCCATCTCATAACCTGTAGAAATTATAGATCAAGTTCACATACCCCTGATTCAAAGCCCTCAAGATAGGGCTTAAAATTGAATGCCTCGTTGAGGCCAGGGGGGGATGTGGCGTTGAGGTGGAAAATCCATTTGAGCTCACTTTGAAGTAGGGATTTGTTATAGTCGCCCCCTCGATTGGGTGGGGGAATGTGATCAAGTGCTCTGAATGTGATCTGAGGGGTTGAGTCCTGGTGCACTATTGCACAGTGTCGCCCTAGGGGGAGGTCAGGGTCTTTTTGGTTAATACTAAGGATGTGTCGATAGATGCGTTTCCAAAAGGGAAGTTTGGTTTTCCCAACATAAAAACACCCACACTCGCACTCTAGTAGGTAGACAATGCCGACTGAGCGGCAATTGACAAAATGTTGGGGGAAGAAGGGTTGTCCATTGGGTAAGGTGTTGGATCTGTTGGATTTGGATAGGTACTTGCAGTATCTACATTTGCCACAAGGGAATGTCCCCTTTGTTTGTTTTTGTAAATAGCTGACAGGAGTATATTCACTTCTGATTAATTTATCACGAAGGGAAGGGGCTCGTCTATAAGTAAGTAAAGGGTGTGCCGGTACAAATGGAGACAGTGAGTGATCTGTGGTTAAAATGTACCAATGTTTCTCTAAGATCTGCGTGATGGAGGAATGTTGTTCGCAGAAATTAGTAATGATTCGCAGTGGGGTTTGTTTGGCTTGTGGTTTGGAAGGGAAAAGTAGGGAGTTACGTTTTTTTGATTTTGCTTTTTTGTATGCAATTTTCAAAATTTTAGGTGGGTATCCTCGTTCTAACAACCTATTTCGTAGGACCGAGGCCTCATTTTCAAAGGAGGCCTCGGTTGAGCAGTTGCGGCGGGCACGAAGGTATTGGGCATATGGAATAGAATTGAGGAGAGGTTCCGGGTGGAAGCTGGAGGCAGCAAGAATGGTGTTACCTGCAGTAGGTTTGCGGTATAGGTGACTTTGGATATGGCCTTCGGAGTCTTTTATAAGGTTAAGGTCTAAAAAACAAATGGAAGTGGGGCTAGAAGTCATAGTAAATCTCAAATTTAGCTGATTGGCAGTATTCAAATAGGTCAAAAAATCTTGTAGGATTTGGTTGGATCCCTGCCAGACAATGAAGATATCGTCGATATATCGGCGAAAAGTGACAATATGTTTAGTGTACATGTTGGCAGAGGGGTCTGAAAATAGAAGACGTTCCCACTCCCCCAAGTACAGATTGGCGTAGGCCGGTGCGCAACAAGTGCCCATGGCCACGCCCTGTACTTGGAGGTAGTGGGAACCATCAAATGAAAAAAAGTTATTGTTAAGAATAAAATTTAAAGCATTTATGATAAATGTGGAAAGGTCAGAGGAGTATAAGGAGGAAGTAGTGAGTATATGTCGAATGGCAGAGAGTCCTAGGGTATGAGGGATCGAACTGTATAGTGCCTCGACATCGATCGCGACAAGTAAGGTGTCGGGACCAATGGTTAGGGAGGACAAGCTTTGTAAAAGATGAGTGGTGTCTCTTATATATGAGGGAAGTTGGATAACAAGGGGTTGCAGTAGTTTATCAATATAGCGGCTAAGGTTATCTGTAAGAGAGCCTCTTCCGGAAACTATGGGCCTGCCTGGTGGTCTGGGAAGGTTTTTGTGCACCTTAGGGAGTGCATAAAACGTCGCTATACGTGGAAATTTAGTTCTAACATAATCACTGGTGTTTTTGTCTAATACCCCTTGAGTGGTGGCGGAGTCTATGAGTGTGTATAATTGTTGTTGTGCTGAAGAAATGAAAGATATGGAGATCTTTTTGTACCATTCCTTGTTCTGGAGGATATCATGGCACATTTGAGTATAGTGGTCCCTATCCAGTATAACAATGTTTCCGCCTTTATCGGCGGGTTTTATTATTATCGTGGAATTAGTTTTGAGATTTTGAAGGGCAAGGTATTGGTTGTATGAGAAGTTTCTTGCCTTAGATCGGTTGGGATAAATTTTTAAGTTACGGATTTCCCGTGTAACTGCCTGCAAAAATAGTGCAGCTCGGGGGTTGGTGCTGGGGGGTGGGTAGAAACTAGATTTCTTTTTTATGGTAATTTTAGGGGGTGGGTGTGATGAAGTGAGAGGATTGTCCTCAGTGCTGGCTAAGAGAGTGTCAAGATCAAGAGTATCTATTAAGTTGGAATTGTCACTTTCATCCAAGAGTTCGGTTAACTGTTGGAGGGCCGTGGTTTCCGCTGCAGAGTGTAGAAGCGAATCAGAAAAAGGATTGGGTGTGTATATGCTGTGTAATAACAGTTTGCGAATAAACAAATGAATGTCTTTAATGACAGTGAATTTGTCTATGTGAGATACAGGGCAAAAGGTGAGTCCCTTTTCAAGGACAGAAATTTCATGCTTGGTGAGTGAGTGTTTAGAAAGGTTGATGATATTACTAGACACTGGGGTTATCTTGGTGTTCTTTTTGGTTGATAAGTGTTGTTGTGTTGAATTCTTTGTGAAGCTCGCATGAGGTCTAAAAAATCAAAGTGTTGGGAGGATGAAGGTAAAGAGTGTGATCTGGAGGTCTTCGAGGACGAGGAAGCAGCCGACGGATCTCTGGCCGGTGAGTCGTCGGCAGGTCCCTCGGGATCGGAGACCTCGTCACTGGAAAGGTTGGGTGTGCGGCCTCTTTTTGGATTGCGTGGGCCTCGTGTGAGATGGGGTTTGGGTGCAACATGTGAATTGTCTGTGTTGCGATCGGCAGCATATTTGGGAGGTGTAGGTTTAGAGGCGAAGCGTGCTGGAGCTGGTGGGCGTGCAGCACGGTTGGCCTCGTTCCATTTGTAGGCTCTTTCCTCTTGGAAAGCTTTTTTGTCGCGGAAGAATTTTTTGTCCTTCTGCGTCAAAGTGTCATGATTAAATTTATCAAAACGTTTTTTGAGTTGGAGATCAAGTGTTTTATATAGTGGATGATCTAGGAATTGTGCTAGCTGAGTATTTAGTGATGCTAATTTGGCATCAAGGACGGACATCTGTGTCTCATATTGTTGTATCAAAAGTTTCATCAAATCAATGGAACATTGTTTGAGGACACCCTCCCAGGCCTGCTTGAAGTCTGGGGGGATGTCCTGAAATGTGGGAAAAATTTGGACCCTGAGTCCGAAGGGGTTAATACTGTGGGCAATGTAGTCCTTGAAGGACTTGATGTGCCAGAAAAGGGAAGCTTTTTTCTGGACAGTATGTGTAAGGTTAAGGAAAACAAATCGTAATTGGGATTCAATGAATTCATTAGATTGAAATTGCTGTAAAGTGCTAGTCATGCGGGTCTCCCAATCCTCCCCAAGGAAGATTGCCATGATGGTTGGGGGGATACTATGAGGGTGATAATCACAAAACCAGGTTAAAGGTAATAGTGGTCATAGAGTACAGGACAAAAGTCAAAAACTCGTATTTACGTCAGGTCACATATATAGACATGAATATGAAATGAGGTAAGGAGTGCCAGCAGTCACTTGCTCAGGTAGGGGTTTTATTTATGGCTTGACCATAAGCAAATCAAAATACAATATTTGTTGGGCAAGTGAGTGGTGGCAGGTTGGTCTATCACTTCTCACGTATATAAATATCAAATTTGTGAGGCCTAGTGTGCATTAACACGGCCAATACCCCAAAGAGAAGTTTAAACAGATAGACATAAAGAGTATATGCATGTGAAAAAAGATATTTTATTAAGGGCTTTGGGCCCAAAAGTAGATCAATGAATGGGTAAATATACATATAATTGTACAAGGCAGTATATATACATGGTATTCATGTGCGACCATAAACATGTACAGAAATGCATAAATTGCACAACAACTTGCGATAATATCGGGGTCTTTCAGGAAAATGCCGACATGTTTCGGACGGACGTCCTTTTTCAAGGCAATATCTGTTCCTGTGTTTGCTCAATAATACTGTATAAGACAGAGTAGAGTCATTAATATACAACATAATGTATAGATAGGTATAAACCTGTGAATTACACCGCTCAATGGTAATGGTACTCACTTGCAATATATTTGAAGGGCTTGGAGTAAGCCCAATAATCTTGAGGTACAAGAGTATGGTATCAGTATGTCCATGCAGTATACAATGGATCTTGTGCTGTTAAAAGCAAACGGCTGCTACACATTTGAAAGGCTGCAAGATCTCCAAGCCATGCAATGAAGGTTTGCAATGGCTAGTGGTGCCTGGGCCAAAGATGATAAGTAGCTATAAGGTAAAAGGGAGTGGGTAGAGTACTATTAGTATCGCAACAAAAAATGGGTTGGTGCAACATAAGTTGCAAAAAGTAAGATGTTAATGTTACCTGGTACAGGGAGAGTTTGCGGTATGCTGCAGTGTAGCCAAACGCCGGCAGGAAGGTATAATGCCTAATCCCGCCATTGTGGAGGCTAATATAAGGTGTATTGATGAGTGTCAGCTGTGCAAGCCATAGTGAAAGGTAATTGCACTAGACTGTGTGGTGATTGCGGGGCCAGGTGTGGGGATGGTGGCTGAGAGGCCACATTACAATATCCCCAGTGTTGAGATCTCAGATGCGGCGGCGCCGCGCGTCGACACGTCCAAAGGGGCGTGGCCTCGTGCGGCGTCGGAGCGTCACCGACGCGGGTAGACTTACCCCTCCCCGTGTGCTGGAACGCAAGCGGGGGGGGCGCGTAAGAAGGAAAGACGTGCGCCTCAATGGGTATTTGTGGCGCATGCGCCGTGTGGAATACGCGCATGCGCACAAGGTCTTACCCGCGCCGGGCAGCCAGTAAATCAAGTGGAAGCAGGGAAGCTGGATGCAGTATTAGATGGGTGTAATATAAGAGAGTATAACACTATGAATACATTACAACTGCATTTGGTATGTTAGACATAGTATTTTCAGCGAGTGAGTCACAATTACCATGGAGATGGATAAGAGGCCCCCTGGTGGACAGAGACAAACACGGCATTTAGAATAGCAGAAACAACAATATTCATATATTTGCAAAAAGTAATAAGAACATATGTGTATATAAGATATATTGGTATCATTGAGTTAGTATAGATGTAGAGACATTGCAAACAATACAGTAAGTAAACATGATGAAACATGGTGTGAACATGTTTGCAAAACATTATGACAGATACATTCTTATTGAAACAGAGCAGGATGACCATGATATAGGTATATAGTTAAACCAGGTGGAGAAGGGGTTCCAGAGGACATAGTACTCGGGGAGCCCATCTCATAACCTGTAGAAATTATAGATCAAGTTCACATACCCCTGATTCAAAGCCCTCAAGATAGGGCTTAAAATTGAATGCCTCGTTGAGGCCAGGGGGGGATGTGGCGTTGAGGTGGAAAATCCATTTGAGCTCACTTTGAAGTAGGGATTTGTTATAGTCGCCCCCTCGATTGGGTGGGGGAATGTGATCAAGTGCTCTGAATGTGATCTGAGGGGTTGAGTCCTGGTGCACTATTGCACAGTGTCGCCCTAGGGGGAGGTCAGGGTCTTTTTGGTTAATACTAAGGATGTGTCGATAGATGCGTTTCCAAAAGGGAAGTTTGGTTTTCCCAACATAAAAACACCCACACTCGCACTCTAGTAGGTAGACAATGCCGACTGAGCGGCAATTGACAAAATGTTGGGGGAAGAAGGGTTGTCCATTGGGTAAGGTGTTGGATCTGTTGGATTTGGATAGGTACTTGCAGTATCTACATTTGCCACAAGGGAATGTCCCCTTTGTTTGTTTTTGTAAATAGCTGACAGGAGTATATTCACTTCTGATTAATTTATCACGAAGGGAAGGGGCTCGTCTATAAGTAAGTAAAGGGTGTGCCGGTACAAATGGAGACAGTGAGTGATCTGTGGTTAAAATGTACCAATGTTTCTCTAAGATCTGCGTGATGGAGGAATGTTGTTCGCAGAAATTAGTAATGATTCGCAGTGGGGTTTGTTTGGCTTGTGGTTTGGAAGGGAAAAGTAGGGAGTTACGTTTTTTTGATTTTGCTTTTTTGTATGCAATTTTCAAAATTTTAGGTGGGTATCCTCGTTCTAACAACCTATTTCGTAGGACCGAGGCCTCATTTTCAAAGGAGGCCTCGGTTGAGCAGTTGCGGCGGGCACGAAGGTATTGGGCATATGGAATAGAATTGAGGAGAGGTTCCGGGTGGAAGCTGGAGGCAGCAAGAATGGTGTTACCTGCAGTAGGTTTGCGGTATAGGTGACTTTGGATATGGCCTTCGGAGTCTTTTATAAGGTTAAGGTCTAAAAAACAAATGGAAGTGGGGCTAGAAGTCATAGTAAATCTCAAATTTAGCTGATTGGCAGTATTCAAATAGGTCAAAAAATCTTGTAGGATTTGGTTGGATCCCTGCCAGACAATGAAGATATCGTCGATATATCGGCGAAAAGTGACAATATGTTTAGTGTACATGTTGGCAGAGGGGTCTGAAAATAGAAGACGTTCCCACTCCCCCAAGTACAGATTGGCGTAGGCCGGTGCGCAACAAGTGCCCATGGCCACGCCCTGTACTTGGAGGTAGTGGGAACCATCAAATGAAAAAAAGTTATTGTTAAGAATAAAATTTAAAGCATTTATGATAAATGTGGAAAGGTCAGAGGAGTATAAGGAGTATAAGGAGGAAGTAGTGAGTATATGTCGAATGGCAGAGAGTCCTAGGGTATGAGGGATCGAACTGTATAGTGCCTCGACATCGATCGCGACAAGTAAGGTGTCGGGAACGTCTTCTATTTTCAGACCCCTCTGCCAACATGTACACTAAACATATTGTCACTTTTCGCCGATATATCGACGATATCTTCATTGTCTGGCAGGGATCCAACCAAATCCTACAAGATTTTTTGACCTATTTGAATACTGCCAATCAGCTAAATTTGAGATTTACTATGACTTCTAGCCCCACTTCCATTTGTTTTTTAGACCTTAACCTTATAAAAGACTCCGAAGGCCATATCCAAAGTCACCTATACCGCAAACCTACTGCAGGTAACACCATTCTTGCTGCCTCCAGCTTCCACCCGGAACCTCTCCTCAATTCTATTCCATATGCCCAATACCTTCGTGCCCGCCGCAACTGCTCAACCGAGGCCTCCTTTGAAAATGAGGCCTCGGTCCTACGAAATAGGTTGTTAGAACGAGGATACCCACCTAAAATTTTGAAAATTGCATACAAAAAAGCAAAATCAAAAAAACGTAACTCCCTACTTTTCCCTTCCAAACCACAAGCCAAACAAACCCCACTGCGAATCATTACTAATTTCTGCGAACAACATTCCTCCATCACGCAGATCTTAGAGAAACATTGGTACATTTTAACCACAGATCACTCACTGTCTCCATTTGTACCGGCACACCCTTTACTTACTTATAGACGAGCCCCTTCCCTTCGTGATAAATTAATCAGAAGTGAATATACTCCTGTCAGCTATTTACAAAAACAAACAAAGGGGACATTCCCTTGTGGCAAATGTAGATACTGCAAGTACCTATCCAAATCCAACAGATCCAACACCTTACCCAATGGACAACCCTTCTTCCCCCAACATTTTGTCAATTGCCGCTCAGTCGGCATTGTCTACCTACTAGAGTGCGAGTGTGGGTGTTTTTATGTTGGGAAAACCAAACTTCCCTTTTGGAAACGCATCTATCGACACATCCTTAGTATTAACCAAAAAGACCCTGACCTCCCCCTAGGGCGACACTGTGCAATAGTGCACCAGGACTCAACCCCTCAGATCACATTCAGAGCACTTGATCACATTCCCCCACCCAATCGAGGGGGCGACTATAACAAATCCCTACTTCAAAGTGAGCTCAAATGGATTTTCCACCTCAACGCCACATCCCCCCCTGGCCTCAACGAGGCATTCAATTTTAAGCCCTATCTTGAGGGCTTTGAATCAGGGGTATGTGAACTTGATCTATAATTTCTACAGGTTATGAGATGGGCTCCCCGAGTACTATGTCCTCTGGAACCCCTTCTCCACCTGGTTTAACTATATACCTATATCATGGTCATCCTGCTCTGTTTCAATAAGAATGTATCTGTCATAATGTTTTGCAAACATGTTCACACCATGTTTCATCATGTTTACTTACTGTATTGTTTGCAATGTCTCTACATCTATACTAACTCAATGATACCAATATATCTTATATACACATATGTTCTTATTACTTTTTGCAAATATATGAATATTGTTGTTTCTGCTATTCTAAATGCCGTGTTTGTCTCTGTCCACCAGGGGGCCTCTTATCCATCTCCATGGTAATTGTGACTCACTCGCTGAAAATACTATGTCTAACATACCAAATGCAGTTGTAATGTATTCATAGTGTTATACTCTCTTATATTACACCCATCTAATACTGCATCCAGCTTCCCTGCTTCCACTTGATTTACTGGCTGCCCGGCGCGGGTAAGACCTTGTGCGCATGCGCGTATTCCACACGGCGCATGCGCCACAAATACCCATTGAGGCGCACGTCTTTCCTTCTTACGCGCCCCCCCCGCTTGCGTTCCAGCACACGGGGAGGGGTAAGTCTACCCGCGTCGGTGACGCTCCGACGCCGCACGAGGCCACGCCCCTTTGGACGTGTCGACGCGCGGCGCCGCCGCATCTGAGATCTCAACACTGGGGATATTGTAATGTGGCCTCTCAGCCACCATCCCCACACCTGGCCCCGCAATCACCACACAGTCTAGTGCAATTACCTTTCACTATGGCTTGCACAGCTGACACTCATCAATACACCTTATATTAGCCTCCACAATGGCGGGATTAGGCATTATACCTTCCTGCCGGCGTTTGGCTACACTGCAGCATACCGCAAACTCTCCCTGTACCAGGTAACATTAACATCTTACTTTTTGCAACTTATGTTGCACCAACCCATTTTTTGTTGCGATACTAACAGTACTCTACCCACTCCCTTTTACCTTATAGCTACTTATCATCTTTGGCCCAGGCACCACTAGCCATTGCAAACCTTCATTGCATGGCTTGGAGATCTTGCAGCCTTTCAAATGTGTAGCAGCCGTTTGCTTTTAACAGCACAAGATCCATTGTATACTGCATGGACATACTGATACCATACTCTTGTACCTCAAGATTATTGGGCTTACTCCAAGCCCTTCAAATATATTGCAAGTGAGTACCATTACCATTGAGCGGTGTAATTCACAGGTTTATACCTATCTATACATTATGTTGTATATTAATGACTCTACCCTGTCTTATACAGTATTATTGAGCAAACACAGGAACAGATATTGCCTTGAAAAAGGACGTCCGTCCGAAACATGTCGGCATTTTCCTGAAAGACCCCGATATTATCGCAAGTTGTTGTGCAATTTATGCATTTCTGTACATGTTTATGGTCGCACATGAATACCATGTATATATACTGCCTTGTACAATTATATGTATATTTACCCATTCATTGATCTACTTTTGGGCCCAAAGCCCTTAATAAAATATCTTTTTTCACATGCATATACTCTTTATGTCTATCTGTTTAAACTTCTCTTTGGGGTATTGGCCGTGTTAATGCACACTAGGCCTCACAAATTTGATATTGATATGGCACAGTGGGAGCATTTGATGGGCACAGTGGCTGCGTTTGATGGCACAGTGGCGGCAATTGATGGGCACAGTGGCTGCATTTGATGGGCACAGTGGCTGCATTTAATGGGCACAGTGGCTGCGTTTGATGGGCACAGTGGCTGCGATTGATGGGTTTTTTTTTTTTTCAGAACTTGTTTGCGCCCCCCGAAAAATTTTGAGCACCAGCCGCCACTGAGTGCAAACAGGGCACGGTTAGTCAGTAATGGGGAAAGATCAGCTGCAGGGAGACCACAGGCTATACTGGTGACTAGGCCTTTGCCCTGAGCTTCCTTTTGTGGGCACAGCACCCATAGTTCAGATCTTCTCCATCATGCCAGCAAAGTGTGCAAAGATGGAATTTGGGTGGAGTTCGCCTTGAGACTCATAAATAAGCATCACGTATTAGAGACATGAACATCTTAGTTTGCAGTTGGAACAGACCGCTAAATGAAGGTAACATTTACATACAACAGACATACATTAGCAGCAAACGCTCATAAATCTAGTGGCTGTTAATCCGTTTATCTGCCTATTTAATTATTTGCCCTTCTATAAATCTTCCTGTTTGTCCATCTCCTCATCTATCTCTCCTAATAAAGTTATGTGCACCATACTACAGCACATCTCCAACATCCAGATTCTTCGTTAATGGAATTATTAATTTGCTGTGATGTCGCCCTGTCTCATTCCGAAGATCCCCCCCCCCCCCCCCTCAACCAGCACCACCTACCCCCCCCCCCCCCTCACCCCACCATTTCCCATATCTGTAACATTAAAGCCTTCATTTTCAAACTTTTCCTAGTTAACATTACAAAAGGCGCCGAGTCCCAGGGTTCGAGTCTGTTCCCAGAAGTACTTAACTAATAGCCTAAAATCTGAAGAATCACTTTAATACTTCAATAGAAATAACCCAATTCAAAACATTTCCAAAGAAACAGGACTCCTTGCTCTAGGCTACCAAATAATGGCTGAAAGAAAGTATATCGCCTGTCACTTCTGATTAGAGGCTTGTGCCTCTGTGCCTTCAATGAGCGCCGAGCCCGGTAATAGGAACTGCAGATATTGAGTTGCTGAAATAATGTACAGTAGGATATATATATGTATATAAATTTCATAAGCACGCAGTTAAATGGAAACTACGGCGTGCCTTTAGTGAGTTATTGTTGTAACAGTTACTTGTGAGTAGTTTTTACGATGTGACTTTCAAATTTTTACCTTGATTGCCGTAACCCGTATTTACAAGACGTCGGTGCGTTATCTATCGACTTCCGAAAAATTGGCATGTTTGTATTTGTCGTGGGAGTATTGGTGCTAAATTTTTCATCGCCCATGTGTTTGGGCTCAGAACAACAGAACATGAATGAATTATCACCCATATGTATTGGTACAGATGCCACTTGAACAATATTTTGTTGCACATTTATTGCGCTAAAGAAATACGTTTGTCACATCTGAAACATAAATAACAAGTTAAGCCCCGTACACACGGTCGGATTTTCCGATGGAATCTGTCCTATCGGGCCATGTTGTCGGAAATTCCGACCGTGTGTGGGCACCATCGGACATTTTCCATCGGATTGTCCGACGGACAAAGTTTTATCTCCTGCTCTCAAATTTTCCGACAACAAAGTCCAATCGGACTTTTTCCGATCGTGTGTAGTGAATTCCGACAAACAAAGTGCCACGCATGCTCAGATCACATTACAAGACCAAAGCTATTGGCTACTAGCCTCTACGTAGTCCCGTCGTAGGCAACAAACGTCACCACGTTCAGAATGATCGGATTTTCCGACAACTTTGTCCGACCGTGTGTATGCAACACCAGTGTCGGACAAAATCCGTCGGAAAAAATCCGATGGATTTTGTGGACGGACTTTCCGACCGTGTGTACGGGGCTTAACTTGCGCTAAACTTCAACCTAAACTTTAACCCTAATACTATGGGATTGATTTACTAAGTGCAAATAGACTAGGGCAGTTGGCCAGCGGAGGCCGCTTATAAGGGGCGCAAGGGCACCGCACCCCCTAATCCATGCCCCCGGCCTCTAATCTCCATGCAGGGTGCCGGATGCATGTATTTCAATGAGGGGGGGGGGGGGGGGGGGTTTGAAGCACATGATTAGAGCCTGAGGCCCTAATTGGCTTAAAAAAAGGCTGGGCTGGATGTGAGGGCGATCTGACTGCGACATCTGTCACCCAATTGATCGCTAGGGTTGACTCGGCTGATCTGGCTGGCTAGGCGGGTGTCCCCTTCCTCCCTCACCACTCCATGTGCGTCCCTCCCGAAGCTCCGCGCTCGGTCGAAGAGGATGGCCGTCCCCAGCACCGATCTACGGTCAAGGGTATACGAGTAGCTACGTAGTAGCTACGCTCCTCTGCTAGAACCTCCAAACAAGATCCAAAAAAGGCTGGGCTAGGGATGCAGAGCACTGCGCTCTGAGCCCACCCACTCGCTCAACCCCATCCAGGTCGCGGCTTCCTCTCTTCATCTCCTTCTGAATCCCGGCGGTCACTTCTCCTCCTCCCGGCCAATCTGGTCTTAGGGCTCCCGGCCAATTGGGTCTCAGGACCCGCTTCCTGATTGGCCGGGAGGAGAAGCAGGAAGACATTAGCGAATATTAATTTGCTAATGTCTTCCTGCTTCTCCTCCCGGCCGATCAGGAAGCGGGTCCTGAGACCCGATTGGCCAGGAGTCCTAAGACCGGTTGGCCGGGAGGATGAGAAGTGACCGCTGGGACTCAGAAGGAGATGCAGAGAGGAAGCCACGACCTGGATAGCGTTGTGCGGGGCTGGCGATCGATCGAGCAAGAGCGGGTGGGGGGAGTGAAGGGCCCCCCCCCATAAAAATTGAGCACCAGCCACCACTAGGCAGTTGCTCCAGAGCTTAGTAAATGAGGTAAAGCTTCACTTTGCAAAGAGCACCCATTTATGTGCAAGGAAAATACAAAAAATGCATTTTTGTACATGATTGGATGATGGAAGTCAGCAGAGCTTCTGCTCATTTTCTAAGCTCTGGCGCAACTGCACTTTGCAAAGTGCACAGTCTATTTGCCTTTAGTAAATCAACCCCTAAGGATCATCCTACCCACTAAACCCAAAAACACTAATACCAAGTTACTTGGTTTAAACTTCAATCTAACCCTTAACCCTGATGCTATATCTCATTCTACACCCTAAACCTAACACTGATATTCAGCCTGACCCAGGGGTGTCAAACTCAAGTTCATCGTGGGCCACATCAGCAATATGGTTGCCCTCATTTTGTTTGGGAGCCACGTCGCATGGCCGCGCAATTGTCAGTTAAAGCCACGCAGTGCCGAATCGCAAAAAGGGGCCTGGTCCTTTGGCTGCAAATTGGTCCGGGGCTTAACTGCTTAAAATGGAACTTCATGTAAAAAAATGTAAATGGGCGAACAGGGATGATTTTTAATGCAGAAGAGACATGCTTACATGCAGGCAAAAAAAAAAAAAACGCCAGACACCCCTAAGAGCAGCGTCAAAAACGTCCAGTGTGCATGAGACCTTAACCCCTTCACATTCCGCCCATAGTCATATGACGCCCACAAGGTGGATCTCCCATCGTGGGTGGGCGTCATATGACGTCCTCCCATTCCCGGCCGCCTAGGGACCCAGTGCGCGTGCCCGGCGGCCGCGATGTCCGCCGGGCACCCGCGATTGCCCGGTAAAACAGCGGGACCGTGGAGCTACACACAGCTCCACGTCCTGTCAGTGGAGAGGAGACCGATCATGTGTTCCCAGTAGGGAGGAACACCGATCGGTCTCCTCCCCTTGTGAGTCCCCTCCCCCCACAGTTAGAATCACTACCTTAGGGAACATATTAACCCCTGCAGCGCCCCCTAGTGTTAACCCCTTCCCTGCCCGTCACATTTACACAGTAATCAATGCAATTTTATAGCAACGATCGCTGTGTAAATGTGAATGGTCCCAAAAATGTGTCAAAAGTGTCCGACGTGTCCGCCGCAATGTCGCAGTCACGAAAAAAAAATCGCAGATCGCCGCCATTACTAGTAAAAAAAAAAAAATGCAATAAATCTATCCCCTATTTTGTAGACGCTATAACTTTTGCGCAAACCGATCAATATACGCTTATTGCGTTTTTTTTTTTACCAAAAATATGTAGAAGAATACGTATCGGCCTAAACTGAGTAAAAAAATTTTTTGTTTTTAAAAAAATGGGATATTTATTATAGCAAAAAGTAAAAAATGTTGTGTTTTTTTTTCAAAATTGTCGCTCTTCTTTTGTTTATAGCGCAAAAAATAAAAACCGCAGAGGTGATCAAATACCACCAAAAGAAAGATCTATTTGTGGGGAAAAAAGGACGTCAATGTTGTTTAGGTGTAACGTCGCACGACCGCGCAATTGTTAGTTAAAGCGACGCAGTGCCGAATCGCAAAAAGTGCTCTGGTAAGGAAGGGGGTAAAATCGCCGGGTGCTGAAGCGGTTAAAGCCACGTTTCTCTATGTGATCCTTTTCTATTTTACCCCCCCCCCCCGAATATTAGCCGCCTAGTTAATGAAAGCAGCACAACGCCCGTCCTCGCAGAACAGCATTCCGTCTCCCCCCGACGCGGCGCTCTTAAGGGATTAAAGAGTACGGAAAGAAAAAAATAAAATAAAAAAGCTAAATTTTCAATGAGCTAAAACTGCAAATCCCCAAAATTGAACTTCTCCTTCCTATATTTCACTTTCAAAATATTTAGAACTTTGACAAATCTGACATTATGTTTTCATTAAAACAGCTGATTTCAAAATGCTGCTCTGTGCAAAAACACCATAAAGACTTTATGATGAACTGCCCCGCGCTTAATGAAAGCAGTAAATCTGCCCGACAATATTTGTACAGTCTCTGGTTTGACCTTTGCCTCTCTCTATCCACCAGCATCGCCGCTGCCTTGTTCACAACGCACCAGCTGCGGAAAAAAAAGGGGTGGGTGGGGGGGGGGGGATTTAAAACACGATCCGAGAGCCACTAAAGATAAAATAAGTAGAAATCTGCCATTACTCTCTCGCATTTTATGATTAATTTAGTTCATATTTTACAATCTGGTTACAGAGTAAAACTGCAGCTTGTACATCAAGCATTTTCCATCTAGGCGTAATGTCGACAAAAATGCTTGATACTGTCAAAAACGCAAAAAAAAAAAAATAATAAAAAATCTTGTTTGTGGACTTGTAGCGGTAAGACAGTTAATTAAAAAAAAAATCTAAATAACAATAAAAAAAAAATAAACAACAGACAGCAATTAGCAATCCATCTGAAATAATGAACCAATCATAGGGCCTTGATAGGCGGCTGTTTGCATTAGATCTATCGGTAAAAGCGTCGGCACGCGGATTTTTCTTTCATGACTACTAATAGAGTTCGGCTTAGGCTACCCTATTAAATCTATCGGTCCTGCCCTGTGAGCTCCGGGTATTAATTACACCACTTTAATGAAAGCAATGTCACTTTTTTTTAGCCTGCAGACACAAGCGAGAGTGAGTTACGTTGCGGCGGGAAAACAAGAATAGATGGCGGTATTGAAGACTGACCATAGGAACTCGAAGCACCGGGTTGTAGATTTTGGGTCCGTTCAAACTTGGACATCACAGCTGTTAATTCTAGAGGCAGCAAGTATGAATAAGGAAGGATATATTGTCGCCTTTTTATCAAAGGCACTAATGGAAGCCGATGTTGAAACAAAATTGGTGGGTGGTTTATGTTTGCCAGCTCAGCTCCAGAACTTATTGCTCCAGCTTGACTCTGAAGTATATCAGCTCTGCCGGAAGTACAAAACAAAAAACCCCTAGTGCCAGTTAATAAGTCAGCTCCCACAGTAGGGGTCCAATGTGTGGGAGCTGTGGTGTAGTGGTTAGCACTCTCACCTAGCAGTAAGAAGGGTCGCTGGTTCGAATCCCAACCACGACACTTCCTGCCTGGAGTTTGCATGTTCTCCCTGTGCCTGCGTGGGTTTACTCCGGTTTCCTCCCACAATCCAAAGACATGCAGGTAGGTTAATTGGCTTCTGTCCAAAAATTGGCCCTAGTATATGAATGGGGACCTTGGATTGTGGGCTCCTTGAGGGTAGGGACTGATGTGAGTGTGCTATGTACAGGGATAGGGACAATTGTAGACACTCACTCAGGTTGAACTGGATGGACTGATGTCTTTATTCAACCTTACTAACTATGAAACTATGAAGTTTGGAGTGAGGTGTGGGACAAAGTACGATACGGATTTGAACCAGCAACCCTTCTTACTGCTAGGTGAGAGTGCCAACCACTACACCACTGTGCTGCTACCTCTCCTGGATGAGCCAGGTTCTGGTTCCTGGGATGGGCCACAAGTAATAATAGAGGTGAATCCAATGTGCTTTCAAAACTTTACTTTCTACCTTCAATGCGGACAGTTTCAGGGCGCACAATTATAGCTCATATGATTTCAGGGCAACCAATTCCAGGAAAAAACAAAAAACAGCTCAAATATCACTTCAGAGCACAGAATGTTTGATACTTTGCTTCTCACCCTATGGGTTGACTGCAGTCGGCACTTCTCCCAGTCAGGCACAATGACCCCTGCTCCCCAATTTCAGTCCTACTTGGGGTTTCAGGACCTCAACAGGTATTTCCCATTTAGGGAACACCAGACACTGGAAGTTTCAGATGTTCGCAGAAAAGGCCCCACTAAGTCCCAAGGGGCCAATTATGGAGCTGAGCTCCTATCTCCTGGTATTCTCCACCCAACTTCCCCTGGCCCTGCAACTCACTCACAGTATACAGTATATTCTAAGGTAGGGCACCACCAAGTGGCCAAAAGGGGGAATTACATCAACACTCCCTTTCATACAGACCCAGGAACTAATGCCTCGTACACATGATACCAATATCAGAAGGGAAAATTTGTGAAACGAGCTGTCTGTAGATTTTCGGATCGTTAGTACGGTGCTTTCGATAGCTGATTTGACTTTTTCGTCAGACAAAAGCTGGATGTGCAGGCTATAAAAATTTTCGGATGTGAACTCAACGTCTGATTTTCGGATGATCAGTACAGAAATCGTCACACAAAAGTCAAAAGTACAAACACGCATGCTCGGAATAAAGGAACGACTGGGAAGAGTTCGGTCTTGTAAACTACTGTAATCTAGAATTAACATTCGTGACGCGGCAATTGATGAAATGTCTTTAATGGGGTAATAATGAAGCTGCTTTGCTGGTGATACTGATGTAGTTATGCCAAACGTATGTTAACCAGCTGAGATCCGCGCTAAAGCCAAATGACGGCTACAGCGCGGATCTGATGTGCCGGGACGACGTCTATTGACGTCGTCCCGGCAACGAGCTGCCTGCACGCCCCCTGAAGGGCGCGCGCGGCGCGCTCTGTGATCCGCGAGTCTGTGAGACTCGCTGGATCACAGATCCGAGTAAGGGGGCGATCCCGACCCCTTACCACGTGATCAGCTGTCAGCCAATGACAGCTGATCATGTGACAGTAACAGAGCCGGTAATCTGCTTTTTTTCCTGCTCGCGCTGACAGCAGAAAAAAAAAAGCCGATCACCGGCGGCAGTGACAGGGACATCAGTCCCTCTCACTGCAATATGCCCAGGGTCCATGGTGCCCTCCTGTGAATAATAAAAGTGCCCCCAGTGCCATCTGTCAGTGCCCCCAGTGCCATCTGTCAGTGCCCCCAGTGCCATCTGTCAGTGCCCCAGTGCCATCTGTCAGTGCCCCCAGTTCCATATGTCAGTGCCCACAGTGCCAGTGCTGCACATCAGTGTCACCTACCAGTGCTCATCAGTGTCCCCTACCAGTGCTCATCAGTGTCCCCTACCAGTGCCCAGTGCCACCTATCAGTGTCCATCAGTGCCACCTATCAGTGCCCATCAGTGCCATCTATCAGTGCCACCTATCAGTGCCATCTATCAGTGCCCATCAGTGCCATCCATCAGTGCCCGTCAGTGCCACCCATCCGTGCCACCCATCCGTGCCAACCAATCCGTGCCACCCATCCGTGCCCATCAGTGCCATCTTTGCTGTGCCCATCAGTACTGACTTATCTGTCCCCACCAGTGCCGCCTATCAGTGCCCACCAGTGCCTCCCCATCAGCGCATATCAATGAAGCAGAAAAATTACCTGTTTGCAAAAATTTTTAACAAACTATTAAACATGATTTTATTTTATTTTTTAATTGTCCATCTTTTTTTATTTGTTTAGCAAAAAATAAAAACCCAGCTGTGATTAAATACCACCAAAAGAAAGCTCTATTTGTGGGGAAAAAATGGTAAAAATGTCATTTGGGTACAGTGTTGTATGACCGCGCAATTGTCATTCCAAGTGCGTCAGCGCCGAAAGCTGAAAATTGGTCTGGTCACGAGGGGGGTTTAAGTGCAAAGTAATCAGGTGGTTAAAAGGCACTTGTTTTGTACAATCTGAAAATCGGGAATCAACGATCACCAAAATTCTACTAACACAAAATTAGCAGAAGGAGCCCAAAGGGTGGCGCTTGAGAAATGAACTTCCTCTTTATACTCTCATAGTACGTCACTACGTTCGTGTTTGTCAAACGACAATTTGCGGATAATTAGTATGCTAGACAAAACCCTGCACACGCCCTTTTGACAAAAATCAGACGCTCGGTCCTACAACAATCAAACCATGAGTATGAGGCCTAAGACCAGCAATGTTAAAAGACCCTCATAATGGGCACAAGAGATATACAAACCTGGGAACTCAATGTAGGGATGATGGGAGCCCCTCATAATGAGCACAGCAGGTGTGGAGACCCAGGAACTCAATCCAAGAATGACTGGGGCCCCTCATAATGGGCACAGCATGTGTGCAGACTTAGGAAATTAGTGCAGGGATGATGGGAAGCCCTTATAATGGGCACAGCAGGTGTAAAGATCAAGGAACTTAAAGTAGGGATGGTGGGAGCCCCTCATAGTGGGCACTGCAGGTGTGCAGACCCAGGGACTTAGTGTTGGGATGGTTGGAGCCCCTCATAGTGGGCACAGCCAGTGTACAGACCCAGGAACTTAGTGTAGGGATGATGGGAGCCCCTCATAATGGGCACAGCAGGTGTACAGACCCAGGAACTTAGTGTAGGGATGGTGGGAGCCCCTCATAGTGGGCACAGCAGATGTACAGACCCAGAAACTTAGTGTAGGGATGGTGGGAGCCCCTCATAATGGGCACAGCAGGTGTACAGACCCGGGAACTTAGTGTAGGGATGGTGGGAGCCCCTCATAATGGGCACAGCAGATGTACAGACCCGGGAACTTAGTGTAGGGATGGTGGGAGCCCCTCATAGTGGGCACAGCAGGTGTACAGACCCAGGAACTTAGTTTAGGGATGGTGGGAGCCCCTCATAATGGGCACAGCAGGTGTACAGACTCAGGAACTTAGTGTAGGGGTGGTGGGAGCCCCTCATAATGGGCACAGCAGGTGTGGAGACCCAGGAACTCAATCCAGGGATGACTGGAGCCCCTCATAATGGGCACAGCATATGTGCAGACCTAGGAACTCAGTGCAGGGATGATGGGAAGCCCTTATAATGGGCACAGCAGGTGTAAAGTTAAAGGGACTTAAAGTAGGGATGGTGGAACTTGGAGTAGGGATGAGGGGAGTCCCTCATAATGTGCACAGCAATTGTACAGACCCAGTAACTTAGTGTAGGGATGGTGAGAGTCCCTCATAGTGGGCACAGCAGGTGTACAGACCCATTTACTTAGTGTAGGGATGGTGGGAGCCCCTCATAATGGGCACAGCAGCTGTACAGACCCGTTTACTTAGTGTAGGGATGGTGGGAGCCCCTCATAATGGGCACAGCAGGTGTACAGATCCAGGAACTTAGAGTAGGGTTGGTGGGAGGCCCACATAATGGGCACATCAACTGTACAGAACCAGGAACTCAACACAGAGATCTCACCAATAGAGTCTTTGAGATGTGAAAGTGATTGCCTTGTAGTTGATCTCTCCGGCATCTCCAAAAAAGGAAACTCTGCTTTCATGAAACTCATATGTCAATACTGATGTGTCCTAAAGATTACCAAATAGCCTTAAAGCTGACCCCTGAGTGTGGTTACCAAGTCTTTTTTTTTTTATATAGATCTAAACAGCAAAAGATACATTTTTATTTCAATTTGTTCGCCCCGGAGTTGTTTTTTAGTAACATGGAAATAGTCTTGTGGGTTTCCAAAAGAATAAAATCTCATTGTAGATGTGTTGGCATTAAACTTGCTCCAAAGCATTTTGTGTCTGCGCCCTTAATGTAAAATAATCTCGCAACATTGTAGCGGTGAAGGGATGATGGATGCAGCTCCATCTTCTCATATTTTCCTGTGATTCATCGGACGGGCCAGATGTGACACACTAAGCTTGATGTATATCTTTTATACAAGACATGGCATCAACTGAATGCTGGAAATATAGCTGTGTAAAATACTTTTTTATGCTCGCTCCCATCTAGGTCCCATTCACATCTAGCTTCTTCTAAACGTGTGTTTATTTGTGCTTTTTGTGTGTGTTTTTCACATGACACGCATAGGGCAGCTCCTTTAGGTCAATGGGACAAATGTAGCTCATGTAGCTTTTTGCCGTGTTGAGCCTTGTGCATTTTTACTGTGCATGTAAAGGCAGGCGTCCCAATACTTTTGGTAATATAGGGTAGTTCACACCGCTACCCTCCAATCACAAAAATAATACTTGGTACCCATTAATAGTACTATATCAAAGAAAACAGGTACTGAACCAGTTAGTAAAGGCAAACTTATTCTATTGTCACCCGATAGGGTTGATATCGAAGCATGCATAGAAATGGATCAACAATGGTAACCACTTTAGCTCTGGAAGATTTTACCCCCTTCATGACCAGGCATTTTTTTACTATTTAGCACTGCTCTACATTAACTGGCTATTGTGCGGTCATGCAACACTGTAGACAAGCAAAACTTATTAACTGCTGCTAGAGGGTTTTGTACTTCCAATTGGCAGAACACAGCTACTTCAGAGTGCTCTTAAACCTGGAGCCATGGGCATCCGCAGAACTTTTTTCAGGGGGGGGCATAATTTTAGGGTCACCCATGCACCGCCCCTTTTCGACAATGTCATTATCACATTATTATGGTCAGAGTCTGCAGACGTATTACAGTCCCTAGGATAAGTAATGGGTAATGGCCAACAGGCCCTCTTACCAGACCCAACGAAACTACAGCAGTGATCACTCCGGCTGGACGATCGTTCACTCTGGGTTCCCCGGGGGCGACACTGGTCAGTAGTGTAGCATGTCTGTACCCTGGTAGTGGCTCAGTCTTTCTCTCTCTGATGGTGCTGGCCAGTGTGGCTCTCTCTCTGGTGGTGCTGGACAGCATGACTCTATTTTGTCGCCCTGGCAGGCTCTCTCTCTGGCTTCCGCCCAGCACACTCCTCGTCCTGTAGCACTCTCTCCCTCAGCTTCTTTCCAGGCTGCAGTCTCTCAATCTCTCTCTTGATCGAGCTGTAGCCTCCTCCCTGTGGAAATTGGAGCCGCCAATCTTTTGGGACTACCTGTCCCATGAAGCTTGCCTCTCCTAGTCGCCTTTGATTGGCCCTCAGTTATGGCCAATAGGGAAGGAACGGAGCAGGGCAGGAAGCTGGGTGGGGAACCTGGTGAGAGCTGCCGTCTTTTCTCCCTGACAGAAGAATGGGTGGGGCAAGGGGGGGAAACCTCTGATAGCCCGCAGCTCGCCATTCTTCCGTCACAGCACCGCCAAGTTCTCTGCTGGACTGAGCAGGGAAAAGAGCCCAAAGTCACACTACACTTGACAGCACCTTAATGGTGTCACCCCACTGGTGGGTGGCACCCGGGTGCGGCACCTCGATAGAGACACAACTGTGCTGAATTTAAGATCCGATCCCTGATTCCAGGGGGGGGGGGCACTTGACCCCCCTTGCCCCTACCTGCGGACGCCCATGCCTGGAGCAATAAGTTCTGGAGCTGAGCTGGCAAACATAAACCACTATCAATTTTGTTTCAACATCGGCATTAGTGTCGTTGATAAAAGCAACAATATATCCCTCCCTATTCTCACTTGCTGCCTCTAGAATTAACAGTTGATATGTCTAAGCCTTGCCAATATGTCAAAAAAAGTTAGATTTTATTTCCATCATTTACACTTTCAAAATTACAGAAAACAAAAAAATGGCGTCTGCAAAAATTTGGGCACCCGGCAGAGTTAATATCTTGTACTGCCCCCTTTGGCAAGTATCACAGCTTGTAAACGCTTTTTGTAGCCAGCCAAGAGTCTTTCAATTCTTGTTTGAGGTATCTTTGCCCATTCTTCCTTACAAAAGTCTTCCAGTTCTTTGAGATTTCTGGGCTGTCTGTCACGCACTGCTCTTTTAAGGTCTATCCATAGATTTTCAATAATGTTGAGGTCAAGAGATTGTGAAGGCCATGGCAAAACCTTCAGTTTACGCCTCTTGATGTAATCCCCCGTGGATTTTGAGGTGTGTTTAGGATCATTATCCATTTGTAGAAGCCATCCTCTCTTTAACTTCAGCTTTTTCACAGATGGCATCAAGTTACCATCCAAAATTTGCTGAAATTTTATTGAATCCATTTTTCCTTCTACTCGTGAAATGTTCCCTGTGCCACTGGCTGCAATACAACCCCATGATCATGATTGATCCACCCCAATGCTTAACAGTTGGACAGAGGTTGTTTTAATTAAATTCTGTGCCCTTTCTTCTCCAAACGTACCTTTGCTCATTCCGGCCAAAAAGTTATATTTTACCCTCATTGGTCCACAGAACTTGTTTCCAAAATGCCTCAGGCTTGTCTATATGTTCATTTGCAAAGTTCAAACGCTGATTTTTGTGGTGAGGACGTAGAAGAGGTTTTCTTCTGATGACTCTTCCATGAAGAGTATTTGTACAAGTATCTCTTTATAGTGGAATAGTGTACCACAACTCCAGTGTCTGCCAGATCTTTCTGGAGGGATCTTGCAGTCAAACGTGGGTTTTGAATTGCTTTTTCCACAATCCTGCGAGCTGTTCTGTCTGATATTTTTCTTGGTCTTCCAGATCTTGCTTTAACTTCCACTGTTCCTGATGACTGCCATTTCTTAATTACATTCCGAACAGTGGATATTGACATCTGAAAACGCTTTGCTATCTTCTTATAGCCTTCTCCAGCTTTGTGAGCGTCAACTATTTTCAGTTTCAGTTTTCTAGACAACTGCTTAGAAGAACCCATGGTGCTGATTGTTGGGGCAAGGTCAGATGAGTCTGGCCATTTAAAACCTTTGAGATTGACATCACCTGGTCTTCCCAGACGATGATTGAGAACAATCCATGACACTGGCAGGTCTCAGCTTTGCAAAGGGGGCAGTGCATGCTATAAATTCCGCAGGGTGCCCAAACTTTTGCAGACGCCATTTTTATGTTTTCTGTCATTTTGAAAGTGTAAATGATGGAAATAAAATCTAACTTTTTTTGACATATTATAAGAATGTCTAATCTGTAATTTGATGTCATTTGGAGATTTTTACATCTTTCCTTGGCTTCGTTATGCACATTAATACACATTTTTACCTGGGGTGCCCAAACATTCGATCCCCACTGTATGAGGCAGCTGCTTTGGGCCCCACAACAATGACAGGGCCCAGGGCAGCTGCCCCTGTTGCCCTGCCTTAAAAACGGCCCTGACTGTTGGAGTATCAAAGGGGTTATGCACAAGGCTTTACCTTAGAGTTGCCACCTCATCCCTTTAAACCCGAACACATATGAATTACACAGGTTCTGAGGCTAATTTAATGCAGAGAAGGCACCAAGGGAGTTTAATTACCACCTTAACCACTTTCAGACCGGACCAATTTGCAGCCAAAGGACCAGGCCCCTTTTTGCGATTCGGCACTGCGCCGCTTTAACTGACAATTGAGCGGTCGTGCGACGTGGCTCCCAAACAAAATTGACGTCCTTTTTTTCCCACAAATAGAGCTTTCCTTTTGGTGGTATTTTATCGCCCCTGCGGTTTTTATTTTTTGCGGTATAAACAAAAAAGACCGACAATTTTGAAAAAAAAACGCATTCTTTTTTATTTTTTGCTATAATAAATATCCCCCAAAAATATATAAAAAAACGTTTTTTCCTCAGTTTAGGCCGATACGTATTCTTCTACATATTTTTGGTAAAAAAAAATCGCAATAAGCGATTATTGATTGGTTTGCGCAGAAGTTATAGCGTTTACAAAATAGGGGATAGTTTTATAGCATTTTTATTAATAATTTTTTTTTTATTAATAATGGCGGCGATCATCGATTTTTATTGTGACTGCGACATTATGGCGGACACATCGGACATTTTTGACACATTTTTTGGACCATTGTCATTTATACAGAAATCAATGCCATTTAAATGCATTGATTCCTGTATAAATGACACTGGCAGTGAAGGGGTTTAACCACTAGGTGGCAGTGTAGGGGTTAAGTATGCCTAGGGGTGTGTTTCTTACTGTTGGGGGGGGCGTGGCTGTCAGCTAGTGAATGCTGATCTCTGCTCCAATCACAGGGAGCAGAGATCGGCGTCACTAGTTGCTAGGCAGAACGGGGAGATGCTGTTTATTTCCGCATCTCCCCGTTCAGCCTTCCCGTGAGACGATCGCGGGGTGTCCCCGCGGAGATCGAGTACGCGGGACCCGCGACCGGCCTCACGGGGGTCCCGACCGCCGCGAGAGCGCGCGGCTTCCGGCGCGCTCCCGATGGCACGGACAGCATTAAAAAGGGACTTATATATACGCCCTCCTGCCTGTCCGTGCCATTCTGCCGACGTATATCGTCGTGCGCCGGTCGGGAACCGGTTAATCAGCCACAGAACCCGTGTAATTCATATGTGTTCGGTTTTAAAGGGATGAGGTGGCGACCCCACTTTACCTAAAGAGGACTAATCCTTGAAGTGAACCTGTTTATACGTTAAGACCCTCTAATTACGCTCATCTACGACCGGACTTTTGCCTTCCTCTTTAAAAGCTCTATGTTATCACACCAAGCATAAAAAAAAAACTAGCCTTAACCCAGAGCACAGGGAAAAAAAATTCTTATGCAAGTCAGCTTAATAAAGTAGTCCTTCAACTTAGGAACAATTACTGTCATTTATCAGCCTGAACGGCAATAAGGCAAGAATCGACAGCTCTCAAGAGCCGCAGCGCTTGCTGGGTATAATGATATGCAAAGCCACAGCACTCCACAGCACACCTGTCTCCGGCTCATCAATACATCTTGCTGTACCTACGATTTATCAATAGAAATGTGGTAACCTATGACGGCATGGCAAAGAAGATAAATATGACCCGGGGACTGATTAAAAAAAAAAAAAAAAAAAGGGAACATTTGAATTTTAAGTGATAAAGTGGCAGCTGCTTCTAATTCTTATGCGGGAATGGGATCCTCGCAGCCTTTGTTGAACAGGAGTAAGATGGCGTGGAACACAGCGAGCGCAACAGCTAAAAAATAAATACCATTTATGTTTGCCGAGCTGTTAAAGGGACACGTCCGTCAATTATTAAACTTTTATATTTAAAGTGTAACTCCGCAAAATACCTCTCAACTTGGGTCCCGAATGGACGACTTCCCTTCACTATGCTCTGGCAATTCCCTCTGCATCCTCCCTCGGGGCCAGCCACCAGTCCTCTTCTCAGTTGAAAGGTGGCCAGAGTGTAGGCAGGTGCAGTCTACTTTCTCCACTGCAGGTGGCGCTCAACCGCAGTGGCATAGCAGGGGGAGAGGAAATCAAGAGGAATGTGGTTTCTCTATGGTTTCCAGGGTCAATGGGGACACTATCTGATTGGATGCTGTCACTCCATGTGACTCTAGCAGCCACCTTGGTTCAGGCAGAGCCTATTTAAGGTCCTTGCTTCCAGGCCCAGGTCACCCGTCTGAAAGGGACAGTGATTAGCAGCAGGCAGAGGTTCCAGATGAGTAGGGAAAGGGACATAGTAGGGACACACCATCTTTCTGGAGACCTCCCCATTGGGGCTTGGATCAGCCAGGCTGCTTTCCATGCCTCAAGACAGATGCGTAGCCACCCAGATGCATAGCCACCCTACACTGTATGTAGGAACGTAGCCACCCTGTCTTGGTCCCACTGTATGTAGGAACGTAGCCACCCTGTCTTGGTCCCACTGTATGTAGGAAAGTAGCCACCCTGTCTTGGTCCCACTGTATGTAGGAACATAGCCACCCTGTTTTGGTCCCACTGTATGTAGGAACATAGCCACCCTGTCTTGGTCCCACTGTGTGTAGGAACGTAGCCACCCTGTCTTGGTCCCACTGTGTATAGGAACATAGCCACCCGTCTTGGTCCCACTGTATGTAGGAACGTAGCCACCCTGTCTTGGTCTCACTGTGTATAGGAACATAGCCACCCGTCTTGGTTCCACTGTATGTAGGAACGTAGCCACCCTGTCTTGGTTACACTGTATGTAGGAACGTAGCCACCCTGTCTTGGTTACACTGTATGTAGGAGCGTAGCCACCCTCTCTTAGTTATACTGTATGTATGAATGTAGCCACCCTGTGTTGGTCACACTATGTAGGAACGTAGCCACCCTGTCTTGGTCCCACTGTGTATAGGAATGTAGCCACCCCATCTTGGCCCCGCTGTATGTAGGAGCCCATTGGGGCTTGGATCAGCCAGGCTGCTTTCCATGCCTCAAGACAAATGCGTAACCACCCAGATGCATACCCACCCTCGCTGTGTGTAGGAGCGTAGCCACCCTGTCTTGGTCCCACTATATGTAGAAACGGAGCCACCCTCTCTTGGTTACACTGTATGTAGGAACATAGCCACCCTGTCTTGGTTACACTGTACATAGGAACGTAGCCACCCTGTCTTGGTCCCACTGTGTGTAGGAACATAGCCACCCTCTCTTGCTTCATCCCAAGATGGACTATGGATGATGGGATGTGTAGTATGCACAGAGCAGCACACATGACCATAACTAACATGTACTGCTGCTTGTTCCAAACAAGTGTGGGGGAACAGATGAGGTTTAGGAAGATGTTACAAGGAAGCAAAAAAAAATAAACAATTTAATGAAAAATAAATGACAGGGCCACTAAGTAGTGGATTATTTTTTGGAGAATAAGGAGATCCTTTAGGGTCACCTTTGAAGCAATGTAGGAATCCCCATGATGGCGGCCCGTGAGCTGTGGGTTCTCCTGCACCAGTAAAAGTTTTGCGATTCGCCGATCGCTCCCTTTTTTCCTCGCAGTGTTTACCTGAGCATCGCTGTGATTATGAACAATAACTCGGGCCATAAATATTCTCGTGTTTTGCAGAGTTCATGACACGATATAAAAGATTTATCTGTTGGTGAGGATCTTCCCTCAAATGTCCTGAAATAACAGAGGCTCCTGCAGTTGCTGTAACTCAGTGCTAATGACCAAGTGTAAGAGTATACAGCACCTCCGAGGAAATACGGCCTGCTGCCTCCCCGCAATAACACAATAACTCTTTCCCAAATATTTTATTCCAATATATTTATTTTCAATGTGCTCGGCATTCATAACCGCCGGAAGAGCCATGCATGGGGTTCAAAGGAATTAAAGTGATGTATTTATTTCTCATCATCGTAGACTCTTGGCATCGTTTTCTCACTCCTGTATATAGAGCCAATTATCTCAGTCTCTGCCCCAGAGGAGCTAACAATTACCGTATATACTCAAGTATAAGCCGACCCGAATATAAGCCGAGGCACCTAATTTTTTTACAAAAAAATGGGAAAACGTATTGACTCGAGTATAAGCCTAGGGTGAGAAATGCGCAGCTACTGTAAGTGGAAAAGAGGGTCAACAATGCCCATTTGCAGCCTCACTTTTCCCATTTGCACTCATAGGTCCCCTGAACTTCAAACTTGGTAGGTAATGGTTCCTAAATGCCCCCCTAGCTGCAGCCAAAATTTAGGGTCTCTGGACCCAAAGGGTCCTGAAATTACATTGCTGCAGATGGACACAGTTGACCAATTTTGGGCCCTGTATCTCGGGGGCCACTTGGTGCTAGGAACCCCCAATATTGGATATGTTGTAGTGTTGGTTCCACTGGGTTTGCACACCAAATATGGGGTTCCTTGCACCAAGTGGCCCCGAGATACGGGCCCCAAAGTTGGGTCGGAAAATGTCAAGCACTTTTCTGCAGCAGAAAATTACATTTTCCGAACCGATTTTGGGGCCCCCGAGATCAGGACCACATGGTGCTAGGAACCCCATATTTGGTGTGCAAACACAGTGGAACCAACAAGTCGGAAAATGTCATTCTCTGCTGCAGAAAAATGCTTGACTCGAGTATAAGCGAGGGGGGCACTTTCAGCACAAAAAATTGTGCTGAAAAACTGCTTATACTCGAGTATATACGGTAAATAGGAACGATTATGACCAGGCACAGCACATTGCCTTCATTCTTGGTGGCATCGATTTAACAAGGCGTTGGAAACATTCCTCAGAGATTTTGGTCCATAGTGACATGATAGCATCACACAGTTGCTGCAGATTTGTCGGTTGCCCATCCATGAGCCAATCTCCCTTTAAACCACATCCCAATGGTGCTCTGTTGGATGAGATCTGGTGAGTGTGGAGCTCTATTGGATTGAGATCTGGTGAGTGTGGAGACCGTTGGAGTACACGATTCTCTCACGATTCTCGCGGCGTAACATCATCTTTCACATTATAACAAAAAAATTTGGCTAACTTTACGTTTTTTTTTTCATCGATGTGTATTTTTTCCCAAAAAAATTGCGTTTGAAAGATCGCTGGGCAAATACAGTGTGACATAAAATATTGAAGCAATTGCCATTTTATTCCCTAGGGTCTCTGCTAAAATATATATAATGTTTGGGGGTTCCAAGTAATTTTCTAGCAAAAAATATTGATTTTTAACTCAAGAAACAAGTGTCAGAAAAAGATTTAGACTTTAAGTGGTTAATCTTCCTGAATTTACACGTTATTTAAAAACTTGGCAGACTGCCTGGATTTTTTTTTCACACAGAAGTTTATTCCTTTGATCTAAGAAGGAAGAGTTAGCCCCCGTACACACGGTCGGAAATTCCGACCACAAAATCCGTCAGATTTTTTCCGACGGATTTTGTCCGACACTGGTGTTGCATACACGCGGTCAGACAAAGTTCTCGGAAAATCCGATCATTCTGAACGTGGTGACGTTCGTTGCGTACAACGGAACTGCGTAGAGGCTAGTAGCCAATAGCTTTGGTCTCATAATTTGATCTGAGCATGTGTGGCACTTTGTCTGTCGGAATTCTCTACACACAATCGGAAAAAGTCTGATCGGATTTTGTTGTCGGAAAATTTGAGAGCAGGATCTCAAATTTTTCCCGTCGGATGTTCCGACGGAAAAAGTCCGATGGAGCCCACACACGGCCGGATTTTAAGACAACAACATGGTCCGATCGGACATTTTCCGTTGGAATTTCCGACCGTGTGTACGGGGCATTACAATATTTCAGTTTGAAAACTTGGCAGACTGCCTGGATTTTTTTTTCACACAGAAGTTTATCCCTTTGATCTAAGAAGGAAGAGTTAGTTACAATGTTTCAGTTTGAAAACTTGGCAGACTGCCTGAATTTTTTTTTCACACAGAAGTTTATCCCTTTGATCTAAGAAGGAAGAGTTAGCTACAATGTTTCAGTTTGAAAACTTGGCAGACTGCCCTGATGTTTTCTTTTGACAGCTGAGTGAGCAGATAAGTCTCCCCACTTGTTATATGACAGAATTGGCAAACTCTGCAATAGAGATCGTCAGGGGGGTTGAATCGAGATCAAGCTCTAACATCCAACTACAATACTGTATGACTTGTGTAACAATTGTATATGCTAGATTTTTTTTATTAATTTTTTTGTTATTTGATTCCCCCCGTGAAAGTAGAAGAAAAACCCGCTCCAGGTGTCTGTCTCCAACAATCTCCTCCCTCATCAGGTGTGGGTGCGGCTTGATATGCAGAAAAACGAAACAAAAGTCCGGACAGCCGCACTCCAAAAAATAATAATGACTTTATTGATGTAAATCCATACAGCAGGGAGAAAAACCGCTAACGCATTTCACACCATCAAGGCAGGTGCTTGTTCATAGCTTCATCTGCTATGAATAAGCACCTGCCTCGATGATGTGAAACGCGTTAGGGGTTTTTATCCCTGCTGTATGGATTTACATCATTAAAGGAATTATTATTTTTTGGAGTGTGGCTGTTGGGACTTTTGTTTTGTTTTCCCCGTGAAAGTAGAGTTACCTTTTGAAAATATTTTTTGAGATAAAAAGGTGCAGCTTCACTTGATGAAGGGGGTGCACAATTGTAACAAAAAAAAAAACATGCAATTTCCTAGTTTCAAGACTCTCTTGTTTGAGAGAAAAGCTTTTTTTTTTAAAGAATAAATAAAGGAAACAATGGATGTGAGATCTAGAGAGGTGTACAGGGTGAATGAATCCATCTAATGGACATGGAGGGTTAACAGCTGAGGGCAGGAGGGCAGAATGAGCACAGGGGTAGGTTTGTGACAATGCAGTGGCAAAGATCAAAAGATTGAATTGTACAAAATAATTGCAACAGTCTTAATTGACCACTAGATGGCAACTCAATCCTGGCATCTGAACAGAACACGGAACTGTGCTAACTATAGGATTTTACTATATATATATATATATATATATATATATATATATATATATATATATATATATATATATATATATATATATATATATATATATATATATATATATACATATATATATATGTATGTGTGTGTATATATATATATATATATATATATATATATATATATATATATATGTATGTGTGTGTGTGTATATATATATATATATATATATATATATATATATATATATATATATATATATACATATATGTATATGTATGTGTGTGTATATATATATATATACAGTGGTGTGAAAAAGTGTTTGCCCCCTTCCTCATTTCCTGTTCCTTTGCATGTTTGTCACACTTAGTGTTTCGGAACATCAAACCAATTTAAACAATAGTCAAGGACAACACAAGTAAACACAAAATGCAATTTGTAAATGAAGGTGTTTATTATTAAAGGTGAAAAAAAATCCAAACCATCATGGCCCTGTGTGAAAAAGTGATTGCCCCCTAAACCTAATAACTGGTTGGGCCACCCTTAGCAGCAACAACTGCAACCAAGCGTTTGCGATAACGTGCAATGAGGCTTTTACAGCGTCCTGGAGGAATTTTGGCCCACTCATCTTTGCAGAATTGTCCTAATTCAGTTACATTAGAGGGTTTTCGAGCATGAACGGCCTTTTTAAGGTCATACCACAACATCTCAATAGGATTCAGGTCAGGACTTTGGCTAGGCCACTCCAAAGTCTTCATTTTGTTTTTCTTCAGCCATTCGGTGGTGGACTTGCTGGTGTGTTTAGGATCATTGTCCTGCTGCAGAACCCAAGTTCGTTTCAGCTTGAGTACACGAACAGATGGTCGGACATTCTCCTTCAGGATCTCTTGGTAGACAGCAGAATTCATAGTTCCTTTTATCACGGCAAGTCTTCCAGGTCCTGAAGCAGCAAAACAGCCCCAGACCATCACACTACCACCACCATATTTTACTGTTGGTATAATGTTCTTTTTCTGAAATGCAGTGTTCCTTCTACGCCAGATATACTTGGACACACACCTTCCAAAGAGTTCCACTTTTGTCTCATCGGTCCACAGAATGTTGTCCCAAAAGTCTTGGGGATCATCAAGATGTGTTGTGGAGAAATTGAGACGAGCTTTGATGTTCTTTTTGCTCAGCAGTGGTTTTCTCCTTGGAACTCTGCCATGCAGGCCATTTTTGCCCAGTCTTTTCCTGATGGTGGAGGCATGAACGCTGACCGTAACTGAGGCAAGTGAGGCCTGCAGTTCCTTGGACGTTGTTGTGAGGTCTTTTGTGACCTCTTGGATGAGTCGTCGCTGCGCTCTTGGGGTAATTTTGGGCGGCCGGCCACTCCTGGGAAGGTTCACCACTGTTCCATGTCTTCGCCATTTGTGGATAATGGCTCTCACTGTGGTTCGCTGGATTCCCAAAGCTTTGGAAATTGCTTTATAACCCTTTCCAGACTGATAGATCTCAATTACTTTCTTTCTCAATTGTTCCTGAATTTCTTTGGGTCTCGGCATGATGTGTAGCTTTTAAGGATCTTCTGGTGGACCTTACTGTGTCAAGCAGCTCCTATTTAAGTGATGCCTTGATTGTGAACAGGTGTGGCAATAATCAGGCCTGGGTGTGGCTAGAGAAATTGAACTCAGGTGTGGACAACCACAGTTATAGTATGTTTTAACAAGGGGGCAATCACTTTTTCACACAGGGCCATGATGGTTTGGATTTTTTGTCACCTTTAATAATAAACACCTTCATTTACAAATTGCATTTTGTGTTTACTTGTGTTGTCCTTGACTATTTGTTTAAATTGGTTTGGTGTTCCGAAACACTTAAGTGTGACAAACATGCAAAGGAACAGGAAATGAGGAAGGGGGCAAACACTTTTTCACACCACTGTATATATATATATATATATATATATATATTAGAGCTGAACGATTCTGTGCAGCTCTTATATATATATATATATATATATATATATATATAGAGAGACTTGAAAAAGTATTCATACCCCTTGAAATTTTCCACATTTTGTCATGTTACAACCAAAAATTTAAATGTATTTTATTGGGATTTTATGTGATAGACCAACACAAAGTGGCACATAATTGTGAAGTGGAAAGAATTTTTTTTTGCGCCCCCCGGAGTCAATACTTTGTAGAACCCCCTTTCTCTGCAATTACAGCTGCAAGTCTTTTTGGGGATGTCTCTACCAGCTTTGCACATCTAGAGAGGACATTTTTGCCCATTCTTTTTTGCAAACTAGCTCAAGCTCTGTCAGATTGGATGGAGAGCGTCTTTGAACAGCAATTTTCAAGTCTTGCCACAGATTCTCGATTGGATTTAGGTCTGGACTGTGACTGGGCCATTCTATTACATGAATACCGTCACCTACCTGACAGATGAGCCTGACGTTTAGTGGGAAGGCTTTCTCGTACAACCCCCCCGGCTCAAGGGCCACCGATGTTGCAACAGCGACCGCAAGAGCCTGCGACCGCAAGAGCCTGTCGGTGTATTTGGATCGTCTTTAGGGTTGCCACTTTTTCTTCAAGCCAAACCCGAACACTTTAGCAGCCTGGGACACCTTTGGGTGCCCCAAGTATAATAATAATGTGGTGTGCATAGCGTGCCGTAGCGAACAGATGGTGTGGCCAAATCGTCACCCCCCCCCCCCCCCCCCCCCCCCCCAGTGATGCTGAACCTGCCCCCAGACAGCCGCCCGCAGTTTGACTATATGTCTTTTTTTTTCCCCACGAAAGTTGAGTTTCCCTTTAGGTTAGGCAAATCCCCTCTCCGATGGTAGTCATCCTGCAACATTTGTCTCCAGTGAAAGAATTCCCCTCTCTTCCTGTTTTAGTGGCAACTCAAGAATGAGGGGTGACTCTCCCTAAATGGGACCAAGACAGCAATACAGTAATGGGCGAGGATGTAATTCTTGCCTTCTCTATCCAAGACAAGACTTGTTTTAGATTTACTTTAGATTATAAGTATTTATATACAGTACGTGGCTCCAACCCGGGCCACTGATAAGGCAGTACAGCCAGCCCTCCTGTACTGGGCCCGGACCCCATCAGTTCAAAAGGGGGGTCAGGGCACCTGCCGAGCAGGAGGAGGGCCAGCAGTACTGCCTTATTGCAGACACCAATCTTTTTCTGCCTCCCCCTGCAGCGCTGCCAGCTTCTCCTCCTCTTTCTCCTTCTCCTTCTGGCAGGGGGTTGGTTCTAGCACAGCTTCCATCTGTTGTCCAGCCCCACCCCCTGTGTGCCTCTTTTACCCGCAGCACTGCCAGCTTCCCTCCCTCTTCTCCCACTGGCTCCTGCTGCAAGGGGGTGTTTCGGGATGGAGAGCGGGGAGGGAAGGGGCCGGTAAATTTGTCATTTTCTGGCCCCTTCCTTTCCTGAATGAACACAGTGAGCAATCGGTACCAGTGGCGTCACTAGGTTTGGTGTCACCTGGTGTGGTAATACATGGTGTCACTCCCCACCACTAAGCAGGCTAGTGCATCTCCCCTTAACCTACCACAATGGATGGAGCTGGGATGGGATTTGGGGGAAGGATGGAGCCGGGATTGGATTGGGGTGGTGGATAGAGCTGGAATGGGATTGCGGAATGGATGGAGCCGGGATAGGATCAGGGGATCGATAAAGCCGGGATGGGATCAAAGGATGTATAAAGCCGGGATGGGATCAGGGGGATGAATGGAGCCAGGATTGGATCAGGGGGATGGATGGAGCGGGATACAATCAGGGGGGATGGATGAAGTGGGAATAGGATCAGGGGGATGGATGGAGCGGGAATAGGATCAGGGGGGTGGAGGAGCGGGTATAGGATTACGGGGGTGGACGGAGCAGGGATAGGATCATGGGGGATGGAGCGGGGATAGGATCAGGGGGAATGGATGGAGCGGGGATAGGATCAAGGGGGATGGATGGAGTGAGGATGGGATCAAGATCAGGGGGGATGGATGACCGGGTATGGGATCGGGGAGTGGGTGGAGCTGGATGGGATCGGGGGAGTGGATGGAGCCTGGATGGGATCTTTGATTTGGGGGGTTAAAGGATATGTGCCAGGGGTGCTTTGGGAGGGGAGAGGAATTGCGCTGGGGGAGGGGGTAAAACTTCAAATCTGCCCCCCTCCTACTTCTAGTACAAGTCCTCTCTAACCCAAAACAAAAAGAGCACCCCCTAGCAGATATCCTCTAACCCCCCCCCCCACTCCTGGCAGCATAATTGTTACCTGACAATGCCCCCCCCCCCCAACCACTATGTCCCACTCCTCTGCAATACCCCTGTTGCATACCTCAGGGCAGGTGCTGTAGCGTGGATGGTGTCTGTGTCCCTCCTCATCCTCGGCTCTTTCTCCCAGCCTGTGTACACATCAAAGTCGAGGAGGAAGCGGCAGCGAGTGCAGCCGGTGGGGACAGAGATCTGATTGCGGCCACGTGTGGAGGTGTGTGTGTGGGGACGGTTGGACCCCTGGCAACCAGTCTGTCTCTGCCTCACTCCCTCCTCCCCCACTCTCCCCGCACATCACACGGAGCAGAGGAGAGGAGATCCCGAAGGGAAAGGAGGGAGCCGCGGCGCCCCTCTCAATGCGGCTGAGCGTCTGAGCCGGGTGTCATCCTCTGGCGGGTGTCACCCGGGTGCGGGCCGCACCCCCATAGCAACGCCACTGATCGGTACCAATCACTGTTGTGTCCAATCATCACTGAAGCGTAGTTAACTGTATTTATTACGCTTCCGTTTGTGAATGAGCAGGAAGCCTCAGAGCCCTTCCTATTCATTCACATGTGCAGCTGAGGCTGCAGAGAAAGGGACAGAAAAATTGACGTCCTCAGTCACTTTCGGCCAGGTTAGGTAGGCTGTACGGGGGGCCCCCGTGATTTCTAACAGCAGCCCTGGCTCCAACAATTAACACAGAGCTTTCCATACAACACATCAATATCAGTCCCTGCCACCAAGGAGCTTACAATCTAAGGTCCCTATCACACATACATACTAGGGCCAGGGGCGGACTGACAACTCATGGGGCCCCCGGGCAATAGGAGATTATGGGGCCCCCGGGCAATCAGAGATTATGGGGCCACACAGTATACACACGCACAGTATACAATCACACAGTATACACAGACATGTTTCTATTGGCTGAGAAGGTACTGGAGAGGTGAGGCAGCTATAATCTCTGGATTTTTAGACCAAAAGGATGTCGGTAAGGGACATTTCAGAGACAGATGTAAAAAAAACACAGATTTTTACATACTGTCTCTGGTTTTACTGAGGCTGGCAACCCTGATGGGGCCCCCTTAGTGGCCCAGGGCCCTCGGGCAGTGCCCGAGTGGTCAGTCTGCCCCTGACTAGGACCAATTTAGACAGGAGGGTAATTACCTACCAACATGTCTTTGGAGTATGGAAGGAAACCCATGCAAGCTCCACGTTGATAGTGCTCTGGTTGATACTCAAACCAAGGATTCCTAGTGCTCCAAGTGCTAACCACTGAGATGCCCTAAGCTGCTGTTAGCATTTTTTATTAGGGGAGCCGCGGGGGGGGGGGGGGCTAGGAAATACACGGACCTTCCATTATTCATGTAAGGTCCACTTTAAGTCCCGAGGCCACGTATTTTGGGATGGTCACGCACAACACAATAAAACCTATAAACCACTGAAGGAATATTACACTCGGCAAACAAATTGCATCCATAATTCTTTAGCATTGCTACAGAGAGAAGCGACTATAACAGGAATGGGAGACAAGTGAAGTTGCCAGGGAGTGGACAAGGAGATGATACAATCACCTAATCATAATGTTCAAACAGCATGAAGTCATAAAAAGTAGGTGAAGCATGTTCCTCCCCGGCATCTCCTGACTATAACCACCTTCCTCTGTGGAGGAGAGAAGGCACTACCCAATCATTCTAAATCTAATAGGAAACGGGTAAAGCGTGTCTACATGCAGTATCTCACACAAGTGAGTACACCCCTCACATTTTTGTGAATATTTTATTCTATCTTTTCATGTGACAACACTGAAGAAATTACACCTTGCTACCAGTGGCGGCTGGTGCTTAAAAAATTTGGGAAGGGCGAAAACTGAAAAAAAAAATTAAAAAAAAAAAACATCAAACGCTGCCACTGTGCCATCAAATGTTGCCACTGTGCCATCAAATGCTGCCACTGTGCCATCAAAAGCTGACACTGTGACATCAAAAGCTGACACTGTGCCATCAATTGCAACCACTGTGCTATCAAACGCTGCCACTGTGCCCATCAAACGCAGCAACTGTGCCATCAATTGCAGCAACTGTGCCATCAATTGCAGCCACTGTGCCATCAAATGCTGCCACTGTGCCATCAAATGCTGCGACTGTGCCCATCAAACGCAGCAACTGTGCCATCAATTGCAGCAACTGTGCCATCAATTGCAGCCACTGTGCCATCAAATGCTGCCACTGTGCCATCAATTGCAGCCAATGTGCCCATCAAACGCTGCCACTGTGCCATCAAATGCTGCGACTGTGCCCATCAAACGCAGCAACTGTGCCATCAATTGCAGCAACTGTGCCATCAATTGCAGCCACTGTGCCATCAAATGCTGCCACTGTGCCATCAATTGCAGCCAATGTGCCCATCAAACGCTGCCACTGTGCCATCAAATGCTGCGACTGTGCCCATCAAACGCAGCAACTGTGCCATCAATTGCAGCCACTGTGCCATCAAATGCTGCCAGTGTGCCCATCAAATGCTGCCACTGTGCCAAATGCTGCCAGAGTGCCCATCAAAAGCTGCCAGTGTGCCAAATGCTGCCAGTGTACCCAATCCTGCCAGTGTGGCAAATGCTGCCCGTGTGCCCAATGCTGCCAGTGTGCCATATTCTGCCAATGTGACAGTGTGCCCAATGCTGCCAGTGTGCCAAATGCTGCCAGTGTGCCAAATTCTGCCAGTGTGACAGTGTGCCTCCCGCCCACTCACCTTCTGCCGGGCACTTACCCTGTCTTGTGGGGCAGCAGGTGACAGCGACGCTTCATACGTCTCCTGCACTTCTTCTCCCATCCTCTCCTCCCGTCAGGCGTCCAATGACGGTGCCTGTTGTTTCAGCCAATCAGGTGACAGGTAACCAGACCTGAGCAACCTGATTGGCTGGGAGGTGGGTCAGTGTTAGGGAATCGATGTATTCGGTTCCCTAACACACCAATGAGTAATCAGCGAACGCACAGCAGTGCGCCCACTGTTTACCCTTTTGGAAGCCTATTAGAGCACATGGCTCTAATCAGGCGCTTCCAAAGAAACCCCGCCGCTGTAATTCATATGCCCGATGCCAGACAAGGGGCCGGGCACATGAATAGGGGGTGGAAGCGGCGACCATAGATAGATTCGTGCAATGCATGAATCTATCTATGTGAGAGAGAGAGGTGACAGGAGAGAGGGGGCAGCGCTCCTGTTTGCTACAATGTAAAGTAGTGAGTGTACAGCTTGTATAACAGTGTAAATTTGCTGTCCCCTCAAAATAACTTAACACACAGCCATTAATGACTAAACCGCTGGCAACAAAAGTGAGTACACCCCTACGTGAAAATGTCCAAATTGGGCCCAAAGTCTCAATATTTTGTGTGGTCACCATTATTTTCCAGCACTGCCTTAACCCTCTTGGGCATGGAGCTCCCCAGAGCTTCACAGGTTGCCACTGGAGTCCTCTTCCCCTCCTTCATGATGACATCACGGAGCTGGTGGATGTTAGAGACCTTGCGCTCCTCCACCTTCTGTTTGAGGATCCCCCTCGGATGCTCAGAGAGAGCAGGAGCACCAAAGCTTGGAAGGAAGGAATGCAATCAGAAAAGGTTCTTCAGCTGGTCCAATGTCTAGAGTCCCTATCCCTGGGGACCATTTAGACAGGAGCCAGTTACCCTCCCAGCATGTCTTGGGAGTGTGGACACGATATGGCCAAATGTTTGTGAACAATCACACCTAGATGAGTTTTTTTGGACATCCCATTTCAAAACCATGGGCATTATTATGGAGATGTTCAGTTTGGGTTTCAACTTTAAGAGCAGTTGGTGCATTTGTATACATAGGAGTACTACAGTGTACACCCACCTGACGGCTGTGTTTGCCCACATGGGGATACACAGATGTTCTGTGCATCCTCATGCAGGCAGTCCCATTCATGTAAATTGGGACACAGCTGCTGCCCCCAGTTTGATGAATGTGCAGGGGCGGGTGCACAGCCCTGAATGCACACGGTCTGCATTTAGGGCCATGCACCTGCATGGCTGTCAAATTGGGAGCAGCGTCTGTCTCCATGCAGCCAATGCGTCCTAACTAAACACCTGTGCATCCCCGTGTGGGCAAACACAGCCCTCGGATGGGTGTACGTTGTAGCGCGCCCTGTGTGAATAAGGGATTCAGGGGATTCAGGGATCAGGCTTGGATACCAGTAGCTATAGTAGTAGAAAGGCACCCACTGACCAGCATAATGAGTACACAAGCAGGTCACCCTGGCAAGTGACACAAGCTCACCTGAGGTGCGGTATCTAAGCACTAACTGATGTTCAGCAGATCTCCTGATGGTGGAGATGGGTTTTGCTGCATGTTAGTACCAGGTCGTGGTCCTCAGAATCAACCGACCAGAAGGTGAGCAAGCCGGGGTCCAGGAGCAGGTGAGAATCAGGCAGAAGCAAAATTGAGGAACAAGCCAAAGGTCAGTAACAAAGGGTTGTGGGTTGGGATCAAGCAGAAGTGTAGTCGAGGAACAAGCCAAAGGTCAGTAACAAGGGGTGGTAGGTTGGGATAGAGCAGAAGCGTAGTCAGTAACAAGCTAAAGGTTGGTAACAAGAGGTTGTGGGTTGGGATCAAGTGGAAGCATAGTCGAGGAACAAGCCAAACATCGATAACAAGAGGTTGTAGATCCGGGATCAAGCAGAAGCATAGTCAAGGAACAAGTCAAAGGTCAGTGAAAAGGGGTTGTAGGTTGGGATCAAGCGGAAGCATAGTAAGTAACAAGCCAAAGGTTGGTAACAAGAGGTTGTGGGTTGGGATCAAGTGAAAGCGTAGTCGAGGAACAAGCCAAAGATCACTAACAAGAGGTTGCAGGTTGGGATCAAGCAGAAGCATAGTCAGTAACAAGCCAATGGTCGGTAACAAGAGGTTGTGGGTTGCGATCAAGTGGAAGCATAGTCAAGGAACAAGTCAAAGGTCAGTGACAATGGGTTGTTGGTTGGGATCAAGCGGAAGCATAGTAAGTAACAAGCCAAAGATCGCTAACGAGAGGTTGCAGGTTGGGATCAAGCAGAAGCATAGTCGAGAACATGTCAAGTTTGGTAATGAGTGGTAGTGAAGACGTGGACGGCAGCAGGAGAGAAAAGAGTGAGATATTGGCTGAACAAGAACACAATAATCTGCAAAAACATGAATTAAATACAGAAGGAAGTTCATGGGGAGAGCAAAGAGCTCAAGGTTCACCAGAAACAAAGAAGCATAGTCAGTAACAGGCCAAAGGTCGGTAACAAGAGGTTGTGGGTTGGGATCAAGCAGAAGCATAGTCAGTAACAAGCCATAGGTTGGTAACAAGAGGTTGTTGGTTGGGATCAAGCGGAAGCATAGTTAAGGAACAAGTCAAAGGTCAGTGACAAGGGGTTGTAGGTTGGGATCAAGCAGAAGTATAGTAAGTAACAAGCCAAAGGTTTGTAACAAGAGGTTGTGGGTTGGGATAAAGTGGAAGCGTACTCGAGGAACAAGTCAAAGATCGCTAACAAGAGGTTGTGGGTTGGGATAAAGTGGAAGCGTACTCGAGGAACAAATCAAAGATCGCTAACAAGAGGTTGTGGGTTGGGATCAAGCAGAAGCATAGTCAGTAACAAGCCATAGGTTGGTAACAAGAGGTTGTTGGTTGGGATCAACCCTAAGCATAGTTAAGGAACAAGTCAAAGGTCAGTGACAAGGGGTTGTAGGTTGGGATCAAGCGGAAGTATAGTAAGTAACAAGCCAAAGGTTTGTAACAAGAGGTTGTGGGTTGGGATAAAGTGGAAGCGTACTCGAGGAACAAGTCAAAAATCGCTAACAAGAGGTTGCAGGTTGGGATCAAGCAGAAGCATAGTCGAGAACATGTCAAGTTTGGTAATGAGTTGTAGTGAAGACGTGGACGGCAGCAGGAGAGAAAAGAGTGAGATATTGGCTGAACAAGAACACAATAATCTGCAAAAACATGAATTAAATACAGAAGGAAGTTCATGGGGAGAGCAAAGAGCTCAAGGTTCACCAGAAACAAAGAAGCATAGTCAGTAACAGGCCAAAGGTCGGTAACAAGAGGTTGTGGGTTGGGATCAAGCGGAAGCATAGTTAAGGAACAAGTCAAAGGTCAGTGACAAGGGGTTGTAGGTTGGGATCAAGTGGAAGTATAGTAAGTAACAAGCCAAAGGTTTGTAACAAGTGTTGTGGGTTGGGATAAAGTGGAAGCGTACTCGAGGAACAAGTCAAAGATCGCTAACAAGAGGTTGTGGGTTGGGATCAAGCAGAAGCATAGTCAGTAACAAGACATAGGTTGGTAACAAGAGGTTGTTGGTTTGGGATCAAGCGGAAGCATAGTTAAGGAACAAGTCAAAGGTCAGTGACAAGGGGTTGTAGGTTGGGATCAAGCGGAAGTATAGTAAGTAACAAGCCAAAGGTTTGTAACAAGAGGTTGTGGGTTGGGATAAAGTGGAAGCGTACTCGAGGAACAAGTCAAAAATCGCTAACAAGAGGTTGCAGGTTGGGATCAAGCAGAAGCATAGTCGAGAACATGTCAAGTTTGGTAATGAGTTGTAGTGAAGACGTGGACGGCAGCAGGAGAGAAAAGAGCGAGATATTGGCTGGTCGAGAACAAAATAATCTGCAAAAACATGAATTAAATAAAGTAGGAAGTTCATGGGGAGAGCAAAGAGCTCAAGGTTCACCAGAAACAAAGTACAAGGCAAGATTGTCCAGCATCTCAGGTGGCTCAGCAAGAAGAGTCACTGCTGGACACAGAAGAGCTTGTGGTTCCAGATCCTGGTTCTGACGGAGGGCCAACAATGCTGTGCCTTATTAGGAAGCAATATCACTTATTGACAGTTGCTCAGTTTCAACTTGTGACAGCAGGTGGAGCCACTGAGCTCGCCATCTTCATATTGTTTAATGCTTGCTGGAAGAGATACGTCTGTTTCTCACTTTTTTTTTTTTTTCTCCCCCTTCGTCTTTCTGCTGAAATGATATATGTCCCTGCATGATCTCAAAGCCAGGGCAATTTAAAATAGGAATTTATGGGCTCCCTTAATGTATAAGAGGGCATAATTTTGTCAAAGTTTAGCGCGGATTGTAGGCATTTTATGACAATAATTTACTTCCTCGCTCTATAAGTAATATGACTCGCAGATAAAAAACTTAGGTCAAGCATCTCAAAAATTAGATGAATCCCTTCAAATGGGACATAAAATGTAAATAAATAAAAAAAAAGGAAAAAAAAAAAAAAACTGGAAGTTCTGGTTTACTTTGTGTGATGGAATTATTCCTCGGGATAAATCATAAAAAAGAAATGTTTCTGTAAAACAGAAGAACATCGTACAATTTTGACCTCTCCCAGCTGACATGATTATTACGGCGGCGGCGTAGCGAAGAGTCTTTCGAATAGAATTGTCTTTTTTTTTTTTTTTATTGCCGTGAGTACGCGTTTCGTTAAGGGTGGTAAAAAAAAAAATGAAAAAGTTCTGTAAAACAAACTAAGCATTACAAATGTGTTTATGGATTTTGTTAGGAAGAGCATAAAATAAATATGAGGCGTTTTATAGACCTGGCCACATTGGCGTAACAGCCTCCATTTTTAAAGCTGAACTCTGGGCAAATATAAAAGACTGAAATGAATGCAGTAATAATAATCATTAATACATCAGCACAAGTATTTTTTTTTTTTTGCACGAAAGCAGAATGAATACCTGAATTTTACCCGGCATCAGCCTCTTGCAAAAGCGTGCTGATAGGAGGAGAGAGAAGAGTGACATTAACTAATCACTTTGCTGCTTCTCTTTTCACTGTCCAGTCATAAGTTGGGGAAGGGTCCAGAAGGACCTGGGCTTAGAAGAAGCAGTACAAAGAGCCAATAAGCTCATGTGCTGCCAAGGAGCGGGCTGATAGGAGGAGAGAGAGCAGAGTGACAGAGAGATTAGCTCATCACTGTGCTGCTTCTCCAATCACTGTTCAGTCATAGGTTGGGGGTGGGTCCAGAAGGACCTGTGCTTAGAAGAAGCAGTACAGAGAGCCAATAAGCTCATGTGCTGCCAAGGAGCAGTCTGATAGGAGGAGAGAGAGCAGAGTGACAGAGAGATTAGCTAATCACTGTGCTGCTTCTCTTTTCACTGTCCAGTCATAGGTTGGGGGTGGGTCCAAAAGGACCTAGGCTCAAAAGAAGCAGTACAAAGAGCCAATAAGCTCATGTGCTGCCAAGGAGCAGGCTGATAGGAGGAGAGAGAGCAGAGTGACAGAGAGATTAGCTCATCACTGTGCTGCTTCTCCTATCACTGTCCAGTCATAGGTTGGGTTGGGTCCATAAGGACCTGGGCCCAGAAGAAGCAGTACAAAGAGCCAATAAGCTCATGTGCTGCCAAGGAGCAGTCTGATAGGAGGAGAGAGAGCAGAGTGAAAGAGAGATTAGCTAATCACTGTGCTGCTTCTCTTTTCACTGTCCAGTCATAGGTTGGTGTGTGTCCAAAAGGACCTAGGCTCAGAAGAAGCAGTACAAAGAGCCAATAAGCTCATGTGCTGCCAAGGAGCAGGCTGATAGGAGGAGAGAGAGCAGAGTGAAAGAGAGATTAGCTAATCACTGTGCTGCTTCTCTTTTCACTGTCCAGTCATAGGTTGGTGTGGGTCCTAAAGGACCTAGGCTCAGAAGAAGCAGTACAAAGAGCCAATGAGCTCATGTGCTGCCAAGGAGCAGGTTGATAGGAGGAGAGGGCAGAGTTTAGAGAGATTAGCTAATCACTGTGCTGCTTCTCCTTTCACTGTGTAGAAAATTTGAATTAGTAACAGCCCTAAAATTTATATATTTATAGGAGAAGAGGGCAGAGTGACAGAGAGAGGAGCTCATAACTGTGCTGCTTCTCCTTTCACTGTGCAGTCTAGGTTGACAGGAAGTGAATGGAGTGATGTTGAATATACTTTAATCCGGCAGACCGAGGACATCTAGTGGCTGAAGATATGTACTGTGGGAGGCATCTCCGGATTGAAGCAAAAGACTCGGTAAGAACTACTTTAATTCCGGGCCAATTCTGACATTCCTCTCTTACATGTAAAAATCTGCATTATTCAGCTAGAAAATTACTTAGAACCCCAAAACATTTTATATATTTTGGGGTTCTAAGTCGTTTTCTAGCTAAATAATGCAGATTTTTACATGTAAGAGAGAAATGTCAGAATTGGCCCGGAATTAAAGTAGTTCTTACCGAGTCTTTTGCTTCAATCCGGAGATGCCTCCCACAGTACATATCTTCAGCCACTAGATGTCCTCGGTCTGCCGGGTTAAATGATATTCAACATCACTCAATTCACTTCCTATAAACCTAGACTGCACAGTGAAAGGAGAAGCAGCACAGTTATGAGCTCCTCTCTCTGTCACTCTGCCCTCTTCTCCTATAAATATATAAATTTTAGGGCTGTTACTAATTCAAATTTTCGTGTTCGATTAATCGTTTTTTTTTTAATCGATTAATCGACTCGTTTCGATTCATTATAACGCACATACAGATCCAACTACTTTTAGCTGATCTCCTTGCATTGCAAATCTGTATTAGTCAGTGGTAAATGTGGTATACGCTATATACACACATATATCACCCAACACTAGTTAGTTTCCACAATCCATGACTTAACTTCGCAGTTCACACAAATACTTTTTAAATTCAAACTGTAGCACTGACGCAAGTCATTTTTTTCCCACAGTAGCGCGACAATCCCTCCACCTCCGGTCTAACTAATCACTCTCACCTTATGGCATGGACCCCTGTGCAAACAGGTGGTCATGCAAGCGGGTATCAAAAGGGTATAACACGGACCATAAACTTGTCTCACGTCTCCTTAGATCTCAGCAAGGACGCAGGTCATGGGGAGAAAGAAAAGATCTAAGTGCTCACCGCTTAAGTATAAAATTTCATTTTTGTGTTCAAACACAAACTACTCACATAAAGATGATAAAAACACAGCATGTAAAGCCGACAATTGTGTTAGTTCCGTAGGGCAGCAGCGGGTGACGTCATGCGTAGCTCCTCCCCCGTACGCGTTACGTTCAATCAGAACTTCGACGTCACCGGACTCCTCCCCCCCTTCCCTTCGTTAGCAGACGGAGACACTTGGGGAAGGGGGGAGGAGTCCGGTGACGTTGAAGTTCTGATTGAACGTAACGCGTACGGGGGAGGAGCTACGCATGACGTCACCCGCTGCTGCCCTACGGAACTAACAAGATTGTCGGCTTTACATGCTGTGTTTTTATCATCTTTATGTGAGTAGTTTGTGTTTGAACACAAAAATTAAATCTTATACATAAGCAGTGAGCACTTCGATCACCGGATCTCCGACAGGACTCCCTGAAGACCCTGAAGCCGGCAGAGAGGTGAGTACCGATCAAAAGAATTTTGATCGATCAAAAAAATTAATGATTAATCGAGGAATTAATCTTTAATTTCCACAGCCCTAATAAATTTGTATATTTTTTTTTTTTTTTTTTAGGAAGAGGCCCTAGAGAATAAAATGTGGTTGTTACATTTTTTTATGTCACATGATATTTGTGCAGCGTTTTTTTTCAAATGCAAATTTCGTTTTTTTTTCATGTAATGATCTTAAAAAGATCTTTCTATTAATAAAGAATCTTCAGTGAAATGCTGAATGTAGCGGAGGCGGGCACACGGCACAATAAGGCTCTTGCTGGTCTCCGCTGACAATATTCAAAGTGAGAATCTAATCAGGACTTCTCGCCGCACTTTCTCTACTTCCTTTTTAGAAGCCGCGTTTAAATGCAATTTGTTTCCTGTAACATTTGAATCTTACCTCGGATGATGCGCCCTTGTCTAACCTTCCAGCGCCATTCTCATTTCTCTTTTTTTTTATATTTTTTTTTTCTTGCTGGTTTCCCAAATGGCTCGCCATAAATACTCTGTGAAAGTTGCATTTACGATGATAAAAAACTGCCTGGAATTCCCAGTAATGGAGAAGCAGGTTAAAAAAAAAAAGAAAGAAAGTTATATAAAAACATAAAATATAAACTTTTTTGTTTATTTTTAATTACATTCTTTTTTTTAGCAGGGCTTAAAGTGGAGGGCCCACAAAAAAAAAAAAAAATTAAAAGTCAGCAGCTACAAATACTGCAGCTGCTGACTTTTAATAATCGGCCACTTACCTGTCCCGGGGTCCAGCGATGCGGGGGAACGAGACCCCCCTCGTTCCCCGCTCCGCTCGCGGCGCCGGCATTCTTAATGTGGGAACCCGGCTGTGGCAGGCACCCACTGCGCATGCACGAACGGCGCCGTGCGCCGTGATTCGACGCTCACTCATCTGGGACACATGACAGGTCCCAGATGACTGTGCGGCGCCTACAGGAAGCGATGTTTAGCCCGGGCAATGAAGGTGGCAGACTACGAGGGAACCCCTAGCAACAGGCATTTAGAGGTGAGTAAAAATTTTTATTTTTTCCAATTATTTATTTATTTATTTTTTTATGATTTTTAAGCCACACTTTTTTTTTTGGTGGCAACCCCACTTTAAAGGGGTTGTAAATCCTTGTGAAAAACCTCCTGTGCTGCACCCCCCCCCCCCAGAGCCCCCCCTTTTACTTACCTGAACCCATTCTTTCCAGTGACGGGGACGAGCAAAGCAGCTCCACCCAGTGTATCGGGTCCTCATTGGACAGATTGATAGCAGCGCAGCCATTGGCCGCTGTCAATCAAATCCAGTGACACGGGAGCCAGGGTGGGCGGGGCCGAGTTTTGCTGTCTGTGTCAATGGACTCAGCAGCAGAACTCGGGAGTGCGCCCGTACGAGTGCCCCCCCCCCCACCGGGAAAGTGCTTCTCTGTCGGGCCACTTCGAGAAGAGGAGGAGCCAGGAGCGCCGCAGAGGGACCCCAGAAGAGGAGGATCGGGGCCAACCCTTACACAGAGGAGGTAAGTATGACATGTTTGTTATTTTTATTTTAAATGAGACTTTACAACCACTTTAAAGTAGAACTATAGTAAAAAAATAATTATTTTGGATAGAGTAAGGGAGGGTTATGACCCCTGTTAGCTTATTTTTTTGCCATCAGTGCCCCATTGGGGAGATTTCCCTTTACTTACTGTCCTACAGCCTGTAGCCCCCTCCTTGTTTCAATATAGTTACATAGTTGGTGAGGTTGAAAAAAGACACAAGTCCATCCAACCTACATGCTAGGTTTAGATCTGGGGGGTCGGCAAGCCATCGATTGACCAGTCGACCTGCGGAGAGCCGACAGGTGGATCGTGACCATGGCTCTGCCTCCCCCCAACGTCTGCCGCTCTCCTGTTACCTGCAGAGCACAGGGAGGGAGGTGGGAGCTGGATTGAGGGCGGGGGCGGGAACTGCTCAGTGATTGGTTGCAAGACAGTCCTAGCAACCAATCATCAGCTTGCTATTATGAACTCCAGCAGCTCCCGCTCCCACCTTCCAACCAGCACTATGCTCTCTTCTGATCTCCACTCTGATGAACACCCGCTGGCAGGTAAGTGCTACCTACACAGTGCTGTGTACATGTGGGGGGTGGAACACTGTTGGAGGAGGGGACATAGGACACTACGGGAAGGGGGGGTGATGTGAAGGGGGTCAGAGGACACTGCTTTGGGGGGGTAATGTGAAGGGGGCAGATGAAACAGTATTGGGGTGTACAGGACACTACTGTGGGGAGGGGGGCAGGGGACACTACAGGGGGGGGGGGGGTAATGTGAAGGGGGCAGATTGTAAAGGGGCAGATTGTAAAGGGGGCAGAGGAAACAGTATTGGGGTGTACAGGACAGTACTGTAGGGAGGGGGCAGGGGACACTACAGTGGGGGGCATAGGCATGCGCACAGGGTGTGCCTGGTGTGCCTGGGCACACCCTAATCACCCCGTGTGGTGCAGATTCCCCCTGTTTGGACCTATGATATTTCACCAAAGTCTCCTAAGGAGGCTCCTAAACATATTGTAAAAAAAAAATGTAAAAATAATACAAAAATAATAATAAAAATGAAAAAAATACTGACGCCGTCCACTGCTCTACTTACACCGTCAGTATATACACATACACACACACACACACACATGTGTGTTTGAGCTTTGGGGTGCTCACCCTAATGAAATCGGCTTTGCACACCTATGGTGGGGGGGTGATGTGAAGGGGGCAGAGGACACAGCATTGGGGGGTACAAGACTACTGTGGGGGGGAGGGGGGCAGAGAAAACTGCTATGGGGGGCAGAGGACACTACAGTAGGGGAGGGAGTGATATAAAGGGGCAGAGAACACAGCACTGGGGGTACAAGACACTACTGTTTGGGGAGGGGGCAGAGGACACTACAGTGTTGGTGGGTGATGTGAAGGGGGTCAGAGGACACTGTTTTTGGGGGGGGACAAGATACTACTGTAGGGGGAGGGGTCAGAGGACAGTGGGGGGGGGGGGATAATTCGAAGGGGGCAGAGGAAATAGTATTGGGGTGTACAGGACTCTACTGTGGGGAGGGGGCAGGGGACACTACAGTGTGGGGGTGATGTGAAAGGGGCAGAGGACACAGCATTGGGGGGTACAAGACTACTGTAGGGGGAGGGGGCAGAGGACACTACAGTAGGGGAGGGAGTGATGTAATGGGGCAGAGGAAATATTATTGGGGTCTACAGGACAGTACTATGGGGAGGGGGTAGGGGACACTACAGTGGAGGGGGGGGTGAAAGCGGCAGAGGACACAGCATTGGGGGCCCAAGACTACTGTGGGGGAGGGGGGCAGAGAGCACTTCTATGGGGGCAGAGGACACTACAGTTGGGGAGGGAGTGATGTGAAGAGGGCAGAGGACACAGCATTTGGGGGGGGGTACAAGACACTACTGTGGGGGGGAGGGGGCAGAGGATACTTCAGGAGGGGGGGGGGTGATATGAATAGGGTTGCCACCTTTTCTTCAAGCCAAACCCGAACACTTTAGCAGCCTGGGACCCCTTTGAGTGCCCCAAGGAGAGTAGTAATGCGGTGCGCATAGTGTGCCAGTGGGTGTGGCCAAATTGCTCTTGCTGACATCATCGCCCTGCCCCCCAGCAATGCCGAACCTGCCCGCCCGCAGCTCCCGGACGGCAACAGATTTGTGTGTGACTATGTCGGTTACCTGGGGAGCTACAGCCCACTCTGAATAACGTGTCCGGGTTTCAGTCTGCCTGAAACCTGGACACATGATTCAAAACCCAGGCTGTTCGGGTGAATCCCGGACAGGTGGCAACCCTAGATGTGAAAGGGGGGCTTAGGATACTGCGTTGGGGGGAGGGGGCTACAGAACACTACTGTGGGGGGAGGGGGCAGAGCACACAATGTTTGTTAGGTAAAAGCATAGTTTGCTCACTGTACTCCATGAAGCTGCAATCTGCTAGTCGGGTCTGCTCAGTGTGCCCAGCTGGTGCCAGTCTGGTCCAACAGCTCCCTCTGCAGAGGACTTGAGAAGTTTCTGGAAGATAGGTGCGGATGGCAGCATGAATATTGATACAGCCCTGGTCTATCCCAGAGAGGCAGGCTGTGATGGCATCCTGGATAACTGTATATATTCTGGGAGCACACAGAGCTCTGGGTCTTTTTCCTGGAGAGGATTAGTCCAGCCTGGGAGGGCACGCTGCCCCCTAGAAAGTAAAAAGTAAGCAGAAAGTAAAAAATATTGTTGTTTTTTTTTTTCAAAACTGACTTTTTTTTATCTATAGCACAAAAAATATAAACCGCAGAGGTCATAAAATACCACCAAAATAAAGCTCTATTTGTGGGAAAAAAAGTACATCAATTTTATTTGGGAAAAGCGTTGCACGATCGCGCAATTGCAATTGCTGTTTTGCCAAATAAATGGTCTGGTCAGGAGGGGGTGGGGGGTTAAATCTTCCGGGCTTGAAGTGGTTAAGAGGTTATTTATCAATATTAAAAAATGACACAATCAAAATTGTGTCCAATATTCATGCTGTGATTTAGGGGACCTTCGATTGTAAGCTCTTTGAGGGCAGGGACTGATGTGACTGTACAATATATATGTAAATGCTGTGGGCATATTAGAAAAATTACATCTCTGGATTTTTCCTTATTTAGGTCTTGTTTGACAAAATATTGGCAGCTTTTTTTTTTTTTTTTTAACGAGTTATCTTTATTCATTTGAGAAATTATTACGTATATATAAAAAAAAGGTACCAATTTTTTTTTTTTTTTTCAAAGGTGTGTGTGTGTGGGGATCTGTGGACATATTAGAAAAATTAAATTTCTGGATTTTTGCTTATTTAGGTCTTGTGTGACAGAATATTGGCAGCTTTATTTTTTTATTATTATTATTATATTATTATTATTTTTTTTAAATAGGATAAGTTAAGTTATCTATTCACTTGAGAAATAATTATGTCTATGGAAAAGTAATTTTAGTTTTGTTGGGGGTGAAAGAAAAGGTATATCTCTGGATTTTTCCTTATTTAGGTCTTGTTTGACAAAATATTGGCAGGTTTTTTTTTTTTTTTTTAAGGAGTTATCTTTATTCGTTTGAGAAATAATTACGTCTATAAAAAAAAAAAAAAAAAGGTACCAAATTTTTTTTTCAAAGGGGGGTGTGTGTGTGGGGGGGGGGGGGGCTGGGTTGGCTGTGGGCATATTAGAAAAATTACATCTCTGGATTTTTCCTTGTTTAGGTCTTGTTTGACAGAATATTGGCAGCTTTATTTGTTTATTTATTTTAACGAGTTATCTTTTGAAAAATGATTATGTCTGTAAAAAAAAAAAGTTACCAATTTTTTTTTTTCCGAAGGGGTGTGTGTGTGTAGGGTGGGGGGTGGCTGTGGACATATTAGAACAATTACATCTCAGAATTTTTACTTTTTTAGGTCTTGTTATACAGAATATTGACAGCTTTATTTTTTTTTAAATGAGTTATCCTTATTCATTTGAGAAATTATGACATCTATAAAAAAAAAAAAAAAAAAAAAAAGGATTTTTGTTTTTCAAAGGGATGAGTGTGTGTGGGGGGGGGGGCGAAGGGGCTGTGGGCGTACTAGAAAAATTACATCTCTGGATTTTTCCTTATTTAGGTCTTGTTTGACAAAACATTGGCAGCTTTATTTATTTTTATTTATTTTTTATTTTTAAATAGGAGTTATCTTTATTCACTTGAGAAATGATTATGTCTATGAAAAAAGTACCAAGCATTTTAGTTGCGTTGGGGGTGAAAGAAAAGGTATATCTCTGGATTTTCTCCTTATTTAGGTCCTGTTTGACAGAATATTATTTTTTTTTCTCAGAAGGGGTGTGGGGGTGACTGTGGGCGTAATAGAAAAGTTATAACGAAGCATCCAGAGAAATCATTTCATGTCAGTGTCTTATCTGTTACCCATCTAGAGATGTCGTATTCATCTATGCCCATTAAAGTTCAGAAATTTCATTTCATTTTGTTAAAAAAAGTTCAGAAATTTGTCTATGATACCTCAACAATTAAAAACAGCACATACTGTGCACATATGAATTGCATAAATATACTTAATATTTACACAAATAATTGTAAAATTGTACAAAAATTCTATATCAAACATCCTTTGCACTTACGATCGCGCTCTGACTTAAAATACACACATTGCATTGGATATACAAAATATAAATGCTGAATTAAGGAACATTTGCTGTTTGCTTCCCAGAAGGCAGAAATATAAAATAATAAGATTTTTTTTTTTTTTATTATTGTTTTGCAGAACAGTACAATTAAATTTCTTAGGACTGAAGGCACTCTAAAAAGTACACCCTAAAAGTAGCATTTTTAAAATGAGAATATTGCATTAGAAAAATTACAATAAATATTTGCTATAGGCCAAAAAGAATTGCTGGCAGTAGGACAGTTAATTTTAAACATTTATTCATTTTATTGATAGAGCGATATTTGTGCTCACAAAAAAGACACTGTCCCTCTCTCTCTTTCTCCCTTTATATACACTATATATATATATATATATATATTTATATAATTAAATTTTTTTTACATTAATTTATTTTTTTTTATTACATTATATTATATATATATATATATATATAAATTTCCATTTTTTTTACATTACATATACATATACTATATACTATATATATATATATATATATATATATATATATAATAAATGTAACGTTAAAAAAAAAAGCTGGAATTATATATATATATATATATATATATATATTTTTTTTTTTTTACATTTATTATATATATATATATATATATATATATATATATATATATAATTTCAGCTTTTTTTTTTTTTACATTACATGTACTGTATATATATATATATATATATATATCCAAAGGTTGTCACCGCACACAAATCAGGGATAAAAAATAGGCCCGGGTGCACAGCAAAGACTAGTGCATATAAACCAAAAAAGATGGCGGCACTCACGGGTCTTGAAAGGTAAACACACGATGGCGGCTTAATGAGTGAGTGCCTCCATCTTTTTTGGTTTATAAATATATATATAGATAGATATATCGATCTATATATAGATATATCTATCTATATATATATATATATATATATATATATATATCATATATATATATATATACATTTTTTTTTCCATTATATTTATTTTATGAATATTAAAGCAAGAACACTGTATTTTAGAATAAATAGTGTATATATATTTATTTTAGTTTTTAACATTATATTTATTTTATGAATATTAAAGCAAGAACACTGTATTTTAGAATAAATGGTGTATATATATTTATTTTATTTTTTTAACATTATATTTATTTTATGAATATTAAAGCAAGAATACTGTATTTTAGACTAAATAGTGTATATATATATATATTTATTTTAGTTTTTTACATTATATTTATTTTATGAATATTAAAGCAAGATAACACATGCAAGTTTATAATAAACAGTATAAATATAGTATCAATGTACTTCAAATCCTTATTATTATACTTACCACTATTTATCAGCAACGTTATATTGAAGGCAAAATGCTTTGCATTTTCTGTGTCAAACTATTTTGGTTCAGCAATACTAATACATAATATACATATATTTTCACCTTATTAATGTGCCCTTCTGAGAGGATAGAATGGGTTACAGGGTGTTATTGCCATAGTGTGTAATTTTTTTGTGCATTAAATTTCCCACCCAAGTGTGAATTCCAAATGTACTTAATAAACTTACGTATGGTGCCGATGTCATTTCAGATGCATTTTATTGACTCTATAGCCCAGTAATAAAATTATAACATTATTTCTTTTGTTTTATCTATGGCACAAATTATTCATCTGTGAATGTGGACAGAACAGAAACATTTTGCTGTTATTGTGCTGCCATCTCAAGGTCAGAGTTGGTTCTATTCTATTTTTGTCTGTGCTTTTCTTTTTTTTTTTTTCTTTTTTTTTTTCTTTTTGCATGCCAAGAACAATGCTGAGAGCTTGTAAGAAAAAAATTATGTTTGACTCACCATTTTTTTATTTTCTAGTCAAGAAGGGCCTTATGAAGATGTATTAAAATATTTTATTCACGTGGTTAATTATGTTTTTGCTTATTTATTTTTATTTTTGTATCTATTTTTTGCTTGTTCACTTACGAATGGTGGTGTGGGTGATAGTTTTATGAGGCTGAACATGCAATACTAAAATTAATTATTTTAGTTTTTTTCTTTATAAGTTTCTTCTGTATAAGGACATTTTTTTCTCGAAAAAAATATTTAAAAACTCATTTTGTTAAAAAAAAAAGAACGAAAATGAGTGTGGATTTTCTTACAAGATGTATTGTGAAGTATTTTCTTTTTTTTTTTTTTTATTAGGATGAAAATACAAATAAAAGTATACACAACAGGTTTAAAGACAACTGGTGAAAATATGAAAGCTGTTTCCATCTTCGCGGTGCAAGTTTCCGTATTTAGTTGGTAACAGCAAACAGTTTGTATATCTTACTTATAAATGGATTTTCCTCGTAGCACAATGCAAAAAAAGAAAAAAAAACCTGTATGTGAAAAATCCTCTAACCAAATTTTCTCTAGAGTGTGACTGCGGTAAAAACGTAAGCTGTAAACACTTTGTGACGTCAATGACTCAAGTTCTTATTATAACACTGCAGAATACGTTGGTGCTAGAAAAAAAAAAATTACAGAAAAAAAAAAATAATAGCAACAGTTTTATTTTTAATTTGTTTTTATTCGTTTTCATAAATCAGTCTCCTTATTTTTTTTTTTTTTATACCTATTTTTCTTGTAATTATTCAGGGTCCCCCATGCCAAAACGCTGCATTAACCACTTCAGCTTTGAAAAATCTACCCCCCCCCTTTTTGCGATACGGCACTGCGTTACTTTAACTGAAAATTGCGCGGTCGTGCGACACTGTACCCAAACAAAATTGAAGTCCTTTTTTTTCCCACAAATAGACATTTCTTTTGGTGGTATTTGATCACCCCTTACTCGGATCGGTGATCACCCGAGTGACTCTGTGATCACAGCGCGCTCCCTGCGTGCCGTGCAGGGCGCGCGCAGGGAGCGTGCACAGGGGAGGACGTCCTACGACGGCCTCCCGGAAATTGAGGTCCGCGCTGTAGCCGTCATTCGGCTATGGCCTGGACCTCAAGTGGTAAAACATTAACAGGTTTGTTTGAATGATTACATTGGCTTTAGCAGGAGCTCTTGTTTCCTTTTATTTTCAGCTTTTGTTCACAAAAATATCATTCTAAAAAACATAGTCAAGTCTCACAATCTAGTTTAACCCGCACATAATCTAAATGCAAAACGTTATAACTATATAATAGAAAATTAAAATACTTTTGTAAGTGGCAATAAAATTTGAAGGCCACATTCCACACAAATCACACATTCCTCCTGTTACAGTTTAGACCGGCCTTTTCTCAACCTTTTTAACATGGAGGAACCCTTGAACTGTCATTCATGTTTCAAGGAACCCCTGAATACAGAGGGTATAGAAAAGAATTACCCCCCCCCCCCTTAAAAGAATCACATTTTGCTTCTTTGCAGCCTGAAATGAAGACAGAGACAGTTTTTGTTTTACCCAGCTGTATTTACTCAGTGCAACTTGTAACATCCAAGTAAAAAATATAACACCAACATGTCAGAAAAAAAAAATCCAAAATCCGACTCACTGATTTGGAAAAAGGATCCCCCCATTGTAAACTCACTCAGGTGTAAAAAGGACCACCCCCCCCCCCCCCATGGTAAACTCACTCAAGTGTAGCTAATCACCTTCTCAATGGCACGCAAGGCCATTTGACTTTTAACTGTGATCATTTTGATTAGCTCAGCATGAAAAGAGCTTTCCTGAAGCATTTCAGTCCCTGGTAGTGCAACTGAAGCAAACAATCAACTATGGGTGGCAAGGCGCTGTCACCGGGATCTCCGGGATAAAGTTGTGGGCAGGCACAAGTCAGGAGACGGATACAAAAAAAAAGGCAAGACGGCAAAATTTACAAACTGCACCAATTTTTTTACTGCCGCTGCAAAAAAGTACCTAAAATGTAAATTTTCGGTGCTAAACTGTACAACTATTAGTATTTAAACGATAAACATGTAGCTAGTGCTATTAGCAATGTGTTTAACTTCTTGCCGACCGCCGCACACAGATATACGTCGGCAGAATGGAACAGGCAGGCAAATGGGCGTACAGGTACGTCCCTTTAAATTTGCCACCTTTCAGGTCCCGGGAACTCAATGTTCTCCAGCGGCCTGCGATTGCGGAGTGGAGAGGTAGAACGGGGAGATGCCTATGTAAACAAAGCATTTCCCCGTTCTGCCTTGTGTCATGACAGTGATCACTGCCTCGTCATTGGGAGCAGTTATCGCTGTCATGAGACTTGAAGCCCATCCCCCCACCGCAGTTAGAATCACTCCCTAGGACACACTTGACCCCTTGATTGCCTCCTAGTGTTTAACTCCTTCCCTGCCAGTGTCATTTACACAGTAATCAGTGCATTTTTATAGCACTGATCGCTGTATAAATGACAATGGTCCCAAAATAGTGTCAAAAGTTTCCGATGTGTCCGCCATAATGTCGCAGTCATGATAAAAATCGCAGATCGCCGCCATTACTAATAAAAAAAAATGTATAATAAAAATGCCATAAAACTATCCCCTATTTTCTAGACTCTATAACTTTTGCGCAAACCAATCAATATACGCTTATTGCAATTAGTGCCCCTTACATTCACTCCCCCCCTTACATCAGTGACCCCTCCTCAGACTGACCTCCTCTTAGGTGCACCGTGCAGATCTCAGTCAGGCAACTCCAGCTTGGCAGCTCTGGTTTTATCCTATAGTCTCCTCTCCACAGTCCACACACATCTGTCTTCTCTTGTGATCCCCAATCTGGTGGCGCTCCCACTCTTGACTCCTCTCCAGGCTCCCCCTCAGAAACTGCAGACATGATAAAAGACAAGAGAGGGTCAGATATTGCAGACATGGTACAGGAGATGGTCAGGGGATATGGATATGGCACAGGACATGGTCAGAGGATACAGACATGGCACAGGTGGTCAGAGGATATGTACTGTACATGGCAGGATACAGGAGGTGGTTAGAGGCTGCGGACAGGATACAGGAGATGGTTAGAGGCTGCGGACAGGAAACAGGAGATGGTTAGAGGCTGCGAACACGATACAAGAGATGGTTAGAGGATGCAGACAGGATACAGGAGATGGTTAGAGGATGCGGACAGGATTCGGGAGATAGTTAGAGACTGCAAACAGGATACAGGAGATGGTTAGAGGCTGTAAACACGATACAAGAGATGGTTAGAGGATGCAGACCGGATACAGGAGATGGTTAGAGGCTGCGGACAGGATACAGGAGATGGTTAGAGGATGCAGACAGGATACGGGAGATGGTTAGAGGCTGCGGGCAGGATACAGGAGATGGTTAGAGGCAGTGGGCAGGTTACAGGAGATGGTTAGAGGTTGCAGACAGGATACAGGAGATGGTTAGAGGATGCGGACAGGATACAGGAGATGGTTAGAGGATGCAAACAGGATACAAGAGATGGTTAGAGGATGCGGACAGGATACAGGAGATGGTTAGAGAATGCAGACAGGAAACAGGAGATGGTTAAAGGATGCAGACAGGATACAGGAGATGGTTAGAGGATGCGGACAGGATACAGGAGATGGTTAGAGGATGCAGACAGGATACAGGAGATGGTTAGAGGCTGCAGACAGGATACAGGAGATGGTCATGCGGAGAGGATACAGGAGATGGTTAGAGGATGCGGACAGGATAGAGGAGATGGTCAAGCAGACAGGATACGGGAGATGGTTAGAGGATGCGGACAGGATACAGGAGATGGTTAGAGGCTGCGAACAGGATACAGGGGATGGTTAGAGCATGCGGACAGGATACAGGAGATGGTTAGAGGATGCAGACAGAATACAGGAGATTGTTAGAGGATGCGGACAGGATACAGGAGATGATTAGAGGATGCAGACAGGATACGGGAGATGGTTAGAGGCTGCGGACAGGATACAGGAGATGGTCATGCTGACAGGATACAGGAGATGGTTAGAGGCTACAGACAGGATACAGGAGATGGTCATGCGGTAAGGTTACAGGAGATGGTCATGTGAACGGGTTACAGGAGATGGTCATGTGGACAGGATACAGGAGATAACAGAGAGACAACAGACAGAGATTGTATACAATGATTTTGTACAATCTCACCATTGCCATTTTTGTCTGGAAACTTCTGCCTGCGCCTGTCTGTGGCAGCCAGTCAAGCAATGGATGGATGTTGCAGGCCAGGGGCCCAGTGGTGGGACTCAGTTCAAGACAAGTTGGCTTGAATGCATGCATAGCTGCACTCCGCTCATTTACCAGGGGGCTGCAGCCAGGGCAGGGTGTGCTCAGTGCTGGCCAGTGGCACTGGTCAGGGGGCCTTATGTGACCATCCAGGGGTCGGCTCGGCCGAGTCTGCAGCGCCCTGCGCTGTCCATCTCTTGCGGTGCTGCTGGTGCTACCGCCAGTCCTCTGGCTCCGTTGTACTGTCTGTGTCCACTCCATCTACCCGCTCGGCTCCTGGCATTTTAGGTCGGGTGCGGTTTGTTGCATGCCATCATCAGCAAGCGCGGGGGGCGAGACAGGTGGTGCAAGCTCAGGATCGGATTGTCTCTGGGATTTCCAGAGCTGGCGCTGCGTATGCGTAGTTCTCACCTGAGCCTATTGCAGCTATTTTTACTGGCCCCGTTCAGCTCCTACGGGCATTTACGGGCAGCAGAAAAGTGCCCTGTTTTTACGGGCTGCCCGTAAATCTACGGGCGGTTGGCAACTCTGAACTGGATGAAAGAGCCAGGAGGAAACTGGTAAGTGAGGCTACCAAGAGGCCTACAGCAACTCTTAAGCAGTTGCAAGAATTTATGACAAAGAGTGGCCATTGAGTGCATGTGACAACAAGATCACAAATTCTCCACAAATGTGGCTTGTATGGGAGGGTTGCAAGAAAAAAAAGCCACTCCTCAAGAAAGGCCACATGCAGCCACCACTGAGCTTTACCAAAACGCACCGTGAAGATTCTGAGGCCACATGGAAAAGGTTGTTATGGTCAGATGAGACTAAAATTTAATTATTTGGCCTCAACACCAAACGATATGTCTGGCGGAAATCCAATACAGCTCACCATCCAAATAACACCTTCCTACAGTAAAGCATGGAGGTGGTAATATCCTGTTATGGGGGGGGTGGTACTATCCTGGTAGGGGGGGGGATATCCTGTTATGGGGATTTTCCCTGTAGCAGGGACTGGAGCATTTGTCAGAATAGAAGAAAAATGGATGGGGCAAATTACCGTCAAATTCTTAAGGGAAAATCTGCTGCCTTCTGCCAGAAAGTTGTCAATGGGAAGAAGGTTTACCTTCCAACATGACAATGACCCAAAGCACACAGCAACAATGACCACACCGTGGTTGAAGGAGAAAAAGGTGAATGTCCTTGCATGGCCTAGTCAGAGCCCAGACTTAAACCCCATTGAAAATCTGTGGATTGACTTGAAGACTGCAGTCCACAGTCACCATCAAATGTAACTGAACTTGAGTAGTTCAGCAAAAAAGAGCTGGCAAATATTGCAAAGTCTAGATGTGCAAAGTTAGTAGAGACAAATCCCAACAGATTAAAGGCTGGAATTAAAAAAAATGTGGTCCAACAAAATACTGATACGAGCGGTTGATCCTTTTTTCCAACTCAGTGATTCTGTTTTTGAATGTTCTTTATTTTTTTCGGACATGTTGGTGTTATATCTATCAGTTGAATGTTATATGTTGCACAGCTGGATAAAACAATTTAACACATTACATCACTTCTGAAGTTGAATTTGGTCGTACGAGAATTCTTGTATGTTGAGTAACCTCTTCACTTTCGATATGAGACTAGCATGCAACAAAAAACTGATAAAAACGTGTCCAATAATCTGATCGTGTGAACCAGGCATTACCTGTCCAAGGAACCCACGATGTCAGCACCCGAAGCCGACCCGCCCTTTGGCTCTGGGTGCAGAAGCCGGCATCCTTACTAAGGGAAACAGGAAGTGAAGCCTTGCAGCTTCACAGCCTGTTTCCTACTGTGCATGTTCGAGAACCATCAGCGCTTTCTGAATGGTCCCGTCATCTTCTGGGATACACATGGATCCCAGAAGGCAACAGGGAGGGGGGAGGAGGAGGGCACCAAAAAAACGCGGAAGTGGCATTTCTCGCCATGGCGAAATGGGATGGAAGTTCCGAAGAAAATATACCAAAAAAGTATGAAAAAATATATATATATATACAGCATCTCACATGTACTGTGACATAATGAAGCAGAGCATGATCCCCTCCCTTCGCAGACTGGGCCGCAGTGCAGTATTCCAAATGATAATGACCCCAAACACACGTCAAAGAGGACCACTGCCTTGCTAAAGAAGCTGAGGGTAAAGGTGATTGGACTGGCCAAGCATGTCTCCAGACCTAAACCCTGTTGAGCATCTGTGGGGCATCCTCAAATGGAAGGTGGAGGAGCGCAAGGTCTCTAACATTCACCAGCTCCCTGATGTCATCATGGAGGAGTGGAAGAGGACTCCTGTGAAGCTCTGGTGAACTCCATGCCCAAGAGGGTTAAGGCAGTGCTGGAAAATAATGGTGGCCACACAAAATATTGACACTTTGGACCCAATTTGGACATTTTCACTTAGGGGTGTACTCACTTTTGTTGCCAGTGGTTTAGACATTAATGGCTACTGCAGGAATACTTTGATACGCCTCAAACCTTATCATTGCAAAAATTGGAAATTATATTGAGAAGCTTACCTTCAGAATACTTATTGGCATATTTTTTTTAAAAATGTATTGGATGTGTTTTAAAGCAGAAAGTAAAAAATATTGTTTTATTGTAAGGGAGGGGGGTAGTAGGGGGGTAAGTGACTGAAGGGTAGTTGAGGGTGGGGTGGGATAGGGGTTGTGGGATGGGAGGGTTGGGATGGAAAAGGCTGTGGTCGCTGTTGGGGGGGGGGATAATTGGGAGATTGCTGGATGGTGGGGTGGTAGAGGGCATTAGGGCTGAGCTATATTTTAAGGAATGTAATGTTGGCCAGTTATTCATTTGCAGCAGTGGATAACAGCAGGAGGATTTATGAGTTGGACAATGTTGTGTGGACAATGTTGGGAGGGAGGGATGGAGGCTGGTGTGGGTTAGGAGTGGTGAGGGTGGAGGAGGGAGCTGGAAAGACATGGGAGCAGAGGTGATAGCTGGCAGAGGAAAGGAGGAGGCAACAGACAGCATTGACAGCTGGCGGGGGGCAGAAGAAGGCGGGGAAGGCGCCCAGCAGAAGTGACAGCTGGTTGGAGGGAAAGATAAGACGGAGAAGGCGCCCGGCAGAAGTGACAGCTGGTCGGAGGGGAGGAGAAGGCGGGGAAGACACCCGGCAGAAGTGACAGCTAACGGGAGGAGAGGAGGAGGCAAGGAAGGCACCGGGCAGAAGAGACAGCTGGTGGGTGGGGGAGGGGAAGGGTAACCCCACTGACAGCCTAAATGTCATCGGTTGTTAAGGAAGCGGGGGCCCTGCCCCATAACAACCGATACTTACGGCATTCTTTTGTTTACTTTTCAGCTGTCAGTGGGGCAATCCCACTGACAGCTCAATAATCGAGCCTGAAGGTATCGGTTTCTAGTATCGGAGCATTTGCAAATGCTTAGTATCCCTGGTTTGTGAGCAAATGAAAAAGAAGACTCTCTGGGATGTGAAACGGGGTTTCGCTACCGCTTTAGCGAGCAAAAGGCCTTCATCATAAAAGCTTCTTGGTTGCCACCAGCTTCACCAGACTTCTGATTTAGGGGATGGACCTTTCCCACACTTTGTCTTACTGTCCAATGATCCAACTTATTGGCAGTTCAGGTGGAATTTGATAAACCTCCTTTGGCCTTAAACGGTTTAAAAAGCTAAAAATAATATTGAAATATTTGAAAATTCTAAAATACCTGATACGTTATAGAGGACCTTTACATACATATGTGTTCATGGTATTAGAACATCTTTCATAGACAGTTTAGGTGGATTTTGATAAACCTCATTTAGTCTAAAATGGTTTAAAATGCAAAAAATTATAAAACTGAGCTTATAATATTCCTCCGGCCTGTACCCCCTCCCCTGACTTCTCCATCATAAAAGCTTCTTGTTTGCCACCAGCTTCATCAGACTTCTGATTTAGGGGGTGGACCTTTCCCACACTTTGTCTTACTGCCCAATGATCCAACTTATTGGCAGTTCAAGTGGAATTTGATAAACCTCTTTTGGCCTTAAACGGTTTAAAAAGCTAAAAATAATATTGAAATATTTGAAAATTCTAAAATACCTGATACGTTATAGAGGACCTTTACATACATATGTGTTCATGGTATTAGAACATCTTTCATAGACAGTTTAAGTGGATTTTGATGAACCTCATTTAGTCTAAAATGGTTTAAAATGCTAAAAATTATAAAACTGAGCTTATAATATTCCTCCAGCCTGTGCCCCCCTCCCCTGACTTCTCCATTAAGATCAATAATACGAACCATCACTCCCTCCCCTCATGCCAGGGTGCTAGGTGTAACCCTGGACTCTGACCTGCCCTTTCACCCCTAAATCCAATTGCTGTCCAAATCTTGTGGACTTCACCTCCGTAACATCTGCAATATAACCCATTTCTAACCAGTGAAACCACTAAGCAACTTATTGCAACCTAAAAGTGGTAGCTCTGCTTATCTGCCTCCTCCTCCCCTCTCCGGTGCCACATTTGGCACCTTTCGGGTGGGAGCAGGTACCTGTTTTTGACAGGTACCTGTCCCCACGTCCAAAAGATCTCGCCTTCCCCCGCCGCCGGGCCATTTAGAAAGCGCATGCGCAGTAGGGATTCGGCTGTTAAGTTGAAAGGCTTCGCTGCTGGTATCCCTTACCATGAATGGCGGCGGCAGCACCCGAGAGCCGACGGAAACATCGGCAGGGGAGCCGACAAAGCTGGATTTCAGGACAAGTGAGTGTCCTAATATTATATACAACAATATTATGTACAATAGCTGTTGACTTTTAAAAGCTGTTGACTTTTGACCTCTACTTTCTGTAGAGGTTTTAACCCTTTGCATAAACTTGAAATTTCCTAACAGGCTTTGGCTGTGATCCGGGAGGCCAGGAAACCTTTTTCACAAGCCTGAATTTATGTGGGCCGTGAACGAATGAAAAGGAGGAATCTCTGGGATGTGAAATGTGTATTCCCCACCACCTTGGCGAGCAAATAACCTTCATCACAAAATCTTCTTGTTTGCCACGAGCTCCACCAGACTTCTGATTTGGGGGACAAATGTTTCCTTCACTATGTTGTTTTAACATCTTGTAATCCTACTTATAGGCTGTTCAGGTCGATTTTTTCTAAGCCTATTTTAACCTAAATTGGCTAAAAACATGAAAAATTATATGAAGATATTTTAAATATTAAATTTTTAAGATTTTTGAGAACTTAAAATTTTTAAATATCCTATGTTTTATACAGAGGATCCTTACATATGTGTGTGTGTGCATTTGTTATTAGAACCATAAGGCAACTAATATTTTAGGCTTCAAGGATGTTTGTATAAAGCATTACATTTTTTATGACTTAAACAAAAAAAAAAAGAAAAAACAGTCTGGCTTCTATTCAGCAGGTCGAGAAACATTTTTTTGCAAGCCTGATAATGATGTGGGCTGCAAACAAAAGAAAAGGAGGAATCTCCGGGATGTGTAATGTGCTTTCCACACCGCCTTAGCAAGCAAAGGGCCTCCATCGTAACTAATTATTTTTTTGCCACCAGTTAGAAACTGTTAAAACTTTAGAACACTTTGCATTTGCTCGACGTTTCTTAAGACGCTCTGGCTGTTATTGGGCAGGCCGCGAAATCTTAAAATAATGTGGACTGCAAGCGAATGATAAAGAGGAATCTCTGGGATGTTAAACTTGCTTCCCCCACTGCCACACCAAGCAAAGAGCCTTCAGCGCAAAGGCATCTCGTTTGCCACTGGCCCCACCGTACTTTTGATTTCGGGGATAGATATTTCCTACACTATCCAAAATATATTTTAAGATATTAAAATTGGAAAAATATATATATATATATATATTTTTTTTTTTACTACAATTTTTATTTATTTTTTATACTAGTAATGGCAGCAATCAGCAACTTACAATGAGACTCGCTATAAAGCATCTTGTTTGCCACTGGCCCCACCATACTTTTGATTTCGAGAATAGATATTTCCTACACTATGCTGTCTTACTGTCCAGCGGTCCCACTTATAGATAGTTCAGGTGGGTTTTAATAAGCCTCCTTTGGCCTAAAATGACTTAAGACATTAAAATATATTTTAAGTGTGAATCTACATATCTTCAATGTTTATACTTGAAGCGGCTTGCTGTATTTATACCCGTTCGTTTAACATCAGTAAAAAAAAAATTGAACAAGAAAATATATTTTAAGATATTAAAATTTTTAAATATTTTTTTTTTCAGAGGATCTTTATGTACGTGTATGTAATATGGTATTTTTTTTTTTTTAAAGAGGATCTTTATGTACCTGTACGTAATATGGTATTAGAACTTCTCTTTGATATCGGTAACTAGTACTTTAGGTTTATAGGTATTAAGGTAATTCATATAAAGCATTTTTTTTTATTCTGTACAGTAAAAAAAAAATACAACTCATTTGCCTCTCACAAAACTTGCAGAAGTTTTACCATTTTGCCTTTCCTCAACACTTTGCATTGATTCAAAAATTTCTAACAGACTCTGTGTATGTTTAACGGTATCAGGGTAGTTCATATGAATCATAATTTTTTATGCCCTAAAAAAAAAAAAAAAAAAAAAAAAAAAATCTTGTTTGCTTTGCACCATTTTCTCTTTCCACGACGCTTTATAGATTTTAACACTTTACATTTACTTGACATTTCCTAAGATGCTCCGGCTGTTACTGGGCAAACCGGGAAGCCTTAAAAATGATGTGGGCTGCGAATGAAAAGGAGGAATCTCCAGATTTTGAAACTTGCTTCCTCTCACCGTTGCAGCGAGCAAAGGGCCTTTATCGCGAAAGCTTATTGTTTGCAACCAGCTCCACCAGACTTATGATTTAGCAGATAGATATTTCCTATACTGTATTACTGTCCAGCACTCCCACTTATAGACAGTTCAGGTAGATTTTGATAAGACTCCTTTGGCCTAAAATGGATTAAAACATACAAAAAATATAAGATGTTTAAAATGTTTAAATATTTATAGTATATAGTACAGTATATGTTTTTTGGATGGTTTGTATATGGTTTTAGAAGCTCTCTTAGATATCAGCACCTAGTATTTTAGACTTCAAGGTGTTAAGGATGTTCATATAAAGCATTATTTTTTATGCAGTAAAGTAAAAAAAAAAAAATACAACTCAATCTCGTCACAAAAAAACCTGCAGAAGTTTTGCATTTCCTTGACATGTTCTCCAGAGGTTTTAACACTTTGCATCAACTCAAAAATTCTCTAACAGACTCCTTGTATTTTAGGTTTAAGGGTATCAGGTTAGTTCATTTAAAGCGTTATTGTTATTGTTATTGTTATTGTTATCTCATTTGCCCAAAGTTTTACCATTTTACCTTTCCTCGACACTGCTTGCCTTTAACCTCTTTGCAAAAAAAAAAAAATATCTCATTTGCCTTGCACAAAAGTTTTACCATTTTACCTTTCCTCGACACTGCTTGCCTTTAACCTCTTTACATTAAAAAAAAAAAAAAAAAAAATCTCATTTGCCTAGCACAAAACCTGGAGAAGCTTTACTATTTTGCCTTTCCTCGACACTCCTCGCCTTTTACAGCTTTGCATTTAAAAAAATAAATAAAAAAAAAACATCTCATTTGCCTTGCACAAATCATGTGCAGAAGTTTTACCATTTTACACTCTTTGCATTTACTCAACATTTCCCAAGATGCTCCGGCTTTTAGTGGGCAGGCTGCGAAGCCTTAAAAATGATGTGGGCCACAAGCGAACGAAAAGGAGGAATCTCCGAGATGTGAAACTTGCTTCACCCCACCATGTCTAACAGACTCCAAGGTTTAAGGTTTAATGATATTATGGTAGTTCGAATCAGGCATTATTTTTTATGCTGTAAAAAAAAAAAAAAGAAAAGAAGTTTTAACATTTTGCATTTCCTTGACAATTTCTCCAGAGGTTTTAACAATTTGCATTAACTCAAAAAATTCTAACATACTCCTAGTATTTTAGGTTTAATGATATTATGATCGTTCATGTTTATAACAAAAACAATAAAACTATATATATATATGTATATATATATGTATATATATATATATATATATATATATATATATATATATATATATATATATATATATATATATATATATATATATATATATATATGTATATATATATATAAAATCTCATTCACGTCACACAAAAGCTGTAGAGGTTTTAACATTTTGCATTTCCTTGACAATTTCTCCATGTCTAACAGACTCCTAGTATTTTAGGCTTAATGGTATCATGGTAGTTCATACCAGGCATTGTTTTTTTATGCCACAAAAAAGTACAACTTTTTTGCCTCGCACACAACCTGCAAACATTTTACCATTTTGCACTTCCTTGACACTTCCTTCATAAGTTTTAACACTTTGCATTGACTCAAAACATTTCTAGCAGACTCCTCATATATTAGGTTTAAGGGAATCAGGTTAGTTCATATTCTGTAAGGCATTATTTTTTTATGCAGCAAAAAAATAAAAAATACACCTTGTTTGACTTGCTCAAAAATTGCAGAAGTTTTAACAATTTGCATTACCTTGACACTTCCTTCATAAATGTTAACACTTTGCATTGACTCAAAACATTTCTAGCAGACTCTGCGGATTTTAGGGAATCAGGTTAGTTCATATACTGTAAAGCATGTTTTTTTTTATGCAGCAAAAAAAAAAAAAATACACCTTGTTTGCCTTGCAAAACAAATCTGTAGAAGTTTTAACAATTTGCATTACCTTGACACTTCCTAAGTTTTAACACTTTGCATTAACTCAAACATTTTCTAGCAGACTCCTCGTATTTTAGGTTTAAGGGAATCAGGTTAGTTTATACTGTATACTGTAAAGCAATATTTTTTTTATGCAGCAATAAAAAAAACAAAAACAAAAAAAAAAATAAACCACCTGGTTTGCCTTGCACAAAATCTGCAGAAGTCTTAACAATTTGCATTACCTTGACACTTCCCTCATTCGTTTTAACACTTTGCATTGACTCAAAGATTTTCTAGCAGACTCCTCGTATTTTAGGTTTTGGTATCAGGTTAGTTCATATAAAGCGTTATTTTTTTATGCAGCAAAAAAAAAAAATACATCTCATTTGCCTTGCACAAAACCTGCAGAAGTTTTACTATTTTGCCTTTCCTCGACACTCCTCGCCTTTTACCACTTTGCATTTAAACAAAAAAAAAAAACATATCAATTGCCTTGGACAAATCTTGCAGAAGTTTTACTATTTTGCCTTTCCTTAACACTCCTCGCCTTTTACCATTTTTGAAAAAAAAAACAAAAAAAATATCTCAATTGCCTTGCACAAATCCTGCAGAAGTTTTACCATTTTGCCTTTTCTCGACACTCCTCGCCTTTTTAAAACATCTCATTTGCCTTGGACAAAACCTGCAGAAGTTTTACTATTTTGCCTTTCCTCGACACTCCTCGCCTTTTACAACTTTGCATTTAAACAAAAAAAAAAAAAACATCTCAATTGCCTTGGACAAAACCTGCAGAAGTTTTACTATTTTGTCTTTCCTCGACACTCCTCTCCTTTTACCATTTTGCATCTAAAAAAAAAAAAAAATATCTCAATTGCCTTGCACAAATCCTGCAGAAGTTTTACCATTTTGCCTTTTCTCGACACTCCTCGCCTTTTAACACTTTCCTTTTTAAAAAAGTAAAAAAGAAAAAAAGGAAAACATCTCATTTGCCTTGGACAAAACCTGCAGAAGTTTTACTATTTTGCCTTTCCTTAACACTCTTCGCCTTTTACCACTTTGCATTTAAAAAAACAAAAAAACACCTCAATTGCCGTGCACAAATCCTGAAGAAGTTTTACCATTTTGCCTTTCCTCGACACTCCTCGCCTTTTAAAACTTTGCATTAAAAAAAAATGTAAAAAAATAAAACATCTCATTTGCCTTGCACAAATCCTGCAGAAGTTTTACCATTTTGCCTTTTCTCAACACTCCTCTCCTTTAACCACTTTGCATTAAAAAAAAAATAAAACATCTCATTTGCCTTGCACAAAACCGGCAGAAGTTTTACTATTTTGCCTTCCCTCGACACTCCTCGCCTTTTACCACTTTGCAATTACTCGACATTTCCCAAGACGCTCTGGCTGTTCTTGGGCAGGCCGTGAAGCCTTTAAAAAAAAAAAACGATGTGGGCCGCGAGCGAATGAAAAGGAGGAATCTCCGGGACGTGAAACTTGCTTCCTCCCCACCAAAGAGGCCTTCGTTGCAAAAAAAAAGCTTTCTCGTTTGCCACCCCGCGTATCCACCTTTTAAGCGCGCGCTCGGCGGCCCGTGCCGCCGCTAATCAAGTGGCAAAGGCAGACAAAGCCGCACATGTAGAACATTTTTTTTTTTTTAACACCGTCTCGAGTTTTAATAGTTAAGGTATTTTAGTCAGAAAGCGGCTTTCGGCCCTTAAAAAATTCTATTCCCTGCCATCGAAAAACTTGAAAATCATTGGCAAGACATGAATATTACTATGCGGCGCAATTACTTCTTTTTAAAATACGAATGTATGGTGAAATATATTATGCATATTGTCTTGAAGCGCACCTTTAGGCCACATTCACTTTTCGGCTGTCATAGCTGCCACCGGGTGACATTTAATGAAAAATGTTGGCTCTGGCTGACAGGTGGGTAATAAAGTGCGAGGTAGGCAGCCCTACTTGACTATCCCTCATTGCATGCGAATTTTCACTTACATCTAAATACTATCACTCATGTCCACACCGGGACCCCTATGCATTGTTAGATTGTCACTCATAAATATTATAACCGATTCATTATAGTTCCAGCTTTTGTACGGGAAACCCTTAACGTCAGTCATGTTGGCCAACAAACCATGGCAGGTGTGGATTCGTACGCCTAGCAAGTGTCCATCATTGTCACTGACAAGCATACATTTTTAAAAAATTGTCACTCACGACCGAATAATTATCCCCCTCCGCTCGACTGATGTGTCACTCATAAAAACCGTAATTAAATAGCAATAATTATTCTGAATGTCAGTCAGGTTATCATCCCGCTTTGGGTAGGGTCTTAAACCTCCATCAAAATTTAATCGGGAAGTTGTTGAAATCCCCTCAAATTGGATGTATTTTGCGGTTTATTGTATTTGAAAAGCCTTGGCTGCGGGGGGAAAATAATGAAAGGCTTTCCGTTTCCTTCGGGAAAGTCTCTCGCAAAGGGCTGCCAGGGCTAGGTAACGCCGCCGCGCCTAAAAATAAAATAAAAATAAAATAAGGATAATAAACCAGGCAACTGGTGAGGGGGGGGGGGGGGAACATGACGGGAGGGTAAAAATAAATAAATAAATTGATTAAAAAAAACTTGTGGCCGAAATCTGCACTCCAAAATGCGAAAATATCAAGCAAAAGTGCGGCCATGTTGTTTGCGAACAAACTTTTACCTCACGTCCTCTCCTCACGTATACCGAATGCTAAAACGGGGACAGGCGGCTCATTTTTGCGGGAGGCTAAAAAAAAATTAAAAAATTTTAATAAATAAATAAAATTCTTGTGGCCGAAATCTGCACTCCAAAGTGCGAAATATCAAGAAAAAGTGCGGCCATGTTGTTTGTGAACAAACTTTTACCTCACGTCCTCTCCTCGCGCATACCGAAAGCTAAAACGGGGACAGGCGGCTCATTTTTGCGCCGCCTGGAAAGCGAATTCGGTACAAAAACAGCGTAAAAAGAAACACTTGTGAGTTCCCTTTGTATTAAATTAGCTGGGTAATGAGCCACTTATCCCGGTTTTAGCATTTGGGATACGCGAGGAGAGGACGTGAGGTAAAAGTTTGTTCACAAACAACATGGCCGCACTGTTGCTTGACGTTTGCGGCGATATTTCGCTTTTTTGGGTGTGCGTTTTACCTCAGGTTTAGGTTTAACGAGGTCTGAGAGGTTGGAGAAAAATAAAATACCTCACAGGTATTGAGTTTGCAATGTGAGAAAGGAGGGGTGGGGATAGAACACACAGCAGAGAGCACAGCCATGACAGCACAGCTCTGTGTGAGGAGACAGGCTGCTGCTGCTGTGTGTTCTCTCATGACTTGCACTTTATTTTAACATTATTTTTTTATTATTATTTTTATTATTATTTTATTTTGTTTCCCACAGGGGGGGGGGGGGGGGGGGGGGGCGAGCCAGTCACGTGACGCTGTCCGTCACCTACACGACGCCAGGTAACCCGGGAAGCCACAGGCCACGCCCCCTCCTCCTCCTTCCATCGCAGCCGAGCCCCCGCAGACGGCCACGCCCCCCTCTCTCCCAGGCCCACCTGATCTGTCAAGTCGAGTCACGTGACCGAGCCCTGCACGCCGCCATTTTGGAACGCCTGAGAGGAGAGAGAAGTAAGTAGGTGTGCGGGGCGGCTGTGTGCGGTCATGGCGGCTCTGAGGGGGTGGTGGACGGGGTGAGGGGGGCCCGGGAATGGCTGGAGGGAGTTCTATGTGGGGAATTCTCCTGTGGGGGCGCTGCTCATACCTCCCCACAGGCTTCAAAACAAAGGCCCGGCCATGCTGGACTGCTGCTGGGGGGGGGACTACAAGTCCCAGCGGGTCCTGACAGGCTGGGGGGAGGTATGAGGAAGTGAGGGAGGGGGTAAGGGGCTGCAAGTGTCCATGGCAACCGGTCGGGGGGGGGGGGTGGTAAGGTGTGGTTGCTATTGGCAACAGTTGTAGGGTGACCCTGGAGACCAGCCAGCAGCCGAGGGGGCGTGGTCATTATTATTACTGGGCTGGGACTTGTAGTGCACCTGTGAGGGGAGACCATGCCAGGGCGCTCTGTTTCCAGCATGCCCGGAGTTGTAGTGTCCGGGGATATGGCGAGGGATGTCGGGAGTTGTAGTGTCCGGGGGAAGGTGAGGGATGCCGGGAGTTGTAGTGTCCGGGGATATGGCGAGGGATGCCGGGAGTTGTAGTGTCCGGGGCACGGCGAGGGATGCCGGGAGTTGTAGTGTCCGGGGGGCAGGCGAGGGATGCCGGGAGTTGTAGTGTCCGGGGCACGGCGAGGGATGCCGGGAGTTGTAGTGTCCGGGGATATGGCGAGGGATGCCGGGAGTTGTAGTGTCCGGGGCACGGCGAGGGATGCCGGGAGTTGTAGTGTCCGGGGATATGGCGAGGGACGCCGAGAGTTGTAGTGTCCGGGGCACGGCGAGGGATGACGGGAGTTGTAGTGTCCGGGGCACGGCGAGGGATGCCGGGAGTTGTAGTGTCCGGGTGCAGGCGAGGGATGCCGGGAGTTGTAGTGTCCGGGGGCACGGCGAGGGATGCCGGGAGTTGTAGTGTCCGGGGGCACGGCGAGGGATGCCGGGAGTTGTAGTGTCCGGGGCACGGCGAGGGATGCCGGGAGTTGTAGTGTCCGGGGGATAGGCGAGGGATGCCGGGAGTTGTAGTGTCCGGGGGCACGGCGAGGGATGCCGGGAGTTGTAGTGTCCGGGGGCAGGCGAGGGATGCCGGGAGTTGTAGTGTCCGGGGATATGTCGAGGGACGCCGGGAGTTGTAGTGTCCGGGGGATGCCGGGTGGTGTTGTGTCGGGGGGGGCAGCGAGGTGGGGATGATGGGAGTTGTAGTATCCGGGGGCAGCCAGGCAAAATGAAAACTAGCTTTATTGAAAGTTGTGGAACCCGTCAATTTAACTGTTTTAAAAAAGTTACATTCCTGGAATATAACTGTCACATTTGTTTGTGTTGTGTACAAACTGTCAAACCATAAAATGTCTGGCGTCATAACTGATCACATGTGCAGCACCACGGCAACTGAAGATCAGAGGCCAAGATGGCCGCTTCCCTGGCTGTAATGGATAGGAGCGTTTAGTTCCACTTTAACCACTTCAGCCCCGGACCAATTTGCAGCCAAAGGACCAGGCCCCTTTTTGCGATTCGGCACTGCGTCGATTTACCTGACAATTGCGCGGTTCGTGCGACGTGGCTCCCAAACAAAATTGGCGTCCTTTTTTTTCCCACAAATAGAGCTTTCTTTTGGTGGTATTTGATCGCCCTGCGGTTTTTATTTTTTGCGTTATAAACAAAAATAGAGCGCCAATTTTGAAAACAATGCAATATTTTTTGCTTTTTGCTATAATAAATATCCCCAAAAAATATATAAAAAAAAATTTTTTTTCCTCAGTTTAGGCCGATACGTATTCTTCTACATATTTTTGGTAAAAAAAAATCGCAATTAGCGATTTTTGATTGGTTTGCACAAAAGTTATAGCGTTTACAAAATAGGGGATATTTTTATAGCATTTTTATTAATATTTTTTTTTTTACTAGTAATGGTGGCGATCAGCGATTTTTTTTTTATTGTGACTGCGACATTATGGCGGACACATCGGACATTTTTGACACATTTTTGGGACCATTGTCATTTAATTGCTATTTAAATGCATTGATTCCTGTATAAATGACAGTTGTAGTGAAAGAGTCAACCACTAGGGGGAGGGGAGGGGTTATGGGCTGTGACGTGTGTGTGTTTTTTTTACATTGGGGGGGCGGGGCTGACGTCTGACGTCATTGATCGGCTTTCCCGATGACGGGGAACAGCAGATCAGTGACAGGCAGAGTAGGAAGCGCCGGGAGAGGTTTGTTTACACAGACCTCTCCCCGTTCTTCAGCTCTGTGACCCGATCGCGGGACACCAGCAGCGATTGGGTCCGCTGGTCCCGCGGCCGTGGTCACGGAGCTCCCTGCCCGTGCCATTCTGCCGCAGTATATCTGCGTGAGGTGGTCGGGAAGCAGTTAATGTGGCAGGGCATGCTGGGACGTGTGGTTCATAGAGGGGGGTACTGGTGCATCTGATCGTTGTGCTGGGATGTGTTATTCAGTGTGACAGGGAAGGGCATGCTGGGACATCTGGTTCAGTGGCACACAGGGATGTGTTTTAGGATTAGGGGGGGGGCGCTGTAAGTTTCTGACTGGTACAGTGTAGACAATGACGCCCTCGGCCCTCTGCTTCGCGTCTCGTCCTCCTGTAAGAGTTCTCGGTGTCACAGCTTTGTTTTAGAACGTACGGAATTTTTACAATATTTCTCGTGGTCTTGTACTGCGCTGAGGCGTAGGGTGCCTCCAAACCACATCCTGGATCTGCACCGAGATCCACCCAAACTTCTAAAAAACAATCAATCGCCGACCTGCTGAGATGGCAGAAAATAGCAGAGCTGCCTTCAGTTTTTGTACTTTTGCAAAAAGAATGAAAATGCTGCCGGTGTGAAGATGGGCAGAAGAATTTAGGACCATAAAACAGTTTACATTTTTCTTTTCAATAGATTTTTATTTATTTATTTATTTTTTTATTTCAAAAGTTTAACAAAGTACAGAAATACCAATGTTATCAGACAAATATCGGAGAATAATGGGCGCTTCCCTCCAATACAATCGAGGTCCTGAATGTTACACACAAGACCCGAATAAATGAGCCTCACAGGCCGGACCCTCCTAATAAAGCGTCTGTTTACCAAGAGCGAGTGTAAGTCACCCTATAACAAATACAGAAGAAAGGCCTCACTGTATCTATAAAAGAGCATCACATTAGCAAGTTAGTTAAATGGTAACAGTTACAAGAAATGTGGGAGAGATAACAATGGGGATCATTGGAACACATAGAACAAAGGATAGGACTATAGCGGTGCTAAAAACAAGTCAAAGAATGTATTAACCACTTTCAGCCCCGGACCAATTTGCAGCCAAAGGACCAGGCCCCTTTTTGCGATTCGGCACTGCATCGCTTTAACTGACAATTGCGCAGGCGTGGCTCCCAAACAAATTTGACGTCCTTTTTTTCCCCACAAATAGAGCTTTCTTTTGGTGGTATTTGATCGCCCCTGCATTTTTTATTTTTTGCGCTATAAACAAAAAAGTGCGACAATTTTGAAAAAAAAAACGCATTCTTTTTTTTTTTTTTTGCTATAATAAATATCCCCCCAAAAATATATAAAAAAAAACATTTTTTTTTCCTCAGTTTAGGCCGATAGGTATTCTTCTACGTATTTTTGGTAAAAAAATCGCAATAAGCAATTGATTGGTTTGCGCAAAAGTTATAGCATTTACAAGATGGGGGATAGTTTTATAGCATTTTTATTAATATTTTTTTTTTTTTATTAGTAATGGCGGCGATCAGCGATTTTTATTGTGACTGCGACATTATGGCGGGACACATCGGACATTTTTGGGACCATTGTCATTTATACAGCAATCAATGCTATTTAAATGCATTGATTCCTGTATAAATGGCAGTGAAGGGGTTAACCTCTAGGTGGCAGTGTAGGGGTTAAGTATTCCTAGGGGTGTGTTTCTTACTGTGGGGGGGGGGCGTGGCTGTCAGCTAGTGAATGCTGATCTCTGCTCCAATCACAGGGAGCAGAGATCGGCGTTGCTAGGCAGACCGGTGAGATGCTGTTTATTTCCGCATCTCCCCGTTCAGCCTTCCCGTGAGACGATCGCGGGTGTCCCCATGGCGATCGAGTCCACGGGGGTCCCGACTGGCGTGGGAGTGCGCCGATGGCACAGCGGCATCTTAAAGGGGACGTATATATACGCCCTTATGCCTGTCCGTGCCATTCTGCCGACGTATATCGGCGTGCGCCGGTCGGGAAGCGGTTAAGATAAAATTTGCAAAATGTATTATATATTTAAAACAGTCATCTTTTTAAAAGACATCAGCTTAGACTTAAAGCGGAGTTCTGCTTAAAAAAATATAAATAAAAGTCAGCAGCTACAAATACTGCAGCTGCTGACTTTTAATAATCGGACACTTACCTGTCCGGGGGTCCAGCGATGTGGGGGAACGAAGCCCCGCTCGTCTCCCCCCTCCTCTCTGAGGAAAGTTGTCGGAAAATCCGATCATTCTGAACGTGGTGACGTTCGTTGCGTACGACGGAACTACATAGAGGCTAGTAGCCAATAGCTTTGGTCTCGTAATTTGATCTGAGCATGCGTGGCACTTTGTCCGTCGGAATTCGCTACACACGATCAGAAAAAGTCCGATCGGACTTTGTTGTCGGAAAATTTGAGAGCAGGAGATAAAACTTTGTCCGTCGGAAAATCCGACGGAAAAAGTCCGATGGTGCCTACACACAGTCGGAATTTCCGACAACATTGTCCGATAGGACATTTTCCGTCGGAAAATCCGACCGTGTGTATGGGGCATAATGCTGCGTACACACGATCATACTTTTTGACGGACTAGGTCCGACGGTCCTCCCGACGGACTTTCGGCGGAGTTCCGATGGACTTTCCGAAACAAACGGACTTGGCCACACCAAAGTCAGACGGATTCGAACGTGATGACGTACGACCGGACTAGAATAAGGAAGTTCATAGCCAGTAGCCAATAGCTGCCCTAGCGCTGGTTTTCGTCCGTCGAACTAGCACACAGACGAACTGATTTTTCGACCGGACTCGAGTCCGTCGGAAAGATTTGAAACATGTTTAATTTCTAGGTCCGTCTGACTTTTGGGGAAAAAAAAGTCCGCTGGAGCCCACACACGATCAAATTGTCCGACGGATTCCGGTCCCCTGGACCTAGTCTGCCGGAAAGTCCGATCGTGTGTACACGGCATAATGCCCCGTACACACGGTCGGATTTTCCAACGGAAAATGTTCGATGGGAGCTTTTTGTCGGCAATTCCTCACCGTGTGTAGGATCCATTGGACATTTTCCATCGGAATTTCCGTCGCACAAAATTTGAGATCTGGATCTCAAATTTTCCGACAACAAAATGTCGGAAATTCCTATCGCGTGTACACTATTTTGACGCACAAAGTCCCACGCATGCTCGGAATCAAGCAGAAGAGCCACACTGGCTATTCAACTTAATTTTTCTCGGCTCGTTGTACGTGTTGTACGTCACCGCGTTCTTGACGTTCGCAATTTCCGACCAACTTTGTGTGACCATGGGTATGCAAGACAAGTTTGAGCCAACATCCGTCGGAAAAAATCCATGGATTGTGTTGTCGGAATGTCTGATCAATGTCCGATCATGTGTACGGGGCATTAAAGTTTGAATTTTCCCTAATTTTTATATCATTATAAATTTTTACAGACAGAGAAAAAACAAATAAAATTGTCTGTAAATATATAAAATAGTTTTACAATAAGGGAAAGCCCATCATGACATTGGTCACTGGAGATGGCATCCCCATTGAGAAGTTTTCTCCTCAAGTTTGTTCCTCATCCAGTGACAACTGTCAACGTTTGGATTTCCCTTAATTTCTTTTCTCATTTAATTTTTTTTTAGACAGAAATAACAAATAAGGGACAAACTTTCTGTAAATATATAAAATCGTTTACAATAAGGGAAATCCCAACTTTGATAATTGTCACTGGAGATGGCATTCTCCATTGAGATGTTTTCTCCTGTTTCCTGTTCAGTGACAACGATCAAAGTTTTCCCTCCTTTTTTTAGAATTCCAAAATATTATAGAAGGAAATAACAAATAAAAGACCAATTGTATATAAGTATATAAAACAGATTTACAATAAGGGAAAGCCCATCTTTGTTAGTCACTGCAGATGGCATCTACATTGAGACCATTTCTCCTCTGTTCCTTATCCAGGGACAACTGTCAAAGTTTGTATTTCCCCTCATTTTTTCTTATTCTAAATTTTTATAGACAGAAATAACAAATAAAGGAGAAACTGTCTGTAAATATATAAAATAGTTTTACAGTAAGGGAAATTCCAACATGACATTGGTCACTGGAGATGGCCATTGAGAAGTATGTTCCTTGTCCAGTGACGACTGTCAAAGTTTAGATTTCCCATCATTTTTTTTTTATCATTGAACATTTTTATTGAAGGAAATAACAAATAAAGAACAAACTGTAAATATATAAAACAACTTGACAGTAAGGGAAAGCCCAATTTTTACAAATGTCACCGGAGATGGCATCCACATTGAGATGTTTTGTTCTCTGTTCCTCATCAAGCGACACATTCCAAAGTTTGGATTTCTTCTCATTTTTTTTGTTTTTTTTATCATTCAGAATTTTTAGTGAAGGAAATAAAAAATAAAGGACAAACTGTCTGTAAATATATAAAACAGTTTAACAATAAGGGAAAGAACATCATGACATCGGTCAATGGAGATGGCCTCCACATTGAGAGGTTTTCTCCTCTGTTCCTCATCCAGTGACAACTTCCAAAGTTTGGATTTCTTCTACTTTTTTTGTTATCATTCAAAATTTTCATTGAAGAAAATAAGACAAAATGGACAAACTGTCTGTAAATACTGTATATATAAAAAACTGATTTACAATAAGTGAAAGGCTATCTTTGACAGTTTTCACTGGAAATAGCACCCACATTGAAACGTTTTCTTCTCTGTTCCTCGTCCAGTGACAACCTTCAACGTTTGGATTTTTTCTCATTTTTCTTCTTCTTCTTCTTCTTTATTTTTATTGAAGAACTAATAATAAATAAAAGACAAACCGTCTCTAAATACTGTATATCAAAAACAGTTTTACAGTAAGGAAAAGCCTATCATTGACAATTATCATTGGAGATGGCATCCACATTGAGAAGTTTTCTCATATGTTCCTCTTCCACTGACTTCCAAAGTATGAATTGCCCCTAATTTTAACATTCAAAATTTAGCATTGAAGGAAATAACAAATAAAGGACAAACTGTTAATAAATATTTGAAACAGATTACAGTCTCTCTGCCTGTACTGTCAGTTACTGTTACAATACTAGCAGGATCCCTGCTAGGTCTTCCAGGATCCCTGCTAGGTCTTCCAGGATCCCTGCTAGGTCTTCCAGGATCCCTGCTAGGTCTTCCAGGATCCCTGCTAGGTCTTCCAGGATTCCCGCTGGGTCTTCCAGGTTTCCTTGCAGGAAACCTATGATGATTTCCTAGATTCCTAAGAAAGTCTACTGTCTGTATTTTCCAGAGTTTTCAGTATGCCTCCGTGTGCCTTGTGCCTCAGTATGCCTTTCAGTATGCCTCCGTGTTTTCCAGAGTTTCCAGTAATGGTGCTGGTGTGTCCTCTGACCAGAAAGAAAATTGAGCATCAGTCTTTGAAGTAGCTTGTACTGTGTCTTTAAGCCTGCTACCTGAGAGCTAAAAGTACTGTAATACTTACCTACCAGTTGCCCTTTTGTTGCCAATCTGGAATGAGTTGAGTACTCTCTCGCCACCCGCTCGCCTAGACCCTTGCCTGGACCTAACTATTCTCTTGCCTGCTGCCTGATTTGACTCCTGCCTGGACCTTACTACTCTCTCTCCCAATGCCTGCTTTGACCACTGCCTAGACCTGGCTACTCTCTCTCCTGCTACCTGCCTTGACCCCTACCTGGACCTGACTACTCTCCCACCTGCTGCCTGCCTTGACCACTGCCTGGTCCTGACTATTCTCCCTCCTGCTGCCTGCCTTGACCACTGCCTGGACCTGATTACTTTATCACCTGCTGCCTGCGCTGACCCCTGCCTCCAGCTGACTTCTCTCTCTCCTGCTGCCTGCCCAAACCTCTGTTTCACCTGACCAATCTCTTGCCCTGGGAACAGTCTCCACACCATAGTCTTTTAATTCCAGCCATCACATCTCCGCCCCAGGGGGACAATCCTGGGGGCCATGACCTTTGTGCCAATTGCAGCAAAGAAAATCAGGACCACTAGGGTTCACAGTTATGTTCTCCATGAACTGTTCTGGTGAAGTCCATCTACCACTTAGACTTGAAACCTTATATGAGCCTGCATCACCTTCCAGAGGGCACCTTGACAGTTACACTGTTCCCGGGTCTCTCTGTGGACTCCAGATTCTTTCCTGTGTTATGGAGATGAAGTGAAGAGAACTTGTTCTATGGTTCTAATGCCGCGTACACACGGTCGGAATTCTCGTCGGAAAAAGCTCTGATGGTTGTCCCGTCGGAATCCCGACGGAATTTCGCTCAAACTGTCTTGCCTACACACGGTCAAACCAAATTCCGACGGTCAATAACACCGCGGCATAAAACACGTTCGACTGCACTATAAAAGGGAAGTTTAATGCTTCTGAGCAATCCGATAGAAAGGTTTTCCGTCGGAAAAATTAAGAACAGGTTCTCAATCCAAAGTCCGTCGGAAATTCCGACAGAAAAAGCCCGATGGGCATACACACGGACGGAAAATCTGATGAAAAGCTCCCATCGGACTGTTTCCATCAGAAATTTCGACCATGTGTACGCGGCATAACACACTCCCTGACCTATGCTCCACCATAGATACAGTGAAGTGAATGAGCTTTATCGCCCTAGGACAGGATTTCTCAACCAGGGTTACATGGAACCCTAGGGTTCTTCCAGATGTTCCTAGGGTTTCCTTGAGTAATGAGCAATGTGTGACTCTCAGATAAGTTCCCACTGGCACCATTAATCTTTTTAGCTATCTGTAAGGGGGGTAATTCTTCCCAATGTCCACAAGTATAAAGAACACTCTTCCCAACGGTCCCATCGCACAAATGTATCATGCCTTGTAAATATGGTAGTTTTTAGCAGGGGTTCCGTGAGATAGGAAAGTTATTTCATGGGTTCCTGTGTGTTGGAAAAGTTGAGAAAGGCTGCCCTAGGACGTAAAATGTGTTACCGACAAGACCATGGGGGAATATAAGGGAGAAATGCCTAACAAAAAGAAAATGAATGCAGTCACTAAATCTAAGGAATGGTAAGCTGCAAAATAATACACCTTAGGCCTCTTTCACACTTGTGCGACTTCAAAGTCGAGCGATTTTTGCCGCGATTTTGCCGCGATTTCAAGGAATGCCTGTGTAAGTGGCATCAAAATCGGACCAAAGTAGTGCAGGGACTACTTTGAAGTCGGAACGACTTGAAGTCGTACAAATATGAATGGCTGTCATTGGAAATCATGGGGAACGACTTGTCATTCTACTTTGCAGTCCCAAATCGTGGAACAAGTCGTATAATGCCCCGTACACGCGGTCGGATTTTCCGACGGAAAATGTCCTATCGGACAATGTTGTCGGAAGTTCCGACCGTGTGTGGGCTCCATCGGACTTTTTCCGTCGGATTTTCCGACGGACAAAGTTTTATCTCCTGCTCTTAAATTTTCTGACAAGAAAGTCCTATCGGACTTTTTCCGATCGTGTGTAGCGAATTCCGACGGACAAAGTGCCACGCATGCTCAGATCACATTACAAGACCAAAGCTATTGGCTACTAGCCTCTACGTAGTCCCGTCGTAGGCAACAAACGTCACCACGTTCAGAATGATCGGATTTTCCGACAACTTTGTCCGACTGTGTGTATGCAACACCAGTGTCGGAAAAAATCCATGGATTTTGTGGTCGGATTTTCCGACAACTTTGTCCGACTGTGTGTATGCAACACCAGTGTCGGAAAAAATCCATGGATTTTGTGGTCGGATTTTCCGACCGTGTGTACGGGGCTTAAGTGTGAAAGGGGCCTTAAGCAGACAGTCCATAGCCACTCAAATACCCCTTTCCCCTTCTATAATCCATGCGGTAAATTCAAGCTGATTACATTCTCAAGCTTTATATATCCACAAATATTCATATAGGTTATAAATTCACAGTTAATATCTTGACATCCAGAGTCATCGCAAAGTCACGACAGTCCTAAGGAAAGGGGGGAAAAAAAAAAAAAGTCAAGGCCAACTTTGACTGTCAATCTATCCATAATGGATGTAATTTATCGGACTAAAAGCTTTTCTATGCTAATACTCGTCTTGTATCAGTTCTCTTCCAGAGCAGACGCTCGTCTTTCCCCAAGGTCCGGGATTCTGCGCGGTGACATAATTCGGTACAAATCAGTCGCTGAGTGTAACTAAGACTGTCCGAATTCCCCCCGGAACGTGACCAGAGTTCCACTTCCATCACTTAACTTAACTTCAACTTATCTTTAAATAAACGTTAACCAGAGGGGACTTGTTCTGCTCAGCACCTCTTGAGTGATGTGAATTATTGATATGGATTTCATGTGCGTCCATTCAGACAGTCAAAGTGGTGCTGTGTATTCGCAGCCTCCCTGGAGAACACTACTTTAATGTCATACTGCAAGGAGGAGTGTGAGGGGGAGCTGCCTGCTTTGAACTTTTACGCATTCGGAGCGATGGAAACAAAAGATTTATTGATTCCAGGTAGCTGGGATGGGTTAGTGCAGCGCCATATGGGGCAACAACATACCTGCCCTTCATCTGCACATGAGGTGGCCAAGAAAACGATGGGATGGGGCCCCATAGCAAAACAAGGCCCCCCCCCCTGTCACTTAAAGCTCCAACTCAAAGACAGTTACAGTCCAGTTGACCTTTCAGTCTGCTTAATGCATCAAAACAAAACGTGTTCAAAGTCTTATGCGGCGTACAACACACGGTCGGAATTTCCGATGGAAACAGTCCGATGGGAGCTTTTCATCGGATTTTCCGACCGTGTGTATGCCCATCGGTCTTTTTCTGTCGGAACTTTGAATTGAGAACCTGTTCTCAATTTTTCCGATGGAAAACCTTTCTATCGGATTTTCCGATCGTGTGTTATGGTTAGTTTTCTTTGTAAAGCAGCCACAGTAAAGCCTGCCGCCTGCCAATTAGAGATCTCCAGTGAACATGAAGCAATAACTTTGCTCATTGGAAAACTATAGCTTTGCCCCAGCAGGGGGTATGTTGGATTTCTACAGAGACCACTGCTTCCACAAAATGAGGAAGGTTTCTTCTCTGCAGCATTCAGGTATGGGACAGGCTTTTCTACCAATTGACTTGGGTACAACTGGCCTTTCAGTTTACTTTTGGCAAAGTCGATTATTGCCAGTAGCTATAGCATGGCCCAACATGTCCCAATGGCTGTCTTCTGTCGGACCGGCTGCCATACAGATGGGCCGAATGTCAGTCAGTTTTTATTGAACTGGCCGATGTCGCCCGACATTCAGCCTGTGTGTACTAGGCATTAAACTGAAAGCTCAGTTGGGCTTCCTTCTCAATGGCACCAATGATGGGGCACAATTCCTCCCAATGGCACCAATGACTGGGCATAATTCCTCCCAATGGCACCAATGATAGGGCACAATTCCTCCCAATGACAACAATGATGGAGCACAACTCCTACCAATGTCACCAATGGTGGGGTACTATTCCTCCCACTGATACCCATTAAGGGGCACTATTCCTTCCACTGACACCAACTTTTGGCAAAGTCGACTTTTGGCAAAGTCGATTATTGCCAGTAGCTATAGCATGGCCCAACATGTCCCAATGGCTATCTTCTGTCGGACCGGCTGCCATACAGATGAGCCGAATGTCAGTCAGTTTTTATTGAACTTGCCAATGTCGCCCGACATTCAGCCTGTGTGTACTAGGCATTAAACTGAAAGCTCAGTTGGGCTTCCTTCTCAATGGCACTAATGATGGGGCACAATTCCTCCCAATGGCCCCAATGACTGGGCACAATTCCTCCCAATGGCACCAATGATGGGGCACAATTCCTCCCAATGAAAACAATGATGGAGCACAACTCCTACCAATGTCACTAATGGTGGGGTACTATTCATCCCACTGATACCCATTACGGGGCACTATTCCTTCCACTGACACCAACTTTTGGCAAAGTTGATTATTGCCAGTAGCTATAGCATGGCCCAACATGTCCCAATGGCTGTCTTCTGTCGGACCGGCTGCCATACATATGAGCCGAATGTCAGTCAGTTTCTATTGAACTGGCCGATGTCGCCCGACATTCAGCCTGTGTGTACTAGGCATTAAACTGAAAGCTCGGTTGGGCTTCCTTCTCAATGGCACCAATGATGGGGCACAATTCCTCCCAATGACAACAATGATGGAGCACAACTCCTACCAATGTCACCAATGATGGGGCACTATTCCTCCCGCTGATACCCATGACGGGCCACTATTCCACCCACTGATGCCAATGATAGGGCACAATTCCCTTCCAATGACACCCATGACGGGGCACTATTCCTCACAATGACATCAATGATGGGGCACAATTCCTCTCACTGACGCCAATGGCATCAATGACTGGGCACAATTCCTCCCAATGACAACAATGATGGAGCACAACTCCTACCAATGTCATCAATGATGGGGGCACGGGCACTATTCCTCCCACTGATACCCATGACGGGGCACTATTCCTCCCACTGACAACAATGATGGGTCACTATTTCTCTCACTGACGCCAATGATAGGGCACAATTCCCTTCCAATGACACCCATGACGGGGCACAATTCCTCACAATGACACCAATGATGTGGCACTATTCGTCCCACTGATACTCATGACGGGGGCACTATTCCTCCCACTGACACCAATGATATGGCACAATTCCCTTCCAATAATACCCATGATGGGGCACAATTCCTCACAATGACACCAATGATGGGGCACTATTCCTCCCAAAGGCACCAATGACTGGGCACAATTCCTCCCAATGACAACAATAATGGAGCACAACTCCTACCAATGTCACCAATGACGGGGCACAATTCCTCCCACTGACACCAATGATGGGGACACTATTCCTCCCACTGACACCAATGATAGGACACTATTCCTCCCACTGACACCAATGATGGGGCACAATTCCTCCCAATGACACCAATGGCGGGGGATTGTTTACTCCCACTGATGGGACATTTTGTACTCCACAGTCCGCCCCCCCCCCCCCCCCCCCTAAAGTCTGAAGGTCAGTAGACGGGCCCTTTGTTTAGAAAGTTTGGAGACCCCCTGTGTTAGACTGACAGTACTGTGAAAACCAGTCCTGATTGGCCCACAGTGCTGATTCGCCTTCTCTCTGTCTCAGCCTGAATGTTGCTGTACAGTAAATTACAGGAGGCTATTGCACTGTTATAAGGTTTATATTACATATTCCTATTCATATCATAATACATATTCATACTACATTTATTTTCCGAAAAACCAACTCAGAGCTCCCTGCAGCCAGTTCTAGGTAAACATCGGAGCATCCGATTTCCCCGAATATCTTTTAACGTTCACAGATCATAGGCAAACCTAGTGTGAGAGTTGAGAAAATGAGAATATTGGATGTCACCAGAGGAGCCTCCCACCGAGAGCTTGAAAGAAAACAAAAAAAATTCGGAACAAAATGAACAGATACATTTCCAACTTTCAGTGAATATTAATGGCTCATTATTTGGATTTTTTTTTTTTTTTTACATATAATTATCGCATATTTTGTCTTTTTTTTTTTTTTTTTTTAAGACGTTATTGGTTTAAACTTTTTCCAAAGAGTGACATCAATTTAGTGGCATTCATTAGGTGCCTGAAATGAATCTTTTACAATAACTTAAGCAATTTTGCCAAAGACATGTACAATTTTCTAAGAGTACTTGATAGAAATTCATATTTTTTTTTTTTTTTAAAGAGTGAATAGGCTAGAAGTCATTAGTCTTAATACACTCGGTGCTGAAAGGTGTTATAACAAAATATGAAGCAATGCTGTAAGAGCAATTAAATTAGCTTGATGTGTTTCAATATTTTATCCGAAATCTGTTCTGGAATTCATATATCGCAGAGCTGCCTTCCATCTCCTTCCATGAATTAATATCTACTGAAGATAATTGTGCAGAAAGGCACTGCCGACGAATTTGAGGATATTTCAAATTGCATTAAAAAAAAAAAAAAAAATGAAGTTCTAAATTTTTGGGCCACTAAGGTCTTGCTCGTTCTGCTGGCATTAGGATTTTTTTTTTTTAACATGAGCAGCTGGGGGGGAAGGTAAAAACAGGGTTTTAGGTTTGGAATGGCAGGCAGAATCGGCGCAAATCTGTCCGCTTTTCCAAATGGCGCTAATATCGCAGCAAAACATGCAGTGATTTTTTATTTTTTAATGGCACCTCAAACCTGGTGCAATTTTGCAGTGATTGTCTCATGGAAAAATGTGCGAAAATTGCGGCAAAATGCATGTGAAAAAACAAGCCTGGATCAGTGCCAAAATTTGGTGCATGAGCTTCTTTGGCATGGCACGCGCGCATAGGGCAGCCCATTCACCTATGTGGGACACATGGAAATGAGTGTAAATCGCGCCAAAAAATTGCGAGCAGAAATGCGTATTTTCTTTGGCATGGCACACACCCATAGGGCAGCCCATTCACTTGGAAATGAGTGTAAATCTCGCCAAAAAATTGCGAGCAGAAATGCGTATTTCAGCTTAAAGGCTAAACAAGAGCTGGAGGAGGCTGTTCACATGCCACAGCCATGATGCTTTGCAATGGGGCCATGGGAAATTTATCAGGACATGCCAATTTACCAGGCAGCACCATGATTAAACCCTAAACCAGTGATGGCGAACCTGGGCACCCCCAGATGTTTTGGAACTACATTTCCCATGATGCTCATGCACTCTGCAGTGTAGTTGAGCATCATGGGAAATGTAGTCCCAAAACATCTGGGGTGCCAAGGTTCACCATCACTGCCCTAAACCAACTATACATTGTGACACCTACATTTCTTATTTACATTGGTGATATTTACATTGGTGATGGCATCAGTGTGCGGCCTGTTCATTTCTACTTGACAAGCGGCTTACCAAGTCAAGTCCATGGGGCCATGCTGCAACTGCAAGCCAAGCATTTGGTTCGCGGTTGTGGCACAGCCCGTTCATTTCTACGTGACAGACGGCTTACCAAGTCATGTCCGTGGGACCATGCTGCAACTGCAAGCCAAGCATTTGGTTCGCAGTTGTGGCACGGCCCTTTTAACTTGACTTGGTGACCACATTAGTGTGCGGCCTGTTCATTTCTACTTGACAGACGGCTCACCGAGTCAAGTCCATGGGACCATGCCGCAACCGTGAGCCAAATATTTGGCCTGCAGTTGTGGCATGGCCCCATTAACTTGACTTGATGATTACATCAGTGTGCAGCCCATCCATTTCTGCTTGACAGGTGGCACGCCAAAGCAACTTGAGTCAAAGGGCTGTGCCACAACTGCGAGCCAAGTGCTTTGTGTTGCGGCTGTGGCAAATTTAATGTGACACATGCCAGTTTAACAGGCCGCACCATGGTTAAGCCCTTCGTGGTGTGAAACACTTTGGAGAGGGAGGTAGACATGTAAAACAATAAGTTGTAAATTCATTATATTAAAGCTGGTTTTACATTGGATGACATCAGTGTGCAGCAATTCATTTCTACTTGACAGGTGGCACACCAAGTCAAGTCAATGGGGCCGCACTGCTACTGGGAGCCAAGCATTTGGTTTGCCGTTGCAGTGCTGTTCTTATTGACTTAGCGACATCAACAATGTGCAGCACATTCATTTGTAATTGACAGGCGACAAGCCAAGTCAAGTCAGGTCAATGGAGCTGCACTGCCAGTGGAGCCAAGCATTTGGCTTGTGGTTACGGTGCAGCCCCATTGACCTGACTTGACTTGGTGACATCATTAGCGTGCAGCCCATTGATTTCTACTAGACAAGCGGCACGCCAAGTGAAGTCAACAGGGCCATGTGGCAACCACCAGCCAAGCATTTGGCTCGCGGTTTACGCCATGGCCCCATTGATTTGACTTGAAAGGCCACATGCCAAGTCAAGTCAACTGGGCCATGTGGCAACCACAAGCCAAGCATTTGGCTCACAGGTGTGCCATGGCCGCATTGATTTGGCTTAATTTCTACTCGAAAGGCAGAGTGCCAAGTCAAGTCAAGCCAATTGGTCGGCATGGCAACCATGAGCCAAGCATTCGAACTTATGGTTGCGGCATAGCCCCATTGAGTTGATTTGACTTGGTGACGACATCAGTGTGCAGCACATTAATTTCCACTTGTCAGGTGACACGCCAAGTCAATGGTGCCACGCTGCAACTGGGAGCCAAGCATTTGGTTTGCCGTTGCAGTGCCGTTCTTATTGACTTGGCAACATCATCAATGTGCAGCACATTCATTTGTAATTGACAGGCGACACGCCAAGTCAAGTTAAGTCAATGGAACTGCTCCGCCAGTGGAGCCAAGCATATGGCTCCTGGTTACGGTGCATCCCCATTGACCTGACTTGACTTGGCAACATCATTAGTGTGCAGCCCATTGATTCTACTTCACAAGCGGCACGCCAAGTGAAGTAATCAGGGCCATGTGGCAACCACCAGCCAAGCCTTTGGATCACGGTTTACACCATGGCTCCATTGATTTGACTTGAAAGGCCACGTGCCAAGTCAAGTCGAGCCCAATGGGCTGCACGGCAACCGCAAGCCAAGCATTTGACTTATGGGTGAGGAATAGCCCCATTGACTTGATTTGACTTGGTGACGACATCAGTGTGTAGGTGTTTATTTCTACTTGACAGCCGGCACTCTAAGCCAAGTCAATGGGGCCACGCCACAACTGTGAGCCAAATGCTTGTCTAGCAGTTGTGACGCAGTATTTGGCAGGAAAAAAAAGCTGTCATTCAGGGGGCAGCAGGATCGCCACCTGAGTCTCTTAAAAGCTATCACTGTGTATTACTTTTCAAAGCATTGACTAGCGTGAACCCAACCTTAAAGTGTTTTGTCTTTAAAAAAAAAAAAAACAATACAGAAAAAAAAATTCTCTTGTGTGAGTTGACATCTGCTGCACTGATATCCTTTGCAGTGTTGTCAGCCGCCTCCTGAAGAAAGGGGAGACTTTTTTCTACCGAAATGCGTAGACTGTACCCCCAAAAAGGGGAAGCTTCGCTTGTTCCCCCCCCCCCCCCCCGTCCACTGACACATTTGGCACTTTTTGAGGGGGAAGAAGGTACTTGGTTTTGACAGGTACCTACTCCCACCTCCAGCTCTGATCGCTGCGGAAATTTAGGCCAGAAGTTCAGCCCCCCCCCTTCACCTTCCCCCTGCAGTCTTCTGGGATCTGGGATGTGTCATGTACAAGGCACAGCATGGCTCGTGCACGCGGCATATGGAAACCAGCAGTGAAGCCGCAGGGCTTCACTTTCTGTTCCCCTTACTTGCTATGCTTGCTTGCTACTTCCACCCAAAGCCGATTAAAGAATCGGTTCGACATGGACAGGTAAGGGCCCTTGTGTTAAAAGTCATTAGTTAAAGTATTTGTAGCTGCTGACCTTAAATTTTTTGGGGGGGGGAGCCTGGAGCTCCTCTTTAAGGCCCCTTTCACACTGGGGTGTTTTTCAGGCGGTACAGTGCTAAAAATAGCGCCTGTACACCGCCTGAAAAAATCCGGCCCCATTCACTCCAGTGTGAAAGCCGGCGGGCTTTCACACTGGAGCGGTGCGCTAGCAGGACGGTCAAAAAAGTCCTGCTAGCAGCATCGTTGGAGCGGGATAGGAGCGGTGTATTCACCGCTCCTATACCGCTCCTAACCATTGATTTCAATGGGACACCGCGGTGATACCGCGGCAATACCGCCGCAAAGCGCCGCTACGGAAAATCCGATCGTGTGTGGGCTCTAGCGGAATTTCCAACGGAAAAAGTTTGAGAGCAGGACCTAAAATTTTTCGACAACAAAATCCGATCTGACTTTTTCTGATCGTGTGTATAGAAATTCCGACGCACAAAGTGCCACGCATGCTCAGAAGAAATTTGGGGACAAAAGCTATTGGCTACTGGCCTCTTCGTAGTCCCGTCGTATGTCTTTTACGTCACCGCGTTCTGAACGATCGGATTTTCCGACAACTTTGTGCGACCGTGTGTATGCAAGACAAAGTTTCTGCCAAAATCTGTCGGAAAAAATCAGACGGATATTGTGGTCAGAATGTCCGACGGTGTGTGCGGGGCATTAGGCCTATTTTGTTGGAGTTCAGCTTTAAATTCATCAAAGTATATTTCATTGCAAGTTTCCCCATTTCTTTGATGCATTTCAATATTTTTCAGAACCCGGGTGTTTATTTGCAAAAATGTAGATGTATATTCTGCACTTAATCAGAATAAAATGAAAGGCTGAAATCTGATTACCTATAATAATGAGATTAAACGGCTGTAATGAAGAATTTATGCAAATGTTATTTACATGATATATGGAAATTTCACCCCGCCACGCAGCCTGATAGAAGACTATTCCGAATATCTTTGAAATTACAGATATTTTTTATTTTTTTTTGTGTTGCCCTGGAAGCTTCGACTATCCACTACATTTTCAGAGTTATAAAGTATTTCCTGAAGCTTGATGCAGTGTTCCATGGGAACGTTGGCTAAATGGCTTCTCGATTTTTTTCTTTTTTTTTTTCTTAACTAAAATAATGTTAAAGGAAACTGCATAAGGAACATTTTGGAAGGCACTGAAAACGGGTTTAATTAGCCCTTAACCACTTCAGCCCCGGAAGAATTTACCCCCTTTCTGGCCAGAGCACTTTTTGCGATTCGGCACTGCGTCGCTTTAACTGACAATTGCGCGGTCATGCGACGTTGCACCCAAACAAAATTGACGTCCTTTAATCCCCACAAATAGAGCTTTATTTTGGTGGTATTTGATCACCTCTGCGGTTTTTATTTTTTGCGCTATAAACAAAAAAATAGTGACAATTTTGAAAAAAAAGCAATATTTTTTTACCTTTTGCTATAATAAATATCCCCCAAAAACATATAAAAAAACTAATTTCTTTCTCAGTTTAGGCCGATACGTATTCTTCTACATATTTTTGATTAAAAAAATCGCAATAAGCGTATATGGATTGAATTGATTATACTGAAGCCGCCACCAGGAGCTGATCGCTTTAACTGACAACTGGGCAGTCGTGTGACGTTGCACCCAAACAAAATTGACGTCCTATTTTCACCACAAATAGAGCTTTCTTTTGGTGGTTTTTGATCGCCCCTGCGGTTTTTATTTTTTGCGCTATAAACAAAAAAAGAATAACAATTTTTAAAAAAAAACAATATTTTTTACCTTTTGCTATAATAAATATCCCCCAAAAATATATTAAAAAAACTAATTTCTTTCTCGGTTTAGGCCGATACGTATTCTTCTACATATTTTTGGTAAAAAAAATCGCAATTAGCGTATATGGATTGAATTGATTATACTGAAGCCGCCACCAGGAGCTGATCGCTTTAACTGACAACTGGGCAGTCGTGTGACGTGGCACCCAAACAAAATTGACGTCCTTTTTTCACCACAAATAGAGATTTCTTTTGATTGTATTTGATCACCTCTGCGGTTTTTATTTTTTGCACTATAAGCAAAAGAAGTGAAAATTTTGAAAAAAAAGCAATATTTTTAAAATTTTTGCTATAATAAATATCCCCAAAATATATCTAAAAAAAATCATTTCTTTCTCAGTTTAGGCCGATATCTATTCTTCTACATATTTTTGGTTAAACAAAACGCAATAAGCGTATATGGATTGGTTTGCGCAAAAGTTATAGCGTCTACAAAATATAGGGATAGATTTATGACATTTTACTTTTAATTTTTTTTTATTAGCAATAGCAGTGATATGCGATTTTTTATTGTAACTACGACATTATGGCGGACACATTGGACACCTTTGACACTATTTTGGGACCATTGTCATTTATGCAGCGATAAGTGCTATAAAAATGCACTGATTACTGTGTAAATGACACTGGCAGGGGAGGGGTTAAACACTAGGGGGCGATCAAGGGGTTAAGTGTGTCCTAGGGAGGTGTTCTAACTTCCACTGATATGACAGAGATCACTGCTCCCGATGACAGGGAACGGTAGATCTCTGTCATATCACTAGGCAGAACAGGGAAATGCCTTGTTTACCCCCCCCCCCCCCCGTTCTGGCCCTCTGTGATATGATTGCGGGCCCCTGGTGGACATCGAGTCCGCGGGACCCGCGGGCAAAGTCACAGAGTACTTGGCGAGCGGCGCATGCACGCCCACAATGCCGCGATTTAAAGGGGACATACCTGTAGTGTACGCGCCCATTTCCCCAAGCCGAGCCATTGTGCCGACGTACATCGCCGCGCACTGGTCGGCATGTGGTTAAAGGTGAAAAAGGGCTAAAATCCTCAGACGCTTATATGATGTCTATGTGTATTAAGATCAATCATTCCTCGGAAATCCAGGGCCTGGTCACAAGTGCGACCTTTGTGACCCTGGTAGTTCCGCCACTAGGTATAAGGCAGGATACATAAGGTGAATGGGCCTACAATCTATTATGGACTGAGAGTACCCTACATGCAAAAGCTTGGCTGGCTTCATGGGAGAGGAGAGAGCAAAATTCCGATGGAGCATACACACGGTCGCATTTTTTCTCACCGTTTTTTTTTTTTTTTTGCTGGCCGAAATTCCGACCGTGTGTACGCGGCATAAGAATGCCATAATTCCGGTAAACCACTTGCCAATCGCAACGTATATATATGTATTGCGGTTGGCATTTCCGACCGTGTGTATGGGGCTTAAGAATGCCATAATTGCGGTAAACCACTTGCCAATCGCAACGTATATATATATGTATTGCGGTTGGCAAGTAGTTAAAAGTTGCGTATTTCCCTCTCTGAAGCACTACGAAAGGCTTGCTGAATCTGAAAGCACTGGGTTATAGTAAAGTGAAATTTAAATAGATAACACTGAAGCACGCTTGTAAATTTTTTTTTCTTCATTTATAAATGAGATCAGAAAATTAGATCTGAACTCCTGAATCGTTTTTGGAGCACAAAACTGACATCGGCGGCAATCACTAATGTCAGACTGACAACGTCGGTGTTTATTTCTGCCGAGCCTGATTTAGGAGCCTCCCCGCGGCTGCTTATGGCTGCAGGGTTCTCCGCGGCGGGAAAATTATAGCAACAAATATATCTGCTCTTTTCTTTGTTCGTAAAAATTTACAAAGGAAAAATGTGCATAAAAAGCAAAAAGAGCGATCGATTCATCAATGTTTTATGTTAGGCGTTACGTGGTTGTTTTCCCATTATTTCCTGTGCCATGACGGCCGTATAACATAACCGTAAAGAATCAGACGCGAGGCGTTCTTCCTGATTGTATCTCTTTTTTATAAGTTATGGAAGTTGTGGAGTTACATAGTAATCCGGCACAAAGTAGATTTATGGATATTGCAGGTGATTTGGAGATGTTACCGTTGATTCGTTTCTGATACGGAAGTTACAGCTTACAGATGCATTTTATATTCTCCCTGTCAATGTAGAGCCAGAGCTATAAGTTCTCTAAGGAACAAAAAATAGGGATGACTTAAAGCAGACCACGCAACTCAAAGACAAAAGTCCGCCTATTCAAGACTCCCCACCCTGAACGCTGGATGAAAGTGAAAGGAAAGAATAAAAGCCCATTGGGGGAAAATTGGTAGATAATATACTTACCTTTCCTTAATGTTATTTCCAACTTCCTGCCAAGCCTAGGCAAGGATGGCATCATTCTACTAATGGCCAGATCTCAGGGAAGGTTGAGTAGCCCAAAGCTTACAAGAAGGTCCTACACTGTTCTGCTGTGCCTTTGCTCAGCTTCCTCCCACGATGTCTAGGTTAGAGTGACATCCTCCTCCTTCCAGCTGGATCTCAAAGAACGTTGAGTGGCCCAAATCTCACAAGAAGAAGTGTCTTTGCCCAACTTCCTCCTGTAGCGCATAGGTGAGGTTGACTTCATCCTCATTCCAGCCAGATCTCAGCGAAGGTTGAGTAGCCCAAAGAACAAGAAGGTCCTACACTGTTCTGCTGTGTCTTTGCTCAGCTTCCTCCCACGAAGTCTAGGTTAGAGTGACGTCCTTCTCCTTCCAGCTGGATCTCAAAGAACGTTGAGTAGCCCAAATCTCACAAGAAGAAGATCCTGGACTGTTCGGTAGTGTCTTTGCCCAACTTTCTCCTGTAGCGCATAGGTGAGGTTGACTTCATCCTCATTCCAGCCAGATCTCAGTAACCCAAATCTCGCATGAAGATGCGGCACTGTGTTGTAGTGTGTAGTGCCCGGCTTCCTCCCACGATGCCTAGGCAAGAGTGGCGTCATTCTTCTTCTGACCAATTCTCAGAGAATGTTGAGTAGCCCATATCCCATGAGAAGAACATCCTGCAGTGTTTGCCTTGTCTTTGCACGACTTCTTTCAATGATGCCTAAGCAAGGGTGCCGTCCTCTTTCTTCTGACCAGATCTCAGAGAGTGTTGAGTAGACTGAATCTCTCGAGAAGATCCAGTGCTGTATTTGCCTGGCTTCCTCTGGCAACACAGGTGCGTAAGGTTCTGGTCAGATCTCAGAGAATGTTGAGCAACCCAAATTTTGCTAGAATAAGATCCTGCTCTGTTCTGCAGTGTTTTTTCCTGGCTTTATTCTTCAGCATCTAGGTGAGGGTGACGTCATCCTCCTTCTGCCAGATCATAGATAATGTTGAGTAGCCAGGCCTGTTGCGACAGGACAGGCAAAACAAGCAATTGCATGGGGCCCTGAGCTGGTGCTTCCTATAAGCTGCAGCCTGTGGTGTGGCCGAGCTGCTCTTCCTTCCTCCTGCAGTCCGCGCGGTACATGAGATTCTGTTTCCTGTTCCCGGCCGGACTGACAGGAAGTGCACACACTGAGTGCTCACTTCCTTTCAGTCTGGCCAGCCGGGAACAGAAAACTGAATCTCCTGCCGCGTGGTACACGTTTGGGTAAGGAGGGAGGCAGTCATCAAGACCCATTTAGTAATAAAAGTATGGTAGCTTGCTAACCATAATAAAAACAATTACCATAGCTTTCTTTCAATTTTCTTTCTTTACCATCCCATTTCCATCTTATTGCTTCTTTTTTGAATCAGGTAATATTTATTAAAGCTTTTTGCAAACATTGGGTTGTCCATTTTGCTTTGGGGCCCCCAAATTCCTTCAAACGACCCTGTGAGTAGCCCAAACCTGGTGAGAAGAAGATCCTGCACTGTTCTGCAATGTTTCTGCTCAGCTTCTCTGCACAACGCCTAGACAAGGGTGGCTTCATCATCCTTCCTGACAAACCTTTTGATTTGTTGAGTAGCCCAAATCTTCCTGGAAGAAGATCCTGCTCTGTTCTGCAATGTCTTTACCCAGCTTCCTCCCACATCATCTAGATGAGGGGGGCCTCATCCTCCTTCTTGCCAGATTTTAGAGGATGTTGAGAAGCCCGAATGGTACGAGAAGAAGAACTTGCAATGTTCTGCAGTGTTTTTGCCCAGCTTCCTTCCACGGCATCTAGGTGATGGTGATGTTATCCTCCTTCTGGTTGTATCTCTGAGAATGTTGAGTAGCCTGAATCTTGCTAGAAGATACTGCAATGTTCTGCAGTGCCTTTGCCCAGCTTCCCCTCCGCAATGTCTAGCCAAGCGCGGCATCATTCTTCTGGACAGATCTTACAGAACGTTGAGTAGCTTAAATCTTGCGAAATCCTGCACTTTTCTCCAATGTCTTTGCTCGGATTCCTCCAGCAGGACCCAAGTTAAGGTGGTGCCTTTTTTCCTCCAGACAGATCTTGACGGATGTTTAATAAACCCAATCTTTCAAGAAGATTACTGTGCGCTGTTCTGTGGCATCTTCTTGCAAGGTTTAGGCTACTCAGCATTCCCGTGGATCTTGTCAACGTCAAGATGATGTCACCCCTTGCACTGATAGTTGGGGAAATTTAATTATATTATCTAACGATCCTCCCTCCTTCCCCCACAAGTACGTTTTGCACTTTTAGGGTCCTTCACACCATTACATTGGGTTAACTGTCAAGCTCCTGTGCATGAACTACCTTTTTTTCGGTGCACCACAACGCAATACGATTTATTTCATTGCCATGCTTTGTGAGATGCAAAAATGCACATCAGGAGGCGGGTGTGTTTGGGTGCCATAGACTTTGAATGGTAAAACCGCACGCCTGGTGTGCATTGCCAAAACGCGTGGGTTTGTTATTCTGCCCATCCAGTTCTATGAGTTACACAGCTCTGCCACTTAAAACAGCAGAAGAAGGAAACCCACCCTTCCTCCACCTTGTGACTGGACAGTAAGCATCAGACTGAGGAGCTATTTTTTTCTGTCAGGCTGCTCTCTTCTCCTATCAGCATGCTTCTTATACTGCAGAACACCAGCTCTTTGTGCTGCCTTTACCTCTTCCAGTCCATACCAAGTCAAAATCAAGTACTTACACTGCAATAATTAGCGATAGATAGATAGATAGATAGATAGATAGATAGATAGATAGATAGATAGATAGATAGATCGATAGATAGATAGATAGATAAATAGATAGATCGATAGATAGATAGATAGATCGATAGATCGATAGAGTTGAATAAATGATATTATAAAATGTTCACATTTATAAATTGGATCGTCGCCGGTACTTATTCCTCTTACTCCATTGACGTCCGTAAATTCCCCCCCCCCCCCCAACAATTTTTTTTCCCCGACTTGTTGATTAGTAGAAAACCCATTGCGCTGGAAAAAGACTCCGTATTGTGGAGCGCATTGGGAATTAACCTTGATTAGCACAGTAATTTGCTAATCAAATCTGAAGACCTGCTAATCATGTTGAATTACAAGGCGCTGGATTTTTATAGCCGTGTAAGCAGATTTTAGCCATTCGGCGAAGTGTTGTGCTGAGGAAGTTTACAACTTTGTGCTGATCCACCGAGGGCAAGAGAAGAAGCTTTGGTGTGACTCCTTGGCAATCCATTTCATATTAGACATGTGCAATTCGTTTAGTTACGAATTCGTTTTCCGTTCAAATTCGTTATATTCGTTCATTCGTAATCGTACGAATGAACGAATGGCTTACTAAAAATTCTAACGAATAGCGAACTATCGAAAAGGAACGAATATGAAAAACAACGAAAATACGAAATAATTAAATTAGAAACAACAAAACTACGAAAGAATGAAAATCCGAAAAACGAAAACAGAAACAACGAAAACACCGAACAAAGATTCAAAAATAACGAAAATCAAAATGAACGAAAAAAAATCAAAAATAATGAATATTCAGAAAAAGGAAATCAAAACAACGAAAATACGAAATAACAAAAATTAACAATAATATTCGTTCGAAAGAACGTTCGAAAGAACGAATATTAGTTCTGATTCTGAAATATTCCATCCAGAGTCCAGATAGGGTGCGGTTGGGTGTGGTTGGGTCGGAGGCACTGTGTTTTGGTGGATTTTTGAGTTACCGTAAGTTCTGACTTCTGAGAGAGAAATTCTTTGTTTCTTAAACATGTAAATAGCATACACATTACATAAAATTATGAATTATGCTCCGATTACGAATCTACGAAAACAATGTTACGAAAGTACGAATAAATCAATCTTACTAAAGTACGAATGTAACTAAATCTACGAAAATACGAATTTCGAATCAACGAAAATTAGATTAACGGAAATACGAATCTTTTTAACTCAACGAAAATATAGCTCTTCCGAAAATACGAATGCGTCCGAATACGAAATATAACGAAAATACAAATTTCGAATAAACGAAAAACGGAAAAACGAATCAACGAAAAAATAACTCTTACGAAAATACGAACGAGTCCGAATACGAACACCGACTACTTACGGAATTACGAATCGTTACGAATCAACGGAAACGAACAGAAACGAAACAAAACTAAACAAATTTTTCTATTGTGCACATGTCTATTTCATATCCGCAATGCCAAGAAAATCTCTGGGCTAGAGTCAATGATATCATACATCCCTTGGTTCTTATGTTTTTTTTTGAGTCTCTTTATGTAGCAAACTAGATGAAAACACTTTTGTTGCTAAAGGGAGGGGTGAGAAGAAGCTTTGGTGTGACACCTTGGCAATCCATTTTATAGCTGCAACACCATGCAAACCTCTGGGTTAGAATTGCCAAAATCATATATATCCGGGTTCTTATGGTTTTTGAGTCTCTTTATGTAGCAAACTAGATGAAAACACATTTGTTCCAATATTTCGGCTTCCATGTGTTCTCCACAATCAACTGATGGTCTACAGCAGATGGAGAACATACAGAAGCAGGCGATGGGAGGAGTCACCAGCTTGCTCACCAATGGGGATTATACTTTTCCCATTCTGGATAGCTTTTTGATCAATTCAATAGCTGTTTTGATAATGCTATTCAGGAAAAATTACAGTGTTGCTAAAGGGAGGGAAGAGATGAAGCTTTGGTGTAACACCTTCAATCCATTTTATAGCTGCAACACCATGCAAACCTCTGGGTTAGAGTTACCAAAATCATATATGTCCGGGTTCTTATGGTTTTTGAGTCTCTTTATGTAGAAAACTAGATGAAAACACTTTTGTTCCAATATTTCGGCTTCCTTGTGTTCTCCATAATCAACTGACAGTCTGGAGAAGGTACAGAAGCAGGCAAAGGAAGGGGTCACCAGTTTGCTCACCAATAGGCATTATACTTCCCTAATCTGGATAGCTTTTTGGTCAAAGAACAGCTGTTTTACAATTGCTATTTCCAGTTGTCGATGTTGCAGGTAGGGATCAAGCAGAAGCATAGTCAGTAAACAAGCCAAAGGTCGGTAACAAGTGGTTGCAGGTTAGGATCAAGCAGAAGCGTAGTCAGTAAACAAGCCAAAGGTCGGTAACAAGTGGTTGCAGGTTGGGATCAAGCAGAAGCGTAGTCAGTAAACAAGCCAAAGGTCAGTAACAAGTGGTTGCAGGTTAGGATTGTTATGCTTTGCGTCTATCTAGCAAGGTTACTCTGTGGTATGACAAGGAAGCTGAGACTTCTGTAGTGTATAGATGTGCTTTTTACTATACAAAGCTGCTGTACACAACTATTACAATCTTAGGAATACAATACAAGACTGACAGATATCTATAACAAGCAAAATGCCTAGAAAATAGAACAGCCTAAAGTCTAACAGTACAAATACATTTAAAGGTTACTTAACTTCTGTTACTGTATGTTCATGATCTCCATTGGCAATATTTCTTCTTGGAGACCAGGTTCTGTCCTTCTATCATGAGTGGCTTCTGGTCTTCAAAGCATGATGATGTGTGTCCTGATGTTACAGCATGATGTCTGTGTCTCTACTCATCCATTTTATTTGTCCCAGTTTGTTGACCAAAGTTAATGTTTATAGACTTGTTTCCATAACAACCGACTAACAGTCATTATTTTCAGGTTGAGAGACCCTCTAAACCTGTTTACTGTAGCTGACGAGACAATGGACTGTTGCTAGCTACCCATTGTCTCCTCAAACGAATCCTGTCATCAATACAACAGTCATTCTTTTCAGTCTGAGAGACACTCTCAGCCTGTTTACTGTAGCTGATGAGTCAATAGCCTTTTCAAACTGTCAATTTGAATACAATGTTATCTAACACCATTGTATGAAAACAGCATTTGTTTGAGAATTCTACTCAAACCAGAGACTTGTTTGTAATCTGATCAACTAAACTTGTAATATTCTCCCATGTAATGTTATGTCTGATGTTAAAAAAATCATATTTTAACAAACGCAACACAAGGATCAAGCAGAAGTGTAGTCAGTAAACAAGCCAAAGGTCGGTAACAAGTGGTTGCAGGTTGGGATCAAGCAGAAGCGTAGTCAGTAAATAAGCCAAAGGTTGGAAACAAGTGGTTGAAGGTTGGGATCAAGAAGAAGCGTAGTCAGTAAACAAGCCAAAGGTCAGTAACAAGTGGTTAAAGGTTGGGATCAAGCAGAAGCCTACTTAAGAAACAAGGTCAGTAACAAGTGGTAGCGAAGATACGGACAGCAGCAGAAGTGACAAGAGCGAGATATTGGCTGCCAAGAGCACATTAATCCAGCAAACAGGAAGCGCAAAGGCATGGCTTAAATAGGAAGTTCATGGGAGGAGTAAAGGGTTCAAGGTTCAGGAGTTCATTCAAAGCATCCCAGGTGGGGTGAAGAGGGGTGGGGTGAAGCGACACCGCCAAACACGGCAGAGTTTGCCGGTTCAGACCCGGGTTCTGACACAGGAGCAAATTTTGAAGACATTTGTCACCCCAGGAAATGTCTAAACATGGACCTTCATATCATAATCACCAGGTGTTATTTAAAAAGGAAATTGTAGCTTTAATAAGATAGAAGACAACTTTTGGAATTCCATTATTACTTTATGTTGAAGAGTTTTTATAGACTTTCAAAGTCTGGGTTTAGATATTTAAAGGTGATGCTAATACTCTTTTAGTGAAAACTTTTTTGTGTGTTTTCTTTTGATAGTAGTGATATTGGATTGAGGAGACGTTCTTGTTGGGTGACCCTGGTCTACGACAAGATGGTAAAGCGATAACAAATCTCATAAATCTATATCGTTACCTTTCCATGTGAGTCCCGTGCAGGTCTCAGCGGAATCTCGCAGAGTCTAAATCTCTCCTACAATGGGAATCTGTCCCAGGAATACACGAGAACGGGCACATCGCGGGACCGAATGATGACTCCAAATAGGCAATTATGTTACTCTTCATAATTTGGGAGGAAAAAAGGCATAAAAGGTTGTGGTTAGTGTTTGGTGTGTCGGCAATCTGTCAACCCCCCCAAACGGGCCGCTCATTACTCACCTGAGCCTTTCTGAACCTCTGAGCCTTTGAAATGAATAAAAAACTAGACATGTGCACAACAAAAAAATTTGTTTATTTTCGTTTTGTTTTTTTAGTTTTTCCGTTGATTCGTAACGATTCGTAAATTCGTACGTCGTCGGTGTTCGTATTCGTAACGATTCGTATTTTCGTAAGAGTTATTTTTTCGTTGATTCGTTTTTCCGTTAGTTTAATTTTCGTTTATTCGGAATTCGGACGCATTCGTATTTATTCGTACATTCGTAACATTCGTAGATTCGTAATCGGAGCATAATTCATAATTTTATGTAATGTGTATGCTATTATTACATTGTAAGAGACACGGAAAATTACGAATCGAAAAAAAAAGTTACGAATGTACGAATTTTTTCGTTCAATCCATTCGAGGCACGTTAAGCAGCGCCATTGTAAGAGACACGGAAAATTACCAATTCAAAAAAAAAAAAAAGTTAAGAATGTACGAATTTTTTCGTTCATTTTGATTTTCGTTGTTCCTGTTTTTCGTTTTTCGGATTTTCTTCATTCGTAGATTCGTTGTTTCTAATTTGTTTTTTTTCGGATTTTCGTTGTTTTCGTATTAGTTCGATTCGAACGATTCGTTAAAATTTTTACCGAATCGTTCGTTCATTCGTACGATAACGAATGAATGAAAATAACGAAAAAAAAAACAAAAAACGAAAAAAAAATATAAATAACGAATTGCACATGTCTATAAAAAATATTATAGGTAATGGTCATTGTAATAGTCTCTACTAGTAGTAGTATTTAGATAGTACAAGTAGTAGTACTAATAATAGTACTAATAGTAATAGTAGTATTTAAAGCTGAACTCCAGGCAGGTACAAAAGGCACCAATGAAGGCAGTTCTTTATTCACCAATACATCATTAAATGTATATATATATTTTTTTAAATTGCCTGAAATTGACCTGGCAACAGCCTCTTGATGGCTAGGTACAACAGGGCCCAGACTGGGAGATGGAAAATCAATCATCATAAGGAGCAAGTCTGGTATCTATTATCTGGCCCCTGAGGCACTATTTCATTCACTGACACCAATGAAGGGCACAATTCTTACCAATGACATCAACAATGGGACACAATTCTTACCAATGACATCAACAATGGGACACAATTCTTCCCAATGACATCAACGGTGGGGCACAGTTCCTCCCAATGACACCAATGATGGGGCACAATTCCTCCAAATGACTCCAGTGATGGGGCAATATACCTTCCACTGACACCAATTATGGGGCATAATTCCACCCAATGACACCCAAGATGGAGCACAATTCTTACCAATGACATCTATGATGGGGCACAGTTCCTCTTAATGACACTAACAGTGGGGCCCAATGACACCAACGATGAGGAATAAGTCTTACCAATGACATCAACGATGGGGCACACTTCCTCCCAATAATTCCAATAATGAGGCACAATTCCTAACAATGACATCAACGATGGAGCACAGTTCCTCCCAATGACACCAACAATGGTGCCCAATGACTCCAGTAATGGGGCACAATTCCTCCCAATGACAACAATGTAAGAGCATAATTCTTACCAATGACATCAGTAATGGGGCACAGTTCCTCCTAATGACACTAACAGTGGGGCTCAATGACTCCAACGATGGGGCACAATTCCTCCCAATGACTCCAATGATGTGGCAAAATTTCTCCCAATGACACCAATGATGGGGCACAATTCTCATCAATGACATGAACGATGGGGCACAGTTCCTGTCAATGAAATCAACAATTGGGCCTAATGACTCCAATGATGGGACACAATTCCTCCCAATGACACCAAGTATGGGGCACAATTCCTCCCAATGACGCCAACAATGGGGCCCAATGACACCAATAATGGGGAACAATTCCTCCCAATGACCCCAATGATAGGGAACTATATCTCCCACTGACACCAATAATGGGGTAAAATTCTTCCCAATGACACCAACAATGGAGCACAATTCTTACCAATGACATCAATGATGGGGCACAGTTCCTCCTAATGACACTCACAGTGGGGTTCAATGACACCAATGATGGGGCACTATTCCTCCCAATGACTCCAATGATGGGACACAATTCTCCCAATGACTCCAATGATGGGACACAATTTCTCCCACTGACCCCAATGATAGTGCACAATTCTTATCAATGACAACCACGATGGAGCCTAATGACACCAATGATGGAGCACAATTCTTACCAATGACATCAATGATGGGGCACAGTTCCTCCTAATGACACTCACAGTGGGGTTCAATGACACCAATGATGGGGCACTATTCCTCCCAATGACTCCAATGATGGGACACAATTCCTCCCAATGACTCCAATGATGGGACACAATTTCTCCCACTGACCCCAATGATAGTGCACAATTCTTATCAATGACAACCACGATGGAGCCTAATGACACCAATGATGGGGCACAATTCCTCCCAATGATTCCAATGATGGGGCACTATACCTCCCACTGACACCAATACTGGGGCACAATTCCTCCCAATGACACCAACTATGGGGCTAATATCCTACCAATGACATCTATGATGGGGCACAATTCTTACCAATGACACCAACGATGGGGCGCAATTCCTCACAATGACGGAGCACAATTTTTACCACTGACGCTAATGATGGTAAACCGCCTTTGTTTAGAAAGTTTGCAGACCCCCTGCTATAAGACTATGTGGGTGGAGTGATAAAGTGAATCACCAACTGTGAGAGGCATCATCCGTAAATTTAGAACAATATATAAGAAGAGAGTAAGTGGAACTTTATTTATGCCTCTAACAGTCAAAACAGCAAACCATTAAAATGTATACAATGTTTTATTACAAAATTAAATATATTAAGAAATGCCCATATGACATGTATACAAATAAAAATCCTTAAAACATAATACATAGGATAGTACTCAAGCGGGAGTGCAATGAGGTTGATATGTTGGTCTACGTGTTTTGTGGAATTGTCTGCTTTATCAGGACCCTCAAATACCTCAAATATCATCTTATGAAGATATACAGTATATTGTACTGTAAAAAGAAAATATAAAAAAAGCCAAAGAAAAGAATATATCTACATAAGACGATATAAAATGATTTGTTGAGGTGTTTGAGGGTCTGGATGACGCGGACAACTGCACGAAACTCGTAGACCAACCAATATATGCACTCCTGTTTGAGTATGATGTATTATGTTTTAAGGACTGTTATTTGTATAAGTGTCCTGTGGGCATTTTTGCGCACAAGTCCTCATGTGCCAACAAGGAGCACGTTGATAGGAGGAGAAAGCAGAGTGGCAGAGAGATCAATATATAGATCGATATATAAAAAAATGCCCATAGGACATGTATACAAATAACAATCCTTAAAACATAATACATAGGATAGTACTCCAGGAGTGCAATGATGTTGGTATATTGGCATATTGCATTGTCCATATTGGCATGTTGGTATATTGGCCTACGCTTTTCGTGGAATTGCTTGCTTCCTCAGGACCCTCAAATACCTCAACGAATCATACCCTATTGTCTTATTATTATTATTTATTATTATTATTATTATACAGGATTTATATAGCGCCAACAGTTTACGCAGCGCTTTACTAAATAAAAGGGAAACAATACAGTTCTAATACAATAAAATACAATAAGATTAAGAGGGCCCTGCTCAGAAGAGCTTACAGTCTTATGAAGATATACAGTATATTGTACTGTAAAGAGAAAATATAAAAAATCCAAAGAAAAAAAATATATCTACAAAAGAAGATATAAAATGATTTGTTTAGGTGTTTGAGGGCCCTGATGAAGCGGCCAATTCTGTGAAACGCGTAGACCAATACACCAAACTCATTGCACTCCTGTGTGAGTACGATGTATAATGTTTTAAGGATTGTTATTTGTATACGTGTCCTGTGGGCATTTTTTTTTTTTTTTTATTTAGCCCATGAGTCCTCATGTGCTAACAAGGAGCATGATGATAGGAGGAGAAAGCAGAGTGACAGAGAGATCAGCTCATCGGTCTGCTGCTTCTCTTTTCACTGTCCAGTCACAGGCTGGGGGGGGGGGACAAGACTAGCAAGTGTTACTTAACTGCAGCAGTGAAACATCAGGTCTCCTGACTTTCCAGACCGGGGCGGTGCCGTGTGACGGAGCTGTGAAAAAACTCAGAACTGGATAGACAGAAGTAGATATCCTTTGGTAGGCAAATCAGATCCCAAATACAGTATTTATTTAGCTGTTGACTTCAGCTTTGATTATTGTTGATATTGTTTTGATAAAAGTAATAATTGGAAGAAGATATATGATAGATTATTTATTTATTTGTCTATTTATTTATTTTTTTATTTGTTTATTTATTTATTTATTTATTTATTTGTTGATTTGTTTATTTATTTTTATTTTTTTTTTATTTGTTTATTTATTTGTTGATTTGTTTATTTATTTATTTTTTTATTTTTTTATTTTTTATTTTTTTATTTTTTATTTTTTTATTTTTTATTGTTTTATTTGTTTATTTATTTATTTAGTTAGTTATTTATTTATTTGCTGATTTGTCTATTTTTTTTTTTTTTTATTTGTTTATTTATTTATTTGTTGATTTGTTTATTTATTTATTTATTTATAAAGAGTGAACATAAGAAAGATGTCAAACAAGCAAATGCAAGTCAAAAAGAAATTGCTTTGCATAGATCAATAAAATCAATGTGACAAAAGGTTATAAAAAGCGAATGTCGGCGTTAGTAGTGATCACAATAAATTATTTTTATTTACTTCATTAAAGGGGCCCTTGCGTGATTTATTTATTCCCATCCATAGGAGCCAATAAACATACAGAACCCCAAGGGTAACATAAAGAGACCCTAGCATTATGATCAAATTAGAAACAAAATGCTAACTGTATATAATATCTCATCTTGTCATCTTATAACTTGTGCCTCCGCCTAGTCCACACATTGATAGCCTCCCCTGTGTGAAGTGTATTCTGGAGCGGTCATGTTTGTGTAGCCTGGAACTGGGCTTATGTCCCTGGTTTTTACCTTATTCCCTATAGGCTTTTATGAGATTCCAGAGTTTTTTCGGATATCACACATGGAATATTCAAGAGAAACCGGGGCGGTTTTATCAGTCCAGCACTTAAAGCGGTGTTTCAGCTTAAAAAAAAAAAAAATTTAAAAGTCAGCAGCTAAAAAAAAAAGTGGCTGCTGACTTTTAATAAGTACACTTACCCTCCCATGGCGCCCGCGATGCCGTTCGTGGAGGCCGAGATGTCCCTTGGCGTTCCGGATCCAGCGCCGCCATCCTCAGTAAGGGAAACGGCTTCGCGCGGCCTACTGCGCATGCGCGAGTCGGCGCGCGGCCTACTGCGCATGCGCGAGTGGGATTTGTGAATGGGGAACGCAATGTGTTGTGGGACACAGGGACACAGAGAAGATCAACGCGGCGCTGGAGGAGGCAGATTAGGACAATCTGCCTAGCAACAGCCATTTCTGGTAAGTAAAAAAAAATAATTTTTTTTTTTTTTCATTTGAAATTGTTACTAACATTTTTAAAAGTTTTTGTTTTCAGGGTGTCCCACCACTTTAAACTCACCGAGTGGCAATTAAAGATTAGCAAATAATAGAAACTTTGCTCCTCTGAATTATCAATATTCACTCTGCTAGGTGAATAGTTGATTTGATTAGCCAAACGTGGGAAGTGTAATGCCGCGTACACACGATCGGAATTCTCGTCGGAAAAAAGCTCTGACGGTTTTTCCGACGGAATTCGGACGGAATGCCGCTCAAGCTGTGTTGCCTACACGCGATCACACCAAATTCCGACCGTCAATAACACAGCGGCGCAAAACACATTCGACAGCACTATAAAAGGGAAGTTTAATGCTTCCGAGCATGCGTCGAATTGTTTCCGAGCATGCGTCGAATTGTTTCCGAGCATGCGTCGGAATTTTGTGTGTCGGAATTGCATACACGCGATCGGAAAATCCGATAGAAAGGTTTTCCGTCGGAAAAATTGAGAACAGGTTCTCAATCCAAAGTCCGTCGGAAATTCCGACAGAAAAAGACCGATGGGCATACACACGGTCGGAAAATCCGATGAAAAGCTCCCATCGGACTGTTTCCATCGGAAATTCCGACCGTGTGCATAAGAGGTCAATCAATGAGAGCGCCAAATAAAAAATCTTTAGGAGTCCAAAGTCTTTATTGTTTAACTGGTTACAGCAAGCAAGGCAAAAAATATCCAACGCAGGAGTCGGCAGTTACATTTTATAAAATACAATGTAAAATTAACAAGGCACACCAACATAGTTGTATCTTTGATCTTAAAAATTACAGAATAATGGTAACTTTCCCAAATAAAAAATAAAAAAAACATAATAATATTATTCTTGATATCACTAGGGAAAAAAAAAGCCTTTGAAAATTTGTTTGCAATAATTCCATCGGTATCACCAGCAAAGCAGCTTCATTATTATCCAATTAAAGAAGAATAGAATTGTGCGCTGCATTTGGAGATTTTATAATTTGCCGCGTCACGAATGTTAATTCTCCATTACGAACGCTAGTTTACAAGACCGACCTCTTCCGGCTCGTCCATGGACTTTTTTCCGACGGACTTGTGTACACATGCTAGGAAAATGCCGACAACACACATTTGTCCGTGGAAAATGTAAAACCTGCTATCCAACATTTGTCTGTGGAAAACCCGACAACAATTGTCCGATGGAGCGTACACACGGACAGATTTACCGACAACAGCCTGACGACGAACATTTCCCGTCGGAAAATCCGATCGTGTGTATGAGGCTTAAGATTTCTCACCTGGGTTGAATGTAGGGTTGCCACCTCATCCCTTTAAACCAGAACACATATTAATTACACAGGTTCTGTGGATGATTAAGGTGGTAATTAAACACACTTGGTGCCCTATCTGCAATAAGTTAGCCTTAAGCCTCATACACACGATCGGACCGTGGACCAACTTTCCTGTGGATTTTTGTCCAAAGGGCGTTGGCCCCAAGTTGGTATTGCATACACACGGCAGGACTTTTTTCAGCCAACTTTCACCAAATCACTTGGTTTTTCTGCTCTTTACCGCCACCTTTGGTCAACTTCTGTATTGTTGTCTGATCTTTTGCATTGGTTCTGCATTGGTTTGTACAAAAGTCCGTTGGTTTTGTGTACACACGGTCAGACTTTGGTCCATCGGACTTTTGTTGGCAGAAAGTTGGAAAGTTGGCACAGCCAACAAAAGTCCGATGAAACCTGGAAAAAGTTGGTCCGATGGAGCGTACACACGGTCGGATGTTGGTCCAAACCAGCTAATTTGCATGTTGGTTGTCCAAAAGTCTGATCGTGTGTACGGGCCTTTAGAACCTGTGTAATTCATATGTGTTCGGGTTTAAAGGGATGAGGTGGCAACCCTAGTTGAATGTCCTCTCCTGGAAGGGGGGGGGGGGGGGGTCAATTAGACTTGCTCAAGTAATGACTTTGTCTGCATTTTGATAACCTGTTAAAATCTGTGTGCAGGGCCCCTCTACTACTACTTCTAAACCCTGTAAAGTGGCAGATGTACCCCCTTTTGACTTCAGAACTGCCTTCATTCTTTGTGGCAAAGACTCAACAAGGAGATTTTGGTCCATATTGACATAATAACATCACGCAGTTGCTGCAGATTTGTCGGCTGCACATCCATGATGCCAAATTCCTGTTCCACCACATCACAAAGGTTCTCTATTGGATTGAGATCTGGTGAGTGTGGAGCTCTATTGGATTGAGATCTGGTGAGTGTGGAGCTCTATTGGATTGAGATCTGGTGAGTGTGGAGCTCTATTGGATTGAGATCTGGTGAGTGTGGAGCTCTATTGGATTGAGATCTGGTGAGTGTGGAGCTCTATTGGATTGAGATCTGGTGAGTGTGGAGCTCTATTGGATTGAGATCTGGTGAGTGTGGAGCTCTATTGGATTGAGATCTGGTGAGTGTGGGGCTCTATTGGATTGAGATCTGGTGAGTGTGGAGACCATTGGAGTACAGTGACCTCATTGTCCAGTGGTGAGATGATTGGAGCTTTGTGACATGGTGCATTATCCTGCTGGAAGGAGCCATCAGAAGATCGTTACACTGTAGTCATAAAGGGATGGACATGGTCAGCAACAATACTCAGGTAGGCCGTGGTGTTTAAACAATGCTCAATTGGTACTAAGGGGCCATTACACCACCACCACCACCAGCCTGAACTGTTGATACGAGGCAGGATGGATCCATGCTTTCATGTTGTTTAGGCCAAATTCAGACCCCACCATCTGAATTTTGCAGCTGAAATTGAGACTCATCAGACCAAAAAACGTTTTTCCAATCTTCTATTGTCTAATTTTATTGATCCTGTGCGAATTGTAGCCTCAGTTTCCTGTTCTTAGCTGACAGGAGGTGCACCCCGTGTGGTCTTCTGCTGCTGTAGACCATCTGCTTTAAGGTTCGATGTGTTGTGCCTTCAGAGATGGTATTCTGCATACCTTGGATATAACGAGTGATTATTTGAATAATTGTTGCCTTTCTATCATCTGGAACCAGTCTGCCCAATCTCCTCTGACATCAACAAGGCATTTTCCCCCACACAACTGCCGCACACTGGATATTTTCTCTTTTTCAGGCCATTCTCTGTAAACGCGAGAGATGGCTGTGTGTGAAAATCCCAGTAGATCAGCAGTTTTTGAAATATTTAGACCAGCCTGTCTGGCACCAACAACCGTGCCTTGTTCAAAGTCACTTAAATCCCCTTTCTTCCCCCATTCTGATGCTCCGAACTTCAGCAAGTTGGTTTTACCACGTCTGGATGCCTAAATGCATTGAGTTGCTGCCATGTGATTGGCTGGTTAGCAATTTGTGTTACCAAGCAATTGAACAGGTGTACCTAATAAAGTGGCCAGTGAGTGTATATACAATATATATATATATATATACATACACACGAACATTTGCTATACCAAAAATACATTTAGGAGATGGAGGAGGCATCACCATGCCTCCTCCATCTCCTAAATGTATTTTTGGTATAGCAAATGTTTTTGGAGATTAATGGAGATACGCATACCTATAAGCCCCCGTACACACGCTCGGACATTCCGACCACAAAATCCGTCGGATTTTTTCTGACTGATTTTGTCCGACACTGGTGTTGCATACACGCGGTCGGACAAAGTTAATGGAAAATCCGATCGTTTGGAACGTGATGGCGTTCGTTCATTACGACGGGACTACGTAGAGGCTAGTAGCCAATAGCTTTGGTCTCGTAATCTGATCTGAGCATGCGTGGCACTTTGTCCGATCGGAATTCTCTACAAACGATTGGACAAAGTCCGATCAGATTTTGTTGTCGGAAAATTTGAGATCCTGCTCTCAACTTTTTTTGAAAAGTTTCAAATTCAGACGGAAAAAGTCAGTCGGAGCCCACCCACGATCAGATTTTCCGACAATATAATCCAATCGGACCTTTTCCGTCGGATTTTCCGACCGTGTGTACAGGGCATTAGAAGTATACATTTCATACATAGTTGAGTTGTATGTGGATTTTGGCCTATAGACTGAGGCGCATGCGTGAGGTAAGACAATGGCTCAGAGTGTTTAGAACTGGCTTATGCCTCGTTCACACGATCGGACTTTCCGGCGGGATTGTCCGCCGGACCTAGTCCAGCAGACAAACCGCCGGACCTTCCAGCGGGGCTTCGCCGGACTTTCCGAGCGTGTGGACTTGCCCACACACGCCCGGACTTCTCCGGCGGACAATCCGCGGGAAAGTCCGCTCATGTGTACGAGGCATTAGAAAGTCGCTATCACCTCTAATTTTCTGCAGTCATGGGAGGATCGAGCATGTTCATCTCTTTACAGATCCTTTGGCAAGTAAAGCAGCTCCTATGTCTGAGTTTCAACTGCATTTATTACTTGGAGGTGGGTTGCCGTCTACATCTTATGGGAGCGCTGATGGTGATAAAATGATTAACATTTGTTTTAATAAAAGAGTGAAAGGTGATCTGCAAACACGGTGTCTGCATACATCCATCATCCCAACTTGTCCATGGAAGACATCCAGCTTGCTGTCAAATTTCCATCCACTCAAACCTAGAAGCTCTATTTCTGTAACGAAGCTGGATAGAGCCAAAACATGCTTTAGTCCAGGTGCGTCTATAGACCTGGCAGGCGTTTATTTTTTTCAGGGAACGGATTAGACATGTGCACAATAGAAAAATTTGTTTAGTTTCGTTTGGTTTCTGTTCGTTTCCGTTGATTCGTAACGATTCGTAAATTCGTAAGTCGTCGGTGTTCGCATTCGGAACAATTCGTAATTTTCGTAAGAGTTATTTTTTCATTAATTCGTTTTTCCGTTAGTTTAATTTTCGTTTATTCGGACGCATTCGTATTTTCGTAGATTTAGTTACCTCCGTACTTTCGTAAGATTGATTTATTCGTACTTTCGGAATTATTCGTACTTTCGGGATTGTCCGCCGGACTGCCAAGTCCAGCGGATAATTTTAAAACAAAACTTAAAAACCTAGTCCGCCGGACTTTTGGCGCCAAAAAGTCCGCCGACGCCCACACACGAGGGGATTGTCCGCTGGACTTGAGTCCAGCGGATAATCCCGCGGGATAGTCCCTTCGTGTGTACGCGGCATAAAGCAACACACATTGTACAATCTTGTCATCCTGTGTCAGTTTGAAAAGAAAAACACTCCTAACACACCACCACATAAAACAATATATACACCAATGTGTGCAATAGATTGTATCTATCAACAGTCCCTATATTTCCAGTGAACCAAACCGCAGGGTAGAAGTAGAGAGATAGTGGACATCTTATTTAAGTCACAGCCAAAGCGAAACGTTTAGGCCCCTTTCACACTGGGGCGTTTTTCATCCGGTGCAGCGCTAAAAATAGCGCCTGTTCACCGCATGAAAAAATCCGGCCCCTTTAACTCCAGTGTGAAAGCCGGCGGGCTTTCACACTGGAGCGGTGCGCTAGCAGGATGACAAAAAAAGTCCTGCTAGCAGCATCTTTGGAGCGGGATAGGAGCGGTGTGTTCACCGCTCCTATACCGCTCCTTCCCATTGAAAAGAATGGGAGACAAAAAAAGTCCTGCTAGCAGCATCTTTGGAGCGGGATAGGAGCGGTGTGTTCACCGCTCCTATACCGCTCCTTCCCATTGAAAAGAATGGGAGACCGCGGTAAAACCGCGGCAATACCGCCGCAAAGCGCCGCTACGGCGGCGCTCTGCGGGGGGTGTTTAACCCTTTTTCGGCCGCTCGCGGGGGGTAAAACCGCACCGCGAGCGGCCGAAAACCGCGGTGAAAACGACGGTAAAGCAGCGCTAAATATAGCGCTGCTTTACCGTCACCGCGGCTCCCCGCCCCAGTGTGAAAGGGGCCTTAGCAGCTCGCTTGTTTACATAAAGCTCAGTACTGTATGCATAATACATCACACAAATAGTGATATAAATATATAAAATATATAAATATACAATAAATATAAAAACATGATAGAAAAATAGAAAAGGTTTCCCTATGGGGTTTTGTATTGCAGCAAAAAATACAAAGTAAATTGTAAAAATATATTTATTACAAAAGTTGAAAATACAGAGGCATAAATATCTGTTGTGATTGATAGTATCAATCTAAAAAGAAACCGGATACTCATTAACCCTGACCATGGCATGTGTACACACCTCTGCAATTAAGGTGGGGGGTGGTTGGGGGGCAGTAAAAGTGTGACTCCACCATTGGGTTTTACCACCCCCCCACCCCCTCCCCAACCTCACATGGAAATGAGCCCTTAGGCCCCTTTCACACTGGAGCGGTGGGGGCGCTGGCGGTAAAGCGGCGCTATATTTAGCGCCGCTTTACCGGCGTTTTAGCAGCGCATTTCGGCCGCTAGCGGGGTGGTTTTACCCCCCGCGAGTGGCCGAAAAAGGGTCAATACCGCCCGCAAACCGCTGCTGCAGCGGCGTTTTGCGGGCGGGTTCGGAGCGCTGCCCCATTGTTTCCAATGGGAACGGGCGCTATAGGAGCGGTAAATATACCGCTCCTATAGCGAGCCAAAGATGCGGCTTGCAGGACATTTTCCAGCGTCCTGCAAGCGCACCGCTTCAGTGTGAAAGCCCTCGGGCTTTCACACTGAAGACACAGCAACAGCTGTTTCGGGTCCGTTTGCAGGTGCTATTTTTAGCGCAATAACGCCTGCAAACCGCCCCAGTGTGAAAGGGGCCTTACAGATATAATACAACATGGTATATTTAAGAGAAAATTATTATTAGCGTTTACATTTTAGTTACTAATGTGCAACCTAAAAGGTGAAGCCCTTTGTGTTACACAATCAACAAAAAAACAAAACAACAAGACCCCCAAAAAAAAAAAAAATGGCCGACCGACCATTAATAAGCATGCTACTGTTCAAAAAACATTTGAAAAAAAAATAAAAAAACAGATTTCATCTTAAAAACTAAATCAAAACCCCAAGTACACGCAGCTCTGGTCTACAATAGTCATCCAGGAATAGCGGGAGCAGCCGATGCTCTGCGGCTCTGGAAGTAAAAACACTTTTACTATCGGCATAAAATACTCAGCCTCTATAGCCGGGATATATTTATTGATTGATTTACAGCCCGACGCGGAAAGTTCCGAGTTTACAAATCGTGCTGTAGCTGCGCCCGCCCGCGCCCTCCTGAGACGAGGCGATTTGCTCTCTCTGCGCTTCGCGGTGATATACTTTTACTATTATTGTGCGCACAAACAACCAGAAGGACTGTGCAGATGCATGGCCGTGTCAGAGGGTGTATTTTTGCTGCGGCATGTGTATCCTTATTAGTATAACCTCCTGTCTGTCTGACTCCGCAGTGTCTGTCCATATAGTACATTCAAGAGTACAATACGGGAGACATAAACACAAAATACTCCACACCTGAATAAATCACATCAAGTAAGCATCTAGTAGGGGAAGCTGGAGGTTATTTTCCAAACTTGGGTCACGATGGGCCCCTACCTAGGGCAGCATATTGTCCGGGAGGCAGCAGACTGCCCCCATTTTTATTAGCTTAACCACTTGACCCCCAAGCCAATTCTAACATTTCATAATGGATTGCACCTGGAAGTTTACTGCCCACCTAATGGTGGTAAATGTCTCAGAGGAGAGAAGACCTCTTGTCTGGATGGTGCACAGATTCCCACTATTCTAGGATCCCAAGGACCCCTTCGCCAATCCAGTAATTGGAATGTAGCGCACCCAGGGCCGTTTTTAAGGCAGGGCAAAAGGGGCAGCTGTCATTGTTGTGGGGCCCAAAGCAGCTGCCTCATACTTGCCAACTATCCTGGTTTAAATTCCCTTATCCCTTGAGGTTTAAGTCCTGTGCTGTGTCCCAATATCTCAGTGTGAAGTGCTGCTACTAATGCTGCCCAGCTCTGCCCTATTGTTGTGTACTCACCTGCAGACCCTGTGTTTACATGTAAATTACCGGCATTCATATGTAAATAGCGGCGGCCGGCGGCATTGCTATGTATATCATGCCCCCCCCTGAGGCCATATCCACAGTAATCTCTAACAACCAATCAACAAGCAGAAATGTGCTGTAACCTCTAGAAACTAATCAGTGAGCCATAATGTGTGTTGTAACCTCTAGCAACCAGTCAGTGAGCGGTAATGATACACTGTAACCTCTGGCAACCAATCGCAATAGCTGCCCGATCTGATTCAGTAAACTGATATAGCTAGCTATTTTTTGTATGTCTCAGAGCAGGTGGAGAGCAAAACTGCATGGGGGGGGGCAAAGAAAAGTTTTGCCCAGGGTCCAATCAATATTAAAGACGGCCCTGAGCGCACCCCACGTAGGAGCTGACTCCTAGAGTCAGGGAACCATCCAACACTTTGTTTTATGTTTTTATTGAGGGGATAAAACATGGATCGGGATTAGGGAGATTCTGGAATGCCCACTTGACTTCAGAACTTTGGGGACAATTCTTCCTATATACAGCTAGATACACTCCTCTTTCTCCAGCACTCACTTCCTTGCAGAAAACACAGAACTCAGCTGGGAAACTTTAGTAAACCCGGCAAAAAGCTCTCAACCAGATTAGCAAAAGCCCTTTACAGGCAGGGACCCCGGGCACCTATGGTGTGTAGAGAAAAGTCCAATGCCCAGCTACATCCTTGTGGCTACTGGTCCCAGCACCACCTCTTCAGGCACTGCCAGCCCACCTAGATGCAGCTGCCCTTCAATAGCCCTCCTAGCTACTTCTCCACAGTCCTCTCTGCACCAGCCACCTGGCTGTCTTCTAATGGAGATCTACTAGACGTACTGACTCTCTCCTGCTGTCCTCACTCCTGCTCCCGTGCACCCAGGACAGGACTCCTCTGTGTGTCTTGAGAGGACCCTTCCAGCTCCCGAGCCCCAAGGCCTGAAGTTACCTCCCGCCAGACTAGGATGCTCCCTCAAGGGCCTCCGACAGCCTCCTCAGCACTCCAACTCCAGGTTCCACCATGACTGCCCCCTGCTGGCATGACTCAGAGTATTGAAGAGGTGCCCACCCCCTGCCAGCCCACTTGCTGGGGATCGGCTGGGGCCCTCTCCAATACTGGAGGCAGCTCCTCTTAACCTCCCTCCCATTTTACTGGAAGCTTCTCCAAGGTTCCAGCAAGTAGGTGGAGATACCCGAGGAATTAGATAATATGTACAAAACCTCTACATGCTGTTTTTAAATATTTAAGAAATTAGATAAGGTCCTTTTCTTTTTATTTTATTTTATTTTACTCTCCATTTTTCATTTTATTCTTGCCACAATAAATAAGTAATAACATGTACATAACCACTACACAGTGTTTTTAAAAATGAGAGAAGGCCCTATTCCTTTTCAATTTCTTTATTTTTTTATTTATTTTTTGACCATAATTACACACATTTTAAAAAAATTGGAATAATCATCTTACAAAATCCAACATTTACAATTTTAGAGGAATTTACAATTTAATTTAGAGAATTTACAAGTTGAAAATGTACACATTTAGAGAAATTTGAGTACCTTTTTTTATGTATTGTTTTTATTGCTGACCATAAAATACACTACAATACAGTATTGTTCTTTTCTTTCTTAGAGAAGGTCCACTTCCATAATGAAATCCGATAACCAAACTCAGCTTTAGTAGAGACAGTTTCGTTGTTCCAAACTCTGCTTTTTCAATGGCTTGGGTGGGTTGACTGATGGACCATCAGTCAACCCACCCAAGCCCTTGATGCAGAATATATGTTACGGTCTCGGTAAACAGATGTATGAGTGCTGCAATAAGTGGCATGGTTATGTACATACGTAGGACTGGGGCCCCAGGGGGGGCCCAACACATAAGTCCTCCATAAACATCTATTGCTCAGTATGTTTTATGGATCGCTCCTGGAACAACCAGTCACGGTGCGCTTTTATTAACATTATGGATGTTGCTCCCGGTTTGGTTGTTTGCATCCAGTCAACGTTGGACGTAAGGAAGGCTCTCCGGTGATGTATACACGGGTTTTGATGAATGGGGCTGTAATTACAGGAACAATATCTCATGTAAATTAAGGATGTGCGAGTTGAGCTAAAAGAATTGATACGTCTTCCATTTTCAGATTCTGTCCTCTCCCGGATTTCTCTTACGGAGGTATATTTCCTAATGATCACGGGAAAATAAATTATTGTCAGTTTAGTTCTGCCGTTGCTCTGGTGGAAGGAAGAAGAAGTGAATGAGACTGCCAGGTGTAATAAGCTGGATCTGTGTTTCATCAATCCATAAACAGGGCAAATGCAAGAGAAATAAACAAGGTTGCAATGTATAAATTTAAGGATAATGCACCAAAAATGTACTAAAAGTGGACTAAATGTACTAAAAAATGGACTAGAGTATAAAAGACGACTTGTCCCTCCAACTGCTTGACCAATAGATATATATAAAAGTCGATACGCAGCGTGTCCAGCGCATTACAGCGGGAGAGAGCGTTGTGTCAACATCTGAAGATGAGAAGAAGGAAGAAGAAGACGGCGGCGGCGACGGCGAACCAGAAGCCCGGGCCAACGCTAGTAAAAGAGCTGGAAGAAGATAGCGGAGGAGCCCGGCAGAACAACCGGAGAGCGGGAGAAGAGGCCGGAAAGTGCGGAGAGACCTCCGAAGTCGGAAGAAGACCCCCGAAGTCAGAGGAAGACCCCCCGAGCTGCCTAATAAACTACTTTAAAAACCTGTCTAGTGTGTTTTTTTATTGACTTTTTTTCCCCTAGGTGAATGGGTAGGGGTACCGTGTACCCCATACTCACTCACATAGGGTGGGGGGGCCGGGATCTGGGGGCCCCCTTATTAAAGGGGGCTCCCGCATTCCGATAAGCCCCTTCGATAAGCCCGGGCCAACGCTAGTAAAAGAGCTGGAAGAAGATAGCGGAGGAGCCCGGCAGAAGAACCGGAGAGCGGGAAAAGAGGCCGGAAAGCGCGAAGAAGACCCCCGAAGTCAGAGGAAGACCCCCAGAGCTGCCTAATAAACTACTTTAAAAACCTGTCTAGTGTGTTTTTTTTTTATTGACTTTTTTTTCCCTAGGTGAATGGGTAGGGGTACCATGTACCCCATACTCATTCACATAGGGTGGGGGGGCCAGGATCTGGGGGCCCCCTTATTATTCCGATAACCAACGGCCAGGGTTGTCGGGAAGAGGCCCTTGTCCTCATCAACATGGGGACAAGGTGCTTTGGGGTGGGGGGGCCTCGGGGCACTCCCCTTCCCCCAAAGCCCCCACCCCCCCATGTTTAGGGCATGCAGCCTGGTACGGCTCAGGAGAGGGGGGGGGGGCGCTAGCTAGGCACACAGTTAACCCTTTGATCGCCCCCCAGTGTTAACCCTTTCCCTGCCAGCGTCATTAGTACAGTAACAGTGCATATTTTTATATATTTCATATTTCAAAAGTGTCAGTTATGCCGCGTACACACGAGCGAGCGCCCCCCCCCTCCTGAGCCATACCAGGTCACGTGCCCTCAACATGGGGGGTGCTTTGGGGAAGGGGGGCCCCCCACCCCAAAGCACCTTGTCCCCATGCTGATGAGGACAAGGGCCTCTTTCCGACAACCCTGGCCATTGGTTGTCGGGGGGTCTGCGGGCGGGGGGCTTATCGGAATCCAGGAGCCCCCTTTAATAAGAGGGCCCCCAGATACCGGTCCCCCACCCTATGTAAATGAGTATGGGGTAAGATGTACCCCTACCTATTCACCTGGTGAAAAAAGTATAAATAAAAAACACAACACAAGTTTTTAAAATACTTTATTAGACAGCTCCGGGGGTCTTCTTCCATCTTGGGGGGTCTTCTCGCTGGACTCCTCCACTATCTTCTGCTAGCTCTTTTACTAGCGGAGGAGCCCGGCTTTCTCCTTTGTCGCCGTCCGGGGGTCTTCTTCCAACTCCGGGGGTTTTGTCCAGCTCTTCGGTTCTTCTTGCCGGGCCTCCGCTTTCTTCTTCCAGCTCTTTTACTAGCGTTGGCCCGCTCTTCTGTCACTGTCGCTTTCACCGCCGCCTTCTGCTTCTGCTTCTTCTGCTTCTTCTGCTTCTTCTTCTTCTTTCTTATCCCGATGTTGACACAACGCTGTCTCCGCTTGTAATGGCCTAGACGTGTTGTGCGGCCACTTATATAGGGACAAGGGGTGGGGTCACCGACTCATGTCACATGGTGACCTCGCCCCCTTATGATGTCACAGTCCCGGAGGATGCTGGGACTGTGACATCATACGGGGCGGGTCACCATGTGACATGAAGCAGAAGGCGGCGGCGGCGGCGACAGCGACAGAAGACCGTTCCAACGCTAGTAAAAGAGCTGGAAGAAGAAAGCGGAGGCCCGTCAAGACACCCGAACTCGGAAGAAGACCCCCGGATGGCGACGAAGGAGAAAGCCGGGCTCCTCCGCTAGTAAAAGAGCTAGCAGAAGATAGCGGAGGAGTCTGGCGAGAAGACCCCCCAAGACGGAAGAAGACTCCCCGGAGCTCTGCAATATAGTTTTTTTAAAACTTGTGTTGTGTTTACACTTTTTTCACCAGGTGAATGGGTAGGGGTACATAGACCCCTGGAGCTGCCTAATAAACTACTTTAAAAACCTGTCTAGTGTGTTTTTTTATTGACTTTTTTTTCCCTGGGTGAATGGGTACCCATACTTATTCACATAGGGTGGGGGACCGGTATATGGGGGCCCCCTTATTAAAGGGGGCTCCCGGATTCCGATAAGCCCCCAGCCCGCAGACCCCGACAACCAATGGCCAGGGTTGTCGGGAAGAGGCCCTTGTCCTCATCAACATGGGGACAAGGTGCTTTGGGCACCCCCCATGTTGAGGGCACGCGACCTGGTACGGCTCAGGAGGGGGGGGCGCTCGCTCGTCCCCACCCCCTTTCCTGACCGGCCAGGCTGCTTGCTCGGATAAGGGTCTGATATGGATTTGGGGGGACCCCCATGCCGTTTTTTCAGCGTAGGGATTACCCTTTAAATCCATACCAGGCGACGGGGCTAGCAAGGTGTCAATCTCGCCGATGGAGACGGCGACATTGACTTCCTTCGCTAGTCCCGTCTACCTGGAGTCACGTTCTAAATGAACGGACTTTACAAGTCCGTTCATTTCAAAAGTCCGGCGGACCTCCGGGTAAATCTTCTGGAGGTGAAATGGTCAATATATTCATCAGGCTCAATTCACACAGTTTAAGCACCAGACTTAAGCACTCTATTTTCAGCCATGTGAAAGAAATTTTCATATTTCATTGGATTCAACTGAAAATAACTGTCACTTTAAAAAAAAAATTATGATGCTTATCCTGGTGTTTTAACTGTGTTCAACTGAAAATAACAGTCACTTTAAAAAAATAAAAAATAATAAGGCCCCTTTCACACTGGGGCAGTTTTCAAAAAATAGCGCCTGTACACCGCCTGAAAAAAAACGGCCCCATTCACTCCAGTGTGAAAGCCGGCGGGCTTTCACACTGGAGCGGTGCGCTAGCAGGACGGTAAAAAAAGTCCTGCTAGCAGCATCTTTGGAGCCGTATAGGAGCGGTGTATTCAGCGCTCCTATACCGCTCCTACCCATTGATTTCAATGGGACACAGCGGTAATACCGCGGCAATACCGCCGCAAAGCGGCGCTACGGCGGCGCTTTGCGGGGGATTTTAACCCTTTTTTGACCGCTCGCGGGGGTAAAACCGCCCCACGAGTGGCTGAATGCCGCAGCTAAAACGACGGTAAAGCAGCGCTAAATATAGCGCTGCTTTACCGTCGCCGCGGCTCCCGTCCCAGTGTGAAAGGGGCCTAATAATGTGAATAGAGTTTATTACGTCTTAGATTCAAAATTAAAGAAGAAAACTCTTAAAAAATGAATTCTTCCACTGAGTTCCGTACACATGACAAATCGCCTTTTCTGACGCCGTACAATTATACAGACTGTACAGAAGTAAACTATGGAAGATTCTGGATTTTCAGCCCACCGCTGAGCAAGTCAAAGGAAATCTGCTTGATGGAAAAGTCGGCTCTTTAAGAAGGTCCAACTGTCATGAACGCGGACAGCTTGTAGAGTCTGAGCGATACAAAATACAGATTTTTTTTTTTTTTTTTTCAGAAATAACAATTGAAATGAGATTCTCATTGAGTCGCAGGCGGCAAAGTCCCAGAGGCCGGGTTTCCAGAAAGGCTCTGTTGGTCTCCTCTGTTCTCTTCTGCCTTTATTGTAAATATTTTATAGCGCGTCCTGCGTTTCGCGCGTTGTACGGGCTGTCATTAACATTACATTCCACTCGAAAAAAAAAAAAAAAAAGAAAGGAAGCGCGGAGCTGGTTGTACTTTGCTGCGACGGAGGAGCCATCGATGATGGATGCTAAATGCAGCTTTGGTGTACTCGTATTTTCGCTGTCATGTATTTTGCCCCAGAACTGATTTGTAATGTTATAGTTTTTGTGACATGATGATGAGGTGCGGGGCTGAGAGGAGCTCCTTCCATTTTCTCAGGACGTTGATGTGTTTCTCAAATTGAACTGCTCTTTGGATTGCTGAATTGTGACCCCGGGCTTTGCTGTTTAACGGCAAAAACATGCATCATCGCGACGCGCACTGTCTATCCTCCTCGTACGCGAGGCGCCACAACTTTTTAGAGACGTAGTGATGTAGGGGACCTGTTGTTGTGTCTGTTAAAGAGGAGGAAATGTCTCCTATGAAAACCAGACCTCGTTTATTTAAAGTTAAGCGAAATCCAATCACCAAAATCTTGCATAAAATGTTTACATGTAATTGTAATACTTTGTTTCAAGTTTTTTAAACCTGCAACTTTCACGGAAATACAAGGACTATAAGAGTTTCTGAGATTGGGTGGCTACGGTTCCTACATACAGTGAGACCAAGACGAGGTGGCCACATACCTACATGCAGCATGACCAAGACAGGGTGGCCACATACCTACTGCAGCATGACCAAGACAGGGAAACTACATTCCTACATACAGTGGAACCAGGACAGGGTGGCCATATTCCTACAAAAAGTGGGACCAAGACAGGATGGGTATGTTCCTACACACACAGTGAGACCAAGACAGGGTGGCCATATTCCTACATACAGTGGAACCAGGACAGGGTGGCTGCGTTTCTACATACAGTGGAACCAGGACAGGGTGGCTGCGTTTCTACATACAGTGAGACCAAGACAGGGTGGCCATATTCCTACATACAGTGGAACCAGGACAGGGTGGCTGCGTTTCTACATACAGTGGAACCAGGACAGGGTGGCCATATTCCTACATACAGTGAAACCAGGACAGGGTGGCTGCGTTTCTACATACAGTGAGACCAAGACAGGGTGGCCATATTCCTACATACAGTGGAACCAGGACAGGGTGGCCATATTCCTACATACAGTGGAACCAGGACAGGGTGGCTGCGTTTCTACATACAGTGGGACCAAGACAGGGTGGCCACATACCTACATGCAGCATTACCAAGACAGGGTAACTACATTCCTTCATACAGTGGGATCAAGACAGGGAAGCGACGTTCCTACATATAGTGGGACAAGGGCTGGTGCAAAGAATTTTGACACCCTAGGCAAAACCTCATTTTGCCACCCCCCTTGGCTCCACCTCTGACCCCACCCCCTTTCCCCAGCCCATGTAAACCCCACCCTTTTATTGAAGCGCCCATCAAATCTAGCCTTACCAGCCTTACCAGTGCCCATCAAATGCAGCCGACCAGCGTCCATCAATGCAGCTCACCAGCGCCAATCAAATGCAGCTTACCAGCGCCCATCAATGCAGCCTCACCAGCGCCCATCAAATGCAGCCTACCAGCGCCATCAGTGCAGCCTGCAAGTGCCCATCAATGCAGCTTACCAGCGCCCATCAATGCAGCCTACCAGCGCCCATCAATGCAGCCTCACCAGCGCCCATCAATGCAGCTTACCAGCGCCCATCAATGCAGCCTCACCAGCGCCCATCAAATGCAGCCTACCAGCGTCCATCAATGCAGCTCACCAGCGCCCATCAAATGCAGCCTTACCAGCGCCCATCAAATGCAGCCTGCAAGCGCCCATCAATGCAGCTTACCAGCGCCCATCAATGCAGCCTCACCGGTACCCTTTAAATGCAGCCTACCAGCGCCCATCAATGCAGCCTCACCAGCGCCCATCAATGCAGCCGACCAGCGCCCATCAATGCAGCCTGCAAGCGCCCATCAATGCAGCTTACCAGCGCCCATCAATGCTGCCACGCCAGTACCTATCAAATGCAGCCTACCAGCGCCCATCAATGCAGCCTCACCAGCGCCCATCAATGCAGCCGACCAGCGCCCATCAATGCAGCCTGCAAACGCCCATCAATGCAGCTTACCAGTGCCCATCAATGCAGCCACACCAGTACCCATCAAATGCAGCCTACCAGCGCCTGTCAAATGCAGCCTACCAGCGCCCATCAAATTCAACCTCACCAGCGCCCATCAAATGCAGCCTACCAGTGCTCATCAATGAATGTTTGCTTGCTTCCATTAAATCGGGAGCCGGGACACAGACACAGTCCTCCGCCGCTGCTGCGCCTCTGACACTATCTGCGAATGGAGCAGCGGCCGCCTGCTGATGCTGAGACTTAGTTGCTTGCTGCAGAGAGAAGAGAGTAGGAACACTAGTGGCCGGGCACCCTAGGCAGCAGGGCGCCCTAGGCGGCTGCCTAGTTTGCCTAGTGGTAACACCGGCCCTGAGTGGGACCAAGACAGGGAGGCTACATTCCTACATACAGTGAAACCAGGACAGGGTGGCTGCGTTTCTACATACAGTGGGGCCAAGACAGGGTGGCCATATTCCTACATACAGTGGGACCAGGGCAGGGTGGCTATGTTCCTTCATATAGTGAGATCAAGACAGGATGGGTATATTCCTATACACAGCGAGACCAAGACAGGCTGGCTACATTCCTACATACAGTGAGACCAAGATAGGGTGGCCATATTCCTACATACAGTGGGACCAAGACAGGGTGGCTATGTTCCTTCATACAATGAGACCAAGACAGGGTGGTTACATTCCTTTATACAGTGGGACCATGGAGAAGGAACATAGCCACCCTCTAAAGCCCCATACACACGGTCGGATTTTCCGATGGATTCTGTCCTATCGGACAATGTTGTCGGAAATTCCGACCGTGTGTAGGCACCATCGGACATTTTACATCGGATTGTCCGACGGACAAAGTTGTATCTCCTGCTCTAAAAATTTTCCGACAACAAAGTCTGATCACACCAATTCCGATCGTGTGTAACGAATTCCGACGGACAAAGTGCCACGCATGCTCAGATCACATTACAAGACCAAAGCTATTGGCTACTAGCCTCTACGTAGTCCCGTCGTAGGCAACAAACGTCACCACGTTCAGAATGATCGGATTTTCCGACAACATTGTCCGACCGTGTGTATGCAACATCAGTGTCGGACTAAATCCGTCTGAAAAATTCCGATGGATTTGGTGGTCGGATTTTCCGACCGTGTGTATGGGGCATAACAGGAAGTCAGATCACAGCAGCAACCACAAAAAAAAAGGAATTTGGAGATTTGGAGGATGCTGAGAACAATAGAAGGGACTTGGTTGAATTAAAAATACATACTTGAATAGAATTTTTTCAGTAGTGTGTAGACCATGGCGTTGCCGTTGAGTCTATAAATGATCCTTCAAGAAGATTCTATCAGGTGAGCCTGGATGAATATGTCTAAAAGGAAGTGGTCTGCCATGGGAAGAAGTTTTCTTTTTTTAAGAGTAAAGGGCAAGAATACAATGTAGCAAATCAAAAGCAGTCACTTGCAACCGCTAAAAATGATGGAAACCCTTGAAAGAGGCCAAGGAACATTCTGGGCTGTAGCATCAGTGGAGAGAAGGAGCGTTCCTTCGGAGAGAACACACAGATTGCTTTCAACTAATTTTTCTCCGTTTTATTTACATATATTGTTTTAATTTTTAATCTTAAGAACTAAAGTTTTGAAACTAAAATTGCAGTTTAGAAATCACATTAGAAGTCAGGTTAAGTCATCGATTCTTTAATCCTCTATGATATTATGAAATTCGCCAGCGAAGATAATTATTTTAATAAGGGTGTTTTGTGTTTAAACGCGAGTCTGCCCTTGCTGAAGAGTCTTTGAGGAATAATTCATGTCTCAACGGTCCCTGAAGGTTGTAAATAATAACATTAAAGTACAGTGTACGGGGAAGACAATTAGTTCCTTGTAGAACGAGAATTGTACAATACAACGGCACAGACATACCCCAAAGGTCAATTGTCTTGGAGAATTTTCTGACTACGGATGAAGCTGGCCCTCATTAAAGATTCATGGAATTCTTGGAAAGAACACTTCATTGTGTAGCCACCAAAAGCATTAAAGAAGAACTTCACCCAAAAGGGAAAGTTCTGCTATTCCTCATCTCCCCCCCCCCTCCTATTTTTTTTCTTTTAGGGGTGGGGGGGGGCGGGGACCTAGTTTTTGCAGGTACCCGCTTCTATTTCCACTCAGATCACCTAGCAGAAGTTCAGCCCCCCTCCCTGCCCGCAACCTTCTGGGACACTTCACAGGTCCCAGTAAGCTACCGGAGTATTTACAGGGCGCAGAGTGGCTCTCGCACGCGCATTGGGGAAGGGATTTAGCAATCATCGTACCACATACCTGGTGAAGATCAAGCTGGAGAGGGGGTTCTCTTGCACCTCTAGTCCAACACCTCTGGTACCCGCTTCTATCTCCACTCAGATCACCTAGCAGAAGTTCAGCCCCCCTCCCTGCCCGCAACCTTCTGGGACACTTCACAGGTCCCGGTTAGCTACCGGAGTATTCACAGGGCGCAGAGTGGCTCTCGCACGCGCATTGGGGAAGGGATTTAGCAATCATCGTACCACATACCTGGTGAAGATCAAGCTGGAGAGGGGGTTACCTTGCACCTCTAGTCCAACACCTCTGGTACCCGCTTCTATCTCCACTCAGATCACCTAGCAGAAGTTCAGCCCCCCTCCCTGCCCGCCACCTTCTGGGACACTTCACAGGTCCCGGTAAGCTACCGGACTATTCACAGGGTGCAGAGTGGCTCTTGCACGCGCATTGGGGAAGTGATTTAGCAATTATCGTGCCACATACCTGGTGAAGATCAAGCTGGAGAGGGGGTTCTCTTGCACCTCTAGTCCAACACCTCTGGTACCCGCTTCTATTTCCACTCAGATCACCTAGCAGAAGTTCAGCCCCCCTCCCTGCCCGCCACCTTCTGGGACACTTCACAGGTCCCAGTAAGCTACTGGACTATTCACAGGGTGCAGAGTGGCTCTCGCACGCGCAGTGGGAACCCGACTGTGATACCCCAAGGATACACAGCCAGCTTCCCACAGTAAACTGCCAGCACTTGGACCCGAAAATCGGCGAAAAACTGGCCCAGGTGAGGGTCGTGCTGGATTCCTAGACAGGGGAGTTTCTGTTTATTAAAAGTCAGCAGGTATAGCTTTTTTTTAGCTGCTGGCTTAAATTTTTTGGAAACCTGTCTGAAGCTCCTCTTTAATGACTAAATTCTGCCAAAACAGATATTTTAAAGTTAAACTCTAGCTAAGGTTGTGAAAAATGGCAGCTTCTGTCAGCTTATCTGTTCTTTGGGTCTCTACATCTAAGCCCATAAGGGTGAAACGCGTTGATTGGGACAGTCTGTAGGCAGGGATCTGCTGCATGGTTACCCCAGCTAAATAAAGTTAACTGATATCATTGGTGTGCCACCCTGGGCTTTCCTTGAGCCTGTAGTAAACGGTAATCATGTGACCATTTTGTTTACTACTGGAAATCATTGGGGAAGGGATTTAGCAATCATCCTGCCACATACCTGGTGAAGATCAAGCTGGAGACGGGGGTTCTCTTGCACCTCTTGTCCAACACCACTGGTAATGATGACAGGCGGTGTGAGGACACAGAGTGGCACGAGGGCCGGTGTAACAGGCAGTGCCTGCTGGTGTTTTCAGATGACCCCTAGATCACCAAGCCGGAACCAGGAACTGGAACACAGCGACACTTGATCGGCAGACCGGAGCGTAGCCAGGACAGAAGCCAAAAGGTCATGAACATCCGGGCAACAAGGTAAAGGAACATCAGGCAGAGTCAGGATACACACTGGGATCAGTACACAGCTGGGCAACGAGGTACAGGAGGGCAAGACAGGAGGTCACAGCCGGCAGGCAGAAATCCTAAGACAGGTCAGGAGCAAGCCGAGTCCTACACAGTAGACATGTGCACAACAAAAAAATTTGTTTATTTTTGTTTCGTTTTTTTCGTTTCCGAAAAAAATTAGTTTTTTTTTCGTTTCGCTTTTTTTGTTTCCGTTGATTCGTAAAGATTCGTACATTCGTAAGTCATCGTTGTTCGTATTCGTAACGATTTGTACATTTGTAAGTTATTTTTTGTTGATTCGTTTTTTTGTTAGTTTAATTCTCGTTCACTCGTTTATTCGAAATTCGGATGCATTCGTATTTATTCGTACATTCGTAACATTCGTAGATTCGTAATCGGAGCATAATTCATAATTTTATGTAATGTGTATGCTATTATTACATTTTGATAATTTACGAATCGAAAAAAAAAAGTTACGAATCGAAAAAAAAAAAGTTACGAATCGAAAAAAAAAAGTTACGAATCGAAAAAAAAAGTTATGAATGTACGAATTTTTTTGTTCAATCCATTCATTACGAATCGAAAAAAAAAGTTACGAATCGAAAAAAAAAAAAGTTACGAATCGAAAAAAAAAGAGTTACGAATGTACAAATTTTTTTGTTCAATCCATTCGAAGCACGTTAAGCAGCACCATTGTAAGGGACACGGAAAATTACCAATTCAACAAAAAAAAAAGTTACGAATGTACGAATTTTTTCGTTCATTTTCGTTGTTCCTTTTTTAGTTTTTCGGATTTTCGTTGTTTGGTTTTTCGGATGTTCGTTGCTTTTCGGATTCGTACGATTCGAACGATTCGTTCATTCGTACGAAAACGAACGAACGAAAAAAACGAAAAACGAAAATAAACGAATCGCACATGTCTACTACACAGGTAGGCAGGTATGGCAGGTCAAGGCTCATGCAAAGCAGGAACTAGCTGAAGACCAGTTACCAATCCATTCATGTCATAGTCCAGCTTAAATAGGCTGTTTGGAGTCGGTGCCTGTATAGGGCGTGTATGTACACGTGCAACTTTGCATATGTTTTTGTGCTAATACATCTGCGCGTGCATGCCGATGCCAATTGTGCAGCGAGCCTTTGCTCAGACTTATGAGCATGTAATAGCCTTTTGGTTCCAACACGTACTGAACTTCTCTTATGCCGCGTACACACGGTCGGACTTTTCCGACAACAAAAGTTCGATGGGAGCTTGTTGTCGGAAATTCCGAACGCGTGTAGGCTCCATCGGACATTTTCCGTCGGAATTTCCGACAAACAAAATTTGAGAGCTGGATCTCAAATTTTCGGATTTTGTTGTCGGAAATTCCGATCGCGTGTAAAAAAATTCCGACGCACAAAATTCCACGCATGCTCGGAATCAAGCAGAAGAGCCGCACTGGCTATTGAACTTCATTTTTCTCGGCTCGTCGTACATGTTGTACGCCACCGCGTTCTTGGCGTTCGGAATTTCCGACAACATTTGTGTGACCGTGTGTGTGCAAGACAAGTTTGAGCCAACATCCGTCGGAAAAAAAAAAAACATGGATTTTGTTGTCGGAATGTGCGATCGGCTCACAATCTCATTCCTCTGCACCACCCCACCCTTACGAACCAGGCAGTGCTCTACAAACACATGGGAAAGACACCAAGCCACTTGCCCTACCTTTCTAAAAACGTATATTTCTGTTTTTGGAACAGTAGGGACAGTTTGGGAACACGCCAAATTGGGCAGGAGCCCTCAAAAGCCCCAGGTGGACAGGAACAAAACCAGAACCAATGGCTTACAAAGGGGCATTGAGAAGCGAGGCATATGTCAGCAGTGTTGGTCATCTTACTTTGAAAAAGTAATTAGTTAAGTTACAAATTACTTCTCCCAAAAAGTAATTGCGTTAGTAACTCAGTTACAACATTGGAAAAGTAATTAGTTACGCAGCAAAGTAACTGACTTTTTTTTTTTTTTTCTATACGTGTAACTAAGGGGCGGGTCTAGTATTACTGTAACCAAGGGGCGCATTTATTATTATTGTTATATATCGTGTAACCAAGGGGCTGCTCTATTATTACTCTAACCAAGGGGCAGATCTGTTATAGCGTGTAAGCAAGGGGCGGGTCTATTATTATTATATCGTGTAAGGGGCGGATGGCTACAGAAGAGGGCGAATGTTAAATTAATGGGCAGAGCTCGATATATAACAATAATAATAAATGCGCCCCTTGGTTACAGTAATACTAGACCCGCCCCTTAGTTACACGATAGACGCCCCTTGCAGAGTAGCACGAGCATCAGGAGCGTGCGACATCGCCTCGTACAATTACATGTTAACTGCGCCTGCGCTGTGTAGAGTTCACTCAGAGCTGTTTAGGTTCGGCAATTTTCGGAAGCTCCGTAGTCCTTCGCACTGCGCCTGCGCAGTACAGGGGGTCCTTATCCGGCGGGGGAACTTTTTCGGCAGGACACCGGAATTACACTACTGCCATCTAGTGGCGGTAGATGTAATTGGGGTAACTAAGCCAAAGTAATGGGAACTGAGTTACCATGAGGGGAAAAGTAATCAGTTAGATTACTAGTTACCCTCTAAAGTAACTGCGTTACGTAACTCAGTTTATTTTAACTCAGTTACTTACATCACTGTATGTCAGGTGGTGAGGTCATCAGAGAAGTTTTTTCAGCTCAGGTTCCGGAGTCACTCGCTTCCATGCCTAAGTGGATATAAAGCATGGATGACCCCAACAGTACCAAGAACTGACTGTCCAGTGAAAATAATATTTTGCAAGTTGTCAGGAGTCACTTGAGAAGACTTTTTTTAGTTAATTAATCTGAGTTCTTCAGGACCTTGTCTGGACACGTCTTCTACTTCTTCAATTTTGCTCCTACGGTGTTTTGCATCAAGGGGGGAAGAACCTTTTATCATATCGCTTTCTCTAAGTTACATTAAAGCTCCTTCAAGCTAATGTGGGCACTTAAAAAACAACATGGTAGAGCCACGTCTAGAGAACATGCACTAAGACTTGTTTTTGAACCTTCTTCCTTTTGCGTTATTGATTAGAATTTGAGACAAGGGTTTATTTGGAGTATTTCTTTTGATTAATAATCTAATTACACCAGAGCTGAAGTGAAATCTAAAAAAAAAAAAAAAAAGGTCTCGTGGTCTACAAAATAACATTTCCCCGAGGTCTTCATTATCTATAATTATGAACTTGGGATGTTTAGACAGCAAGATGACAGAGAAGCAAGGCTGGACAGAGACCTCAAACATACCTCTTCTTCAGTCTGGTTTTCTGTTCTTCAGATTGAAATAGTGGCTAGCCATGTAAAAACGGTTTTCTTAAAAGTGAAACTTTGGTTTTCTTGAGGAAAAACGGAATCCTCCCGCCAGTGTTTCAGCAAACTTTAATGTTACCTGCTTCTGTTCTCTAGCTATTGAAGTAAGCCATTCCCAACGTTGTTGTAATGAGAAGCCCCACGCTAAAGACGTTCCTTTAGCTCAGGGGTCTCCAAACTTTCTAAGCAAAGGGCCAGTTTACTGTCCTTTCAGACTTTAGGTGGGCTGGACTGTGGCTTAGACATGTGCACAACAGAAACATTTGTTTATTTTTGTTTTGTTTCTTTCGTTTCCGTTGATTCGTAACGATTCGTAAATTCGTAAGTCGTCGGTGTTCGTTTTCGTAACGATTCAAAAATTCGTAAGTCGTCGGTGTTCGTATTCGTAACGATTCGTATTTTCGTAAGAGTTATTTTTTCGTTGATTCGTTTTTCCGTTAGTTTAATTTTCGTTCATTCGTTTATTCGAAATTCGGACGCATTCGTATTTATTCGTACTTTCGTAACATTCGTACTTTCGTAGCACATTAAGCAGCGCCATTGTAAGAGACACGGAAAATTACGAATCGAAAAAAAAAATAAAAAGTTACGAATGTACGAATTTTAAGAGACACAGAAAATTACGAATCGAAAAAAAAAAGTTACGAATGTACAAATTTTCAATCCATTTGAAGCACGAGAATGAATGGACAAGTATAATGATTTGTGCACTTAGAGTATACCACTATTTTTGTTCTTTTGGAGATTGTATGCATAACATCTGAATCATAATATGTATATTGCTGTGCACAAACTCATCATTTTTTAGTATTTATTTTTCAATAAAAGTGTATTTGTTTTACTATACTCAAATGTTTCCGCAGTCTTGTACCTTTGATAGTCCCGTATCTCCAATATTTCTACTTTTTAACTAAATTTGGGATGATGGTACCATACACGTATTTATTATTTGGGAAAATATTCCAGCTTAACGATTTTGAAAACACAGTTATATCTTGTTTATGTTGCATTGCAGGTTAATGACCAGACCTGAACCTTGTAGCTCTCCTTCACTTTGCGTCTTTTTGCCCCATGTTGGCATTGTGTCCACTGTAGCATTTGCATTGGCAGAGCAGAGTAGGACTGCCCATAAGAGGTATAACTTTGATGCAGTTGGACAACTTAAACATGCATTGCAATATGTGTGAACCAAAAACCCCTGTAAAAAATAAATTGGTATGCTGTTCCAACGTACCAAAAACACATGAAGTACGAGACGGAAGCCATTGGCTACTGGCTATTGTACATCACCGCGTTCATTGGCGGTCGGAATTTGGTGTGATCGTGTGTAGGCAAGACAGTTTCAGCGGAATTCCGTCGGAAAAACCTTCAGAGTTTAATTTGTAGGGAAAACCGGTCATGTGTACGGGGCATAAATAATCCCCAACCCAGTCCCAAGTTAAGATACTTAAAATTACTAAATGGATTCCAAAATACAAGGGGTTTTTTTTTGGGTGGAGGGGCAACTACTGTATAACTATGACTATCCTATACAAGGATACAGTTTGGTCAATTACGATAGCTGCTACCCCTGAAGTATATCCCATCATATAATGCGGATGCGATGCTATGCTTAGTTGTCAATCAAAGATCTCTCCACCAGACATGTGTATTTGCACTGGGCAAAGCTGGTCTACAAGGTGGCAATATATCCAATAAATATTATTTTATATATCCCTTACCTCCCTGCTTCCTCTCAGATACACTGCTGTAACCAATTTTCCCACTTCTTGTATCCTAACACCAGGCCTGAGTCATAGATTCATGGAGACCATACTGACAGCTGCTGCCAATTAACTGCGGCCGTGTAATATGGAGATTTCACACAGCTCTGACTCCTAATAGAGTATGTGACATCGTCATTTGGAGAAACAGCGGAGCTTGAGTTTATGTACATATAGACAGCTTTTCTGGACTTCTATGTCTCCAGTGTGTTCAGGGTTCATTCCTCCCAAAAGTGATATCTTAGTTATAAGTGATGCCTAGCGGGCTTGGTCCTTGGTTTCTTATATGTATTGGATACAAAACGTCCAAGATTTTTATATGTCCACCTTGAAGTTTTGGGCGATGCATTCAACAGTAAAACTTCCTGTACAGCACAATATATGCAGTATTAAAATGTACTGGTAATGCCAACAGCAAGACATTCCTGCCAAAATGCCCAACCTTTATCCTGTCCACCTTGGAGTTTTGGGTACACCCATCCACCTTGGTGTGTTCCACAGTAAAACTAATGGGCAGTTTCTTGTTTATACAGTATTAAAATGTATTGGGTATTCCAACAACGAGACGCTCATCCAACCTTTTTCCTGTCCACCTTAGAGGTTTAGGTGCACTCATCCACCTTGGCGTGTTCCAAAGTAAAACTTATGGGCAGTTTCTTGCATATAAAGTATGAAAAAAAGGAATTGGATATCCCAACAGCGAGACATTCCTGCCAAAATTCCCAACCTTTTTCCTGTCCACCTTGGAGTTTTGGGTACACCCACCCACCTTGGTGTGTTCCACAGTAAAACTAATGGGCAGTTTCTTGTTTATACTGTATTGAAATGTATTGTGTATTCCAACAGCGAGATGTTCCTGCCAAAATTGCCATCCTTTTCCCTGTCTATGTTGGAGTTTTGGGTGCATCTTGGTGTGTTCTACAGTAAAACTATTCAACAGTTTCTTGTACAATACTGTATATGCAGTATTAAAATGTATTGGCTATTCCAACAACGAGACGTCCCCCAACATTTTTCCTGTCCACCTTAGAATTTTAGGTGCACTCATCCTCCATGTTCTAAAGTAAAACTTATGGGCAGTTTCTTGCATATAAAGTATTAAAATGTATTGGATATCCCAACAGCAAGACATTCCTGCCAAAATTCCCAACCCTTTTCCTGTCCACCTTGGAGATTTGGGTGCACCCATCCACCTTGGTGTGTTCCACAGTAAAACTAGATGACAGTTTCTTGTATATACAGTATTAAACTGTATTGGATATTCCCATTCCAACAGTGGGACGTTCCTGACAAAATGTCCAACCTTTTTCCTGTCCATCTTGCAGTTTTGGGTGCACCTTGATGTGTTCCACAGTAAAATTACCCAACAGTTTCTTGTACAATATATTCAGTATTAAAATGTATTGAATATCCCAACAGCAAGACATTCCTGCCTTAAATTCAAATTCCTGTCCACCTTGGAGATTTGGGAGCACTCATTCACCTTCGGGCGGGGGGGGGGGGGGCAGCCCATACACATGTAGGGGTCCGAGTATTCCAAGGGGCCCGGAAGTCCAGGCCCCAACCAACATGACTGAGTTGTTGCTGCTGTAGTAAATAGCAATTGCTAAAGCAGGGTGGCCACAGAGTAAGCCGATGCAGCTGAAGGGATGTCTCTTTGCTGGATTGGGATGTCTCTTTACTGAATATAGGGGGATGTCTCTTTGCTGGATTGGGATGTCTCTTTACTGAATATAGGGGGATGTCTCTTTGCTGGATTGAGATATCTCTTTGCTGAATATATGAGAATGTCTCTTTTCTGGATTGGGCTGTTTCTTTGCTAAATATATGGGACTGTCTCTTTGCTGTATATATAGGGGTGCCTGTTTGCTGGATTGGGATGTCTCGTTACAGAATATATGGTAATATCTCTTTGCTGGATTGATATGTCTCTTTGCTGAATATATGGGGTGCCTGTTTGCTGGATTGGGATGTCTCTTTGCAGAATATATGGTAATATCTCTTTGCTGGATTGAGATGTCTCTTTGCTGAATATATGGGGTGCCTGTTTGCTGGATTGGGATGTCTCTTTACAGAATATATGGTAATATCTCTTTGCTGGATTGGGCTGTCTCTTTGCTGAATATATGGGGCCATCTCTTTGCTGGATTGGAATGTCTCTTTGCTGGATATACTGTATGGGGGATAACTCTTTGCTGAATTTAATTCATTTTCATATATTAAGTTGTAAGAGTGTTAAAATAAAAGTGGGTGCACTGAAGGACTCGGTGGGATGGACAGTAGGCGGGCCCTGGGGAATGTTGGTGGCCCAGGCCTAAAGCTCTATAAGGGGCCCCAAGTTTTCTGACGGATGCCCGGGTCTCTTGTATACACAGTATTAAAATGCAATTGATGTGCCAACAGTGAGACATTCCTGACAACATTTCTAACCTTTTCCCTGTCCACCTTGGAGATTTAGGTGCACCCATCCACCTTGGTGTGTTCCAAAGTAAAACTAAATGACAGTTTCTTGTATGATATATGCAGTATTAAAAGGTATTGTGTATTGTATAGAAAGTTTGAAAAAATATGTGCTTACAACTTGTAATGAATGCTTGCAACAAGCACCACGATGCTGCAAAATTACGTAACCCGTGAGCTCCAATGGCCCCGTATCTCGGGGGTTCCTAGCACCAAGTGGCCCCGAGATACAGGGCCCCAAATTCGGTTCGGAAAATGTCATTCCCTGCTGCAGAAAAGTGCTTGACATTTTCCGACCCGATTTTGGGGCCCCGTATCTCGGGGCCACTTGGTGCTAGTAACCCCAAAATTGGTGTGCAAACCCAGTGGAACCAACACTACAACATATCCAAATGTTCCTTGGTTCCTAGCACCAAGTGGCCCCGAGATACAGGGCCCCAAATTCGGTCAACTGTGTCCATCTGCAGCAATGTCATTTTGGGACCCTTTGGGTCCAGAGACCCCAAATTTTGGCTGCAGCTAGGGGGGCATCTAGGAACCCTTAACTACCATGTTCTTGGGGACCTATGGCTGCAAATGGGCACAGTGAGGCATGTAAATGGGCACAGTGAGGCTGCAAATGGGCATTGTTGACCCTCTTTTCCACTTACAGTTGCTGCGCATTTCTCACCCTAGGCTTATACTCGAGTCAATACGCTTTCCCAGTTTTTTTGTGGTAAAATTAGGTGCCTTGGCTTATATTCGGGTCGGCTTATACTCGAGTATAAACGGTAATTTACAAGACATAAACAAGCCAACACAGGTGTCCAGCAAGTGTGGTCTCCTCACACCTGATCGGTAAAAGGAAAAAAAAATATCCGATTGCAGTTGGACCTCAATCAATTCGATTGAGAAGTTTTCAAAGTACAATGGAAGGAAAAAAAAAAAACCTCAAAATGGTCCAAGTAATGTTTGGTCTTTATTAAAGCAATAAAAAACACAGATAAAACAGTATAGCACATAAACAAAACCTCCAACTCAACTTATAAAAGAGGGGAAAAACACAAACACAACACCCCATTGTGTCTCTCATGTGTGCCAGCATGAATGCACTTGCTAACATCAAAATTCTTAGCTTCCCTGACGCGTTTCGTCATCAAAGGTTTGGCTGGAATTAAGTTCTCTATACCTCGTGGTTATTTATTACAGGTACTCATATAGCACTGACACTTTATGCAATGCTTCACATATATATATTGTACATTCACATCAATCCCTGCCCTCGAGGAGCTTACAATCTAAGGGCCCCTAACTCACATGCTTACATACAACATAATATTACAACATAATAGGGACAGTTTAGACAGGAGGCATTTATCTTACCAGGATATGTTAAAGCATAAGGTCCAATAAAACATTTTTCTTTGCCTTCCCACTAACAAGAGAAAAAGGTGTTTTTTATTGTCGTATCTCCATTGGATAGTTTTCCCCTTTTCCTTTCTTACCCACTGAAACAAATAGAGGACATTAGAGGACATTTCTTAAATGAGGACACAGACAGAAATTACATTTTCCAAACCGACTTTGGGGCCCCATATCTCGGGCCACTTAGTGCTAGGAAGCCCAGCTTGGATATGTTGTAGTGCTAGTTCCACTGGGTTTGTTCACCAAATTTGGGGTTCCTAGCACTAAGTGGCCCCCGAGATACGGGGCCCCAAAGTCAGT
>CM053034.1:13058897-13103897 GCA_028564925.1 Lithobates sylvaticus
TCATGAAATGGGTGGGGTTTGGGTTCTCAACTACCCTGGGTCCATGGAGAATACCCGGGATTCATGAAGTTTGCTAATCGAAAACTTTTGGCTGCAATTTTTGCAAGTTTGCCTTTGTCCCGAGTCAGCTGAGCTACCAGCAGGGCTGGGGACAAGGGGTGGGCAGAAGGGTGGACAGTCATACAATTCAAGCAACCCGTGTCCAGAAAGGGGCCAGATGCCTGAATAGTTGGTGGCCGTGGATAGATTCATGCTATGCATTATGGCAGACACATCGGACATTTTTGACAGTGCTATTTAAATGCACTGATTCCTGTGTAAATGACACTGGCAGTGAAGGGGTTAACCACTAGGTGGCAGTGTAGGGGTTAAGTGTTCCCAGGGGCGTGTTACTAACTGTGGAGGGGCGTGGCAGTGATTTTGTGAACGCTGATCTCTGCTCCAATCACAGGGAGCAGAGATCGGTGTCACTAGTTGCTAGGCAGAATGGGGAGATGCTGTTTACTTCCGCATCTCCCTGTTCAGCCTTCCCGTGAGAGGATCGCGGGTATCCGCGCGGCGATCGAGTCCGCGGGACTCTCGACCGGACTCAGGGGGGTCCCGACCTGCGCAGGCACGCAATGGCACGACAACAATCTTAAAGGGACGTACCTGTACGCCCTTTTGCCTGCCCGTGCCATTCTGCCGGCGTACATCGCCGTGCACCGGTCGGGAAGTGATTGATAAATTAAATAATAATTTAAAAAACGCTTTTTGGATTTACTCGGGTTATCTTTGTGTAATATTAAAATCTGCTTGATGATCTGAATCATTTAGGCCCCTTTCACACTGGGGCGGGGAGCCGCGGTGACGATAAAGCAGCGCTATATTTAGCGCTGCTTTACCTTCGTTTTAACCGCGGTATTCGGCCGCTCGCGGTGCGGTTTTACCCCCCGCGAACGGCCGAAAAAGGGTTAAACACCCCCGCAGAGCGCCGCCGTATCGGCGCTTTGCGGCGGTATTGCCGCGGTTTTACCGCGGTTTCCCATTCAAATCAATGGGAAGGAGCGGTATAGGAGCGGTGAACTCACTGCTCCTATACCGCTCCAAAGGTGCTGCTAGCAGGACTTTTTTTGCCGTCCTGCTAGCGCACCGCTCCAGTGTGAAAGCCCGCCGGCTTTCACACTGGAGTTAAAGGGGCCGGATTTTTTCAGGCGGTGAACAGGCGCTATTTTTAGCGCTGTACCGCATGAAAAACGCCCCAGTGTGAAAGGGGCCTTAAGTGTGAGAAATATGTAAAAAAAAAAAATCATTTAGGAAGGGGGGGCCAATACTTTTTCACAGCACTATATATATATATATATATATATACACTGTATATATATATATATATATATATATATATATTTTTTTTTTTTTTTTTTATTATCATTATTAATGATAATGATAATAATAATCATAACGTTAATAATAATAATATCTATCCAAACATAAGCTTTAGAAATTAGGCTCAATGTGCAGATTCTCGAATACCTAGCCTGTACAAGATCTCATTAATTAGGTTGTACATTTTGCACCATGTTGCCATACAACGATGTGTGGATGAAAAACAGATGCCCTTTCCATGTAGAGTGTGACCCCCCCCCCTGTACACGCCAAGGCTTTTGTTACCAGGCTGAGTGTACCTTGAATCCCGTAGCCCAGTTTAGGAGACTTCCCCAGCCCTTGGCATCTCCCATATTGCCTTTGATGCGATGGAACGGCAGAAAACAGCTTTGTTTTTCCTCCTCTGAATGAAAACAGTCTGCAGCCAACCTCTCTGCCTACAGATTTTTGCTGGCGGAAATTTGCCTGAAATTATTTTGAAACAATAAAACAGTCTGTCGGCACACAAACAGATTTTTCTATTCACATCTCCAGCAGCCACACATGTAGAAGAAGCCGCGTTGTCGTCATTTCTCAACGAGGAAGATTTTGTACTCCGGGATCTAAGAAAATCATCTCAAAAGTGGTAATTATATGCAAGTTGCAGGGAATAATTTTATAGACTTTGCTGAGTTGGTTTCACGGCGACGTTTGCAGATCGGTAACTTTACAAGGATGTGCCGCAAGATAGCAAAAAGTATACTTTCTCAGGAAAACTGTATCTTTAACCACTTCCCACCCGGCCAATGTACATATACGGTCGGGTGGGAGCTGTCTACTTCTGAATGGACGTTCAGGAACGTCCTTCAGAAGTAGAGGGATCGCTTGCACGCGTGCCCGCGCAGCGGCGCGATCCCGATGCGGCCGTGTCACCCGGACACGGCGCATCTCGGATCGGCAGGAGGGCTCTGTGATTGGCCCTCCTGATCACATGACGGCCGTGTCGAATCACGGCCGTCATGTGATGTAAACAAACAGCCGGTTGCTAGGCAATCGGCCCTCCTCTCCTCACACGGAAGTCGTCGGTGAGGAGAGGAGAGCGGATCGCTGCAGCCGGCTGGTGATCAGTGAGTATTAGCTGTTTTTGTGTCCCCACAGTAAAACACACATGTCCCCACAGTAAAACACACATGTCCCCAAATAATAAAAACACACATGTCCCTCACATATGTCCCAGTAAAATAACATGTGCCAATGATTATCTGCACACATATGTCCGTGATCACCTGCACACCCCTTTTACATGATCATTTGCGTACATATGTCCGTGATCACGCGAACCAATTATTATACACTTAACTGAATTTTTTTTAACAAAAAACATGTAGCAGAATACATTTTGGCTTAAATTTATGCCAAAATTTGATTTTATTGGATTTCTTTTAAAAAAGAAAGGAGAAAATATTGTTTTTTTTCAAAATTTCCGATATGTTTTCGCTTATATCGCAAAAAATAAAAAATGGAGTCGCGAATAAATACCACCAAACTAAAGCTCTATTTGTGCGAACAAAATGATAAAAAATTCATTTGGTTACAGCATTGCATGACCGCGCAATTGTCACTGAAAGTGCGAGAGCGCTGCAAGCTGAAAATTGGTCTGGGCAGGAAGGGTGTTTAAGTGCCCAGTAAGCAAGTGGTTAAAAAGAATCTGCTCTTCAGCTCAATTGACTTTATTGAGACTTATGCCGCGTACACACGAGCGGTTTTGCCGTCGGAATAAACTCTGAAGGTTTCTCCGACGGTATTCCGACAGAATTCCGCTCAAGCGGTCTTGCCTACACACGGTCACACCAAAGCCCGACCGTCTAGAACGCGGTGACGTACAACGCGTACGACGGGACTAGAAAAAGGAAGTTCGATAGCCAGTAGCCAATAGCTGCCGTCTCGTACTTGCTTCAGAGCATGCATCGTTTTTGGTCCGTGGGAACAGCATACAGACGAGCGGTTTTCCCGATAGGAGTTGGTTCCGTTGGAAATATTTAGAACATGTTCCATTTCTAGGTCCGTCAGAATTTTCGAAAAAAATAAGTCAGATGAGGCCCACACACGATCGGAATAGACGATGAGAAGCTTCCGTCTGACTTTTTCTGTCGGACATTCCGCTCGTGTGTAGGCGGCATTATAGAAAGAAATCAGCACAATAGGATTGTCCTTTAACACCAACCAACGGCTCTCAAGAAACGGACCCTGCTAGGTCCCAGAACATTGGTTGGTGATTTCATCTTTCTGATGATGTCAAGAAGGCTTACTGGTGGGGATTTCTTTCTATGTCAATTCTCTGGAGCAGGGGTCTCCAAACTTTTCAGTACAAGGGCTACATTGTAGATCTCATAAATATTCGCAGGCTAAAAAATTATGAAAAGTTCTCCCATACATCCAGGAGAGCCCATCACAACCCCCATCCATTACATATGGGAGTTCCCATCAGAGTCTCCCCTTACATCCAGGAGAACCCGTCGCAACCACTCATCCTTTATTTCACAACTTTAATATCCAGTCAATGAACAAGGAGAATATATGGGATTTTTTGGTGCAGAATAAATTGCAAAAATATCATGTTTTTGCAATGTGGCTGCAGGAGCCTAGGGATGTTGACACGCTGCTATTTAACATCAGACAAATACCTGAGGGTATAGACAGTGCTTTCAATCCCTTGGAACTAAGCCAACAATTTATTTTTCGGGTCCTTCTCTGCCCCCTGTGGCCACCTGCCACATGTGGTTTCCTTGACATAGCTAAGTGTCTGAAAACTGTAGCAGTGTTTGGATCTATTATAGGAGATATGGAAGGCTTGTACCCCAAAACTGGACGGCATCCCCTCAAGAAGCCCGACATATGGGCGAAACATGTTGGGAAGTCTACATTATATGCTGTCTTGTTAACACTGTATTACATTGTGCTTGCTTATTGCTATATCTTTCAACCTAATTATTTTTATTTTGGGTTTCAAAATAAAAAAATTTAAACATTATATTTGATATTTTTGCAATTTTTTCTGCACCAAAAAAAATCCCATATATTCTCCTTGTTGATTGACTAAATTCAGGGATGTGGTGCCTAAAATCCTTTTCTACTTTAATATCCACAACTTCCTGATGATGGCCCATTTGATAGGCTGAAACGCGTCAAGGTTGATTTGCGTCATCGTTACATACTATCCGCCCCAACATCCCTTTCCGGAAATCGAATACTAACCCCCGGCAGTGGTCTACCATTGCCTATGGGCAGATTTCCTGGATAAACGTACCTGCTATTCACACCGGGTGCCAGGTTTAAGTCACCCTTACATGTGAGTTGACTATTATGTTGGTCCACTTTGAGGGGGTGAGTTTACATCTATGTGGGGGCACCTTGTCTGAGCACTTACCACAGGGGCGGACTGACAACTCATGGGGCCCCCGGGCAATAGGAGATTATGGGGCCCCAGACAATCAGAGATTATGGGGCCACACAGTATACACATACATGTACACACAGTATACACAGACATGTTTCTATTGGCTGAGAAGGTACTGGAGAGGTGGGGCAGCTATAATCTCTGGATTTTTAGACCAAAAGGATGTCGGTAAGGGATATTTCAGAAACAGATGTAAAAAAAAAAAAACAGATTTTTACATACTGTCCCTGGTTTTACTCAGGCTGGCAACCCTGATGGGGCCCCCTACAGGCCCGGGGCCCTCGGGAAGTGCCCGAGTGGCTGAATGGTCAGTCCGCCCCTGACTTACCAAGTACGGAATCCCGCATCTATCTCTGGGCACGAGCACTCAATTTGGGACTTGGCATTTTTTATTGTTTTGGTCATTTGAGTTTAAGCACAAGCACTTTTTTGGGACTTTGAAGTTCCAGCGACCCCATTTCTAGGTCGCCACAACACAATGCGGTCTATGTTTCTTATATACCTTTAGCATAGAGTGCGGTTTTTGGATTTTTCATTCCTCATTCTTTATATCCAGAAGTGCCCATCAGAGTTCCCCCTTACATCCAGAAGAGCCTATCACAGTCCCCCCTTGCATCCAGGAGAGTCCACCAGAGCCCCCTTAGATCGAGTGTGTCCATCGGAGTTCCCCTTTACTGTACACTCAGGAGTTCCCATCAGGGGGACTCTGTGAGGATCATGAATGGCCGGCAATGGATGTGCCAGTCTTGATAATGCTATACACAGTTCACGTTTTCACAGACGGTTGCTGCAGGCTGGATAAGATCTTGTAGCAGGCCAGATGTGGTCCATGGGCCATAGTTTGTAGACCCCTGCTCTGGAGGATGCTATCCCCCAGGGATCATTGCTAGGGATGAGCTGAACCTACCTGGTTTCTCTTCCTGGGACCTTCGCCTAACTGCTTATGTCCATCTGAGCTTATTGAAATCGATTTTTTTTAATGCTTAACGTGAAACATAAAAAAATGCAAAGTACCACTAAATAGCAAGCTGGGGGATGCCCTAAACCTGCCTGTGAAGTGGCACATCTGTACAACGTATAAAACCGTTTACTAAGAAAGATATATACGTTAATGGGGTCTCCTATACAAAAAATAGGAAAGAATTCCTCTCCAATTAATGCCAGTTCCTTTAGGTCTAGCATGAATTTTTAGGGAGAATACAATGCAAAAATCAGGAAAGTCAAGCATGAAGTCCGCCCAAAAATCCATACCAGACACCTATGCTTGGATAAAGAGGTCTTCAGCATGGAAGGCCAGGAAAGGTAGGAGACTAATGTGCACAACCCGTCCCCCGACCCCCACCTCCCCCCCACATCCTGAACCTTACCAGGCCACATGCCCCCATGCTTATTTTTTAAACTCCACTAAAACTTTTCTAAGAACCAAACTCCAAAACACTAAAAAAAAACTACACTCCAAAATCTTATGGAAATGCTTTGGTGTGGAGGATCTTCCTGGGTGTCCTGAACAGATCCCTGACCTCCACCCCACTGACCACCTTTGGGATGAAATGGAAAGCCAGGTCTTCTCATTCAACATCAGCACCTGACATCATAAAGGTTTTTTTTTTTTTTGGCCAAATAGGAACAAATTCCCAGAGATACACTCCAAAATCTTGTGGAAAGTCTTTGGTGTGGAGGATCTTCTTGAGTGTCCTGAACAGATCCCTGATCTCCACCCCACTGACCACCTTTGGGATGAAATGGAAAGCAAGGTCTTCTCATACAACATCAGTGCCGGACCTTATAAATGACCTCAACCCTACTGAACACCTATGGAATGAATTGAAATGCTGATTACAAGCCAGGTATACTCATACAATACCTGACTTCACAAATTCTCTTTTGGGTGAATGGACACAAATTCCCACAGATACACTCCAAAATCTTGTGGAAAGTCTTTGGTGTGGAGGATCTTGAGTGTCCTGCACAGATCCCTGATCTCTACCCCACTGACCACCTTTTAGATAAAATGGAAAGCCAGGTCTTCTCATTCAACATCATCACCTGACCTCATAAAGGTTTTTTTTTTGGCCGAATGGGAACAAATTGCCACAGATACACTTCAAAATCTTGTGGAAAGTCTTTGGTGTGGAGGATCTTGAGTGTCCTGCACAGATCCCGATCTCTACCCCACTGACCACCTTTTAGATAAAATGGAAAGCCAGGTCTTCTCATTCAACATCATCACCTGACCTCATAAAGGTTTTTTTTTTGGCCGAATGGGAACAAATTGCCACAGATACACTTCAAAATCTTGTGGAAAGTCTTTGGTGTGGAGGATCTTGAGTGTCCTGCACAGATCCCGATCTCTACCCCACTGACCACCTTTGGGATGAAATGGAATGCCAGGTCTTCTCATTCAACATCAGCACCTGACCTCATAAAGGTTTTCAACCAACATTAATACCCAACCCCACAAAAGACCTCAAGCTTACTGAACACATTTAGGATGAATTGGAACATCAACTGTAAGCAAGGTCTTCTCATACAACATCAGTGCCGGACCTTATAAATGACCTCAACCCTACTGAACACCTATGGAATGAATTGAAATGCTGATTACAAGCCAGGTATACTCATACAATACCTGACTTCACAAATTCTCTTTTGGGTGAATGGACACAAATTCCCACAGATACACTCCAAAATCTTGTGGAAAGTCTTTGGTGTGGAGGATCTTGAGTGTCCTGCACAGATCCCTGATCTCTACCCCACTGACCACCTTTTAGATAAAATGGAAAGCCAGGTCTTCTCATTCAACATCATCACCTGACCTCATAAAGGTTTTTTTTTTTGGCCGAATGGGAACAAATTGCCACAGATACACTTCAAAATCTTGTGGAAAGTCTTTGGTGTGGAGGATCTTGAGTGTCCTGCACAGATCCCGATCTCTACCCCACTGACCACCTTTTAGATAAAATGGAAAGCCAGGTCTTCTCATTCAACATCATCACCTGACCTCATAAAGGTTTTTTTTTTTGGCCGAATGGGAACAAATTGCCACAGATACACTTCAAAATCTTGTGGAAAGTCTTTGGTGTGGAGGATCTTGAGTGTCCTGCACAGATCCCGATCTCTACCCCACTGACCACCTTTGGGATGAAATGGAATGCCAGGTCTTCTCATTCAACATCAGCACCTGACCTCATAAAGGTTTTCAACCAACATTAATACCCAACCCCACAAAAGACCTCAAGCTTACTGAACACATTTAGGATGAATTGGAACATCAACTGTAAGCAAGGTCTTCTCATACAACATCAGTGCCGGACCTTATAAATGACCTCAACCCTACTGAACACCTATGGAATGAATTGAAATGCTGATTACAAGCCAGGTATACTCATACAATACCTGACTTCACAAATTCTCTTTTGGGTGAATGGACACAAATTCCCACAGATACACTCCAAAATCTTGTGGAAAGTCTTTGGTGTGGAGGATCTTGAGTGTCCTGCACAGATCCCTGATCTCTACCCCACTGACCACCTTTTAGATAAAATGGAAAGCCAGGTCTTCTCATTCAACATCATCACCTGACCTCATAAAGGTTTTTTTTTTTGGCCGAATGGGAACAAATTGCCACAGATACACTTCAAAATCTTGTGGAAAGTCTTTGGTGTGGAGGATCTTGAGTGTCCTGCACAGATCCCGATCTCTACCCCACTGACCACCTTTTAGATAAAATGGAAAGCCAGGTCTTCTCATTCAACATCATCACCTGACCTCATAAAGGTTTTTTTTTTGGCCGAATGGGAACAAATTGCCACAGATACACTTCAAAATCTTGTGGAAAGTCTTTGGTGTGGAGGATCTTGAGTGTCCTGCACAGATCCCGATCTCTACCCCACTGACCACCTTTGGGATGAAATGGAATGCCAGGTCTTCTCATTCAACATCAGCACCTGACCTCATAAAGGTTTTCAACCAACATTAATACCCAACCCCACAAAAGACCTCAAGCTTACTGAACACATTTAGGATGAATTGGAACATCAACTGTAAGCAAGGTCTTCTCATACAACATCAGTGCCGGACCTTATAAATGACCTCAACCCTACTGAACACCTATGGAATGAATTGAAATGCTGATTACAAGCCAGGTATACTCATACAATACCTGACTTCACAAATTCTCTTTTGGTTGAATGGACACAAATTCCCACAGATACATTCCAAAATCTTGTGGAAAGTCTTTGGTGTGGAGGATCTTCTTGAGTGTCCTGAACAGATCCCTGATTTCCACCCCACTGACCACCTTTGGGATGAAATTGAAAGCTGGGTCTTCTCATTCAACACCAGCACCTGACCTCATAAAGGTTTTTTTCTTGGCCAAATAGGAACAAATTCTCTCAGATACACTTCATGGTTTTGGAATTGGATGCCCAATGGGCTCATTTAATCTTGATGGTCAGAAGTCAACAGACCTTTGGCCATGAAGTGTATATTATTGCATGCTCTTCTAATTTTACAAGTCCGCAAATTCTGAACATCAATTTTTTTTTTGACGTCCGTTTCCAGAAATACCGGATTTCCGAGTCATGGACGGGACAGGCACAGATGATAGAATCAACCCTAATAGATGATGATTCATTATACTCCTGAGATTATTTTCATTAATTCTTTGTTTCTTTTTTTTTTTTTTGCCTCAATTTTTTTTTTTCTGCAGAGTTCACAAAACATAAATCATAACAACGGGGAGTGTCCACCCTACGTTTTCAGTACTTTGACCCTCTTCAACCCCTGCCAATTTCGATCTCATTTTGGTTTAACTTTTTACACAGGAGTTTAATTTTAAGACCCGTCCCGGCGACAGTGATGTATGGGTCATATCAGGCCGACTCTAAATGAGACTGTCCCCGGTGATTTGAAGATGAAGGGAAGATTGGAGGGACATAGAGGGGGGGGGGGGGGGGGGCGTGGGACACAGTTGGCCTGTCCATGCTATTCAGATGCTTATCAACCATACATCAAGTGTTTTCCCTTATTCAGCAAGTTTTTGGGGAAAGCCCAGTTCATTCTCTCTCGTATTTTCTTCTGTCTGATTCTCCTCCTTTCTGTCATAGTGGGTGAGATGTTGATTGATTTCATGTATTTTTTTACTTTTGATCTCAAAGTAGATGCAAGCCGTTACTGAATGACATTTCGCTTCTTAAAGCTCCGTGTATCATAAAACATTGACAATTTTTGATTAAAAAAATAAAAATAAAATAATTGATAAGGATATTGGAAATTAAAGCTGAACTCCAAGCAAAGAGCTACAGTACATGAACAGATGACATGTATATCTGGGGGCTGTTTTACCTGTCCGAGGCTTTTTACCTTTGTTTTACCATCCACTTTTTTTTTTAAAGTTTCTTTTTATTTAAATTTCTTCACACACAACATACAATAACCACTGGGTTGTACCATCCACTTTTGAGGTTTACCCAGCTCTGCCACACATCACAGCCTGGCCTGGCAAGGTGGGCATTCTGATCTTTGTCTGCTTCAGTTGCACTTTCCTATACAGGTTTCCTCCCCTCTTATGCCCCCAGTACACACGGTCGGAAATTCCGACCACAAAATCCGTCTGATTTTTTACCCACGGATTTTGTCCGACACTGGTGTTGCATACACACGGTCGGACAAAGTTGTCGGAAAATCCGATCATCCTGAACGTGGTGACGTTCGTTGCGTACGACGGGACTACGTAGAGGCTAGTAGCCAATAGCTTTGGTCTTGTAATGTGATCTGAGCATGCGTGGCACTTTGTCCGTCGGAATTCGCTACACACGATCGGAAAAAGTCCGATAGAACTTTGTTGTCGGAAAATTTGAGAGCAGGATCTCAAACTTTTTCTGTCGGAAATTCCGACGGAAAAAGTCCGATGGAGCCTACACACGGTCGGAATTTCCGACAACATGGTCCGATAGGACATTTTCCGTCAGAAAATCCGACCGTGTGTACGGGGCATTAATGAAGTTCAATGATGTGCCTCATATAAAGTCTCATGGGCAAAATATATTATTTATTGTACTGTTATTATTATTATTATTATTATTATTATTATTATTATACAGGATTTATATAGTGCCAACAGTTTACGCACTTTACAACAAATTATGCACCTGATCACTATCTATTTTTTTTCAATCTGTTGTTTGAACAGTGAAGTCAGTGAAGAAGAAGCAACAGTCAGATAAGTTCATCTCATTGTCACTCTGCTCTGTCCTCCTTGTACGGCAACACCTAGCTTGCTCCTTCCGCTGCTTCTCCCTCCCCAGTCTGAGCTCTGCTGTACAGGGACTGCAAAAGGCTGACAGCTAATCAAATTCTGATACTTACTGCATGCATTAAAAAAAAAAAAAAATATATATATATATATATATATATATATATATATATATATATATATATATATATATATATATATATATATATATATATATATGTACTATATGTATATGTCTAAGGTTGTATTAACAAATACAAAGCTGAATTATTTGTGTGTTTTATATCTGCCTGGAGTTTAGCTTTAAAATATTATCTATATATTTATGGTACATGTTTGTGTATTTTAATTGTGTGTATATATATATATACATACACAGTGTATATCGAACATATTTAGTCATTTAAAAATGTATATGTCTAAATGAAATTTGATTAGCGCCAACAAAGTTTGTTTTATTGTTTTTATTTGTATATTTATTTAGATGTAAATTGTATATATATATATATATATATATATACACACACACAGTACTATACATAGTACACAGTATTTATTTATATCTAAATTGTATATATATATATTTATATGTCTATATATGCATACATGTATATATACAGTATATACAAAATATGGAATATATTTAGTCATTTAAAAATATATACCTGTATGTCTAAATTAAATATGATAGGAGCCAACAGTTTTATTTTATTTTTTTTAATTTGTATTTTAAATATAAAAAATATAGGTGTGTATAGGTAAATATATTTTTAATTACACTACTTTTTAATTACACTATATGTTTGTATATACAGTGTTTTATGTAAGTATATATTTGTCTAAATTAAATATTATAAAAGCATAGGAGCTGAATATATATATATATATATATATAAATATTGATACATTATTATTATTGTTATTATTATTATACAGGATTTATATAGCGCCAACAGCTTGCGAGGGCAGACCGTACAAATACAATACAATTCAATACAGGAGGAGTCAGAGAGCTCTTTGTTTCTCAGTGTCAGATTTTTCCTAGACCCGGTTTCTCGGTGTCAGATTTTCCTAGGCCCGGTTTCTCAGTGTCAGATTTTCCTAGGCCCGGTTTCTCAGTGTCAGATTTTTCCTAGGCCCGGTTTCTTGGTGTCAGATTTTTCCTAGGCCCGGTTTCTTGGTGTCAGATTTTTCCTAGGCCCGGTTTCTCAGTGTCAGATTTTTCCTAGGCCCGGTTACTCTGTGTCAGATTTTCCTAGGCCCGGTTTCTCTGTGTCAGATTTTTCCTAGGGCCGGTTTCTTGGTGTCAGATTTTTCCTAGGCCCGGTTTCTCGGTGTCAGATTTTCCTAGGCCCGGTTTCTCTGTGTCAGATTTTCCTAGGCCCGGTTTCTCTGTGTCAGATTTTCCTAGGCCCGGTTACTCTGTGTCAGGTTTTCCTAGTCCCGGTTTCTCGGTGTCAGATTTTCCTAGGCCCGGTTTCTCGGTGTCAGATTTTCCTAGGCCCGGTTTCTCGGTGTCAGATTTTCCTAGGCCCGGTTTCTCTGTGTCAGATTTTCCTAGGCCCGGTTACTCTGTGTCAGGTTTTCCTAGTCCCGGTTTCTCTGTGTCAGATTTTTCCTAGGCCCGGTTTCTCGGTGTCAGATTTTCCTAGGCCCGGTTTCTCGGTGTCAGATTTTCCTAGGCCCGGCTTCTCTGTGTCAGATTTTTCCTAGGCCCGGTTTCTCTGTGTCAGATTTTTCCTAGGCCCGGTTTCTCGGTGTCAGATTTTCCTAGGCCCGGATTCTCGGTGTCAGATTTTCCTAGGCCCGGTTTCTCGGTGATGAATCCTCCTCCTATGCAGAAGTCAATCCCTGACTATATATAATGTATCAGTAATGCTGTATTGCATTTATTAAATCCAAGTCTATAATGTGCATGGAGCTGATGTCTGAACCATTATTTCCACCAGAGAGAGAGGAATGCGTCTGTCCTTTATACGCTTATTAAAACCGCGTACGACATTGGGGATCGCGACACTGCCGACACCCCCCCCTCGACTCTCAGGTCCGCACTCTATATAGGGGGCCGCTACAAAACTGATGTATTTCTGATGACCTTTTCATCCACAGCGGGGACACTAAAGGTTAAGGAAAGTGTGAAAGTTACTTAATATATATGAAAAAAAAAAAATTCTCCAAATTGGCGTCCTTTAAGGTCATAATGAAGTGCTCATTATAAGTGGAGATATTAAATGATTTGTGATCCTGTAATGATGGTGGAGATGTTACCATGAAGTAAAAGGTTATATGAATGGTGTTGGTTCCTATGGACAATGTATATTCCTATGAGCAATCAGCAATATACTGCACATAGCAAGACACTCATTTGTTTCTGTTCCTTTGTTTATTTCCCTCGCATGTATTTTACAGAATTTATACTATTCATTCACATAGCAATGATGTTCTAAAGAGCTTCTCTCTGCTAGTCATGTCTGTCCCCGCCCCTGAGGAGCTAACTAGCTAAAGCAAACCACTCATCCTCCTTCTTGCAGCCTCTATCAATTTTGGTTGTTTTTTTTCTGGGACAGGTACCTGTTGTGACCAGGAGCGGCCAGTCTATTAGGGGGGCAGGGGCGCCGCCCCCATAGTTTGCATGCGAGATCCATGCGGGACGTTGGACTCATACGTTTGTATGATTTTATTTATTTTTTTCCAAGCACATCATTAGAGTCGGAGGTTTGAAAAAGGTTGGGCTCGGGGCGCAGAGCACTCAATATTCACTATTGTCTTCTGGCTTTTCCTCCCGGCCAATCAGGACAGAAGGCGGATCGGATTGGCAGGGATTAGAAGGCCAGGAAGTTGTGGAGGGATTGTGCCGTGGAGTGGTGAGTGCCAGGACCATGGAGCAGTAAGTCCTGGGACCGAGGAGCCGTGACTGTGGGGACCGCAGATCGGTGGGTAAGGGGACCGTGGAGCAGTGAGCGCGGGGACCGTGGAGCGATGAGTGCGTGGACCGTGGAGCGATGTGTGCGTGGACCGTGGAGCGGTGAGTTCATGGACTGTGGAGTAGTAAGTCCTGGGACTGTGACTGAGGACTGAGTGTGGGGACCGTAGAGCAGTGAGTGCGGGGATCGTGGAGCAGTGAGCGCGGGGACCGTGGAGCGGTGAGTGCGGGGACTGTGGAGCGGTGAGTGCGTGGACCGTGGAGCGATGTGTGCGTGGACCGTGGAGCGGTGAGTTCATGGACTGTGGAGTAGTAAGTCCTGGGACTGTGACTGAGGACTGAGTGTGGGGACCGTAGAGCAGTGAGTGCGGGGATCGTGGAGCAGTGAGCGCGGGGACCGTGGAGCGATGAGTGCGGGGACCGTGAAGCGATGAGTGCGTGGACCGTGGAGCGATGTGTGCGTGGAGCGGTGAGTTCATGGACTGTGGAGTAGTAAGTCCTGGGACTGTGACTGAGGACTGAGTGTGGGGACCGTAGAGCAGTGAGTGCGGGGATCGTGGAGCAGTGAGCGCGGGGACCGTGGAGCGGTGAGTGCGGGGACTGTGGAGCGGTGAGTGCAGGGACCGTAGAGCCCCCCCCCCAAAAAAAGGTTTAGCACCAGTGAGGTACCCACAATACAAGCATCCGGTAGGTATTCCTTTTCAGTCTATCATCATGTTATATAAAGTATAATTTTGTACAATATTTGATTATTACATTATAACAGTGGATATTGGCATGCCCTTTTTTTGACATGCCTTGTGGTTTTATCTTTTTTCAAGTTTTTCAAGTATAATCATTTATAAATGTTGTTTCTCCTATAGTATACTTTACTTCATGTGACACTTCAAAAAATCTCCTGAGGAAGCTCATCTGAGCGAAACATGTTGCGTAAGAAGTGGTTGTACGTGTAAAAATTGATATGGGATCCTTGTAAATGCTTATTGTGATTTTAAGAGTTGTTTATAGTAAAATTTATATTTTTCTAAAATATATTGTTTATTTTCAATCCTTGGTACCTTAAAAGTCCCACTTGCCCCTTCTCCTTTGTCTATATGGGATGCGGTACCTAATTTTGACCTCATGTCACCCAGTTCCTAAATTAATACTGTACTGTTCTGGTCACAGTGTGTAAAAAAAAAAAAATATATTAAAAAAGAAAATAAATGTAAAAAAATGAATACATAAATTGTAAAAAAATGTGAAAAACTGAATTTTTACCCCTTCACGACGTAACACAAATTTGCCGCCTCGGCTTGAAGGACTGCTGTGCAAATACAGTGTGAAATATTAACGATCAGCATTTTATTCTCTAGGGTATATATTATATATGTATATAAAAATATAATATATATATATAATGTTTGGGGGTTCTACAGTAATTTTCTAGCAAAAAAATTCGAATTTTAACTTGTAAGCAACAAGTGTCAGAAAAAGAAAAAAGACTTAGGCATGAAGGGGTTAATTACAATTTGTACATACTGTCACCAGTCAGTGTCACCGATCATGGCCACGCCAGTCACATGGTTAAGCTTTACTGCTCAAAAAATATGACAAAAAATGGGAAAAAAATAATTAGTTCTTAATTTTCCCAAAAATTGTGACAAAAAATTTGAAAAAAAAAAAAATATATATATATATATATATATATATATATATATATATATATATATATATACATTTCTTCATTTTCCAAAAAATTGTGCTAAAAAATTACCACTTCAATAAACTCAGAATGCCTCTTACTAAATACCTTGGACTGTCTACTTTCCAAAAAGGGGGTCATGTGGGGGGTATTCGTACTGTCCTGGCATTTTAAGGCCTTTGAAATGACATCAACCTGTTAAATCTCAACTCTAATCATATCTATTAGACACAAATTAAAGCGGTTCTGCACTGTCTGTATGTTTTTTTTTTTTTTTTTTTTTTGTGCAATGCAATGGCTTATGAGATCTAGTTTAGGTACTCACGTGTGCTTTTTTTGTAAATAGCTGCTGCCGGTTTTCGCCAGATAAAACAGTTTTAGAAAATCTTTCCTGCTGGTTGCCATCTTGCCTGTGGGCATGTGAACCCACACAGGCACTTCAGATGGCCCAGCATGCACCGCCGTTACTGCGCCGATCTCGCGCGTGCGCAGTAACGGCAAAGTGTAGCTCACGTTCGTTGACATCGCCCGAAATCTCGCGAGATTTCCGACACATCTTCCGAAATCTTGCGAGATTTCGGAAGATGTGGCCGAAATCTCGCGAGATTTCGGAAGATGTGGCCGAAATCCCGCGAGATTTCGGAAGATGTGGCCGAAATCCCGCGAGATTTCGGAAGATGTGGCCGAAATCCCGCGAGATTTCGGAAGATGTCCGCACTGACTCCTGGGATCAATGACACCAGATCCCAGGAGACAGTGCGGCGCGACGACGATCGACGCAGAGACCCCGCCCACCGCCGCAGAGACAGAGGAAAGGAAGTCAGCGATTACAAGTTAAGTGGAAAGAAAAAAAAACCACACTTCATTTAGTACTCTTTGCCTGATTTGGAAGAGATTTACTAAATGAAATGTGTGCAGAACCACTTTAATGTAGCTCTATGTTATTATTCATTTTTTTGTTAATTTTATTTTTTTAAATGAAAGAATAGTAAGTACTTGAATGTGACTGTGCCGTTCTCTTGCAGTCCCCTGTACAGCAGGGCTGGAGTGTACGAGAAAGAATCAGCACAAGAAGCCAATCAATTTGCGAGCTGAAAAAACAGCATGCTGATAGGAGGAGAGAGCAGAGTGACGGAGAAATTAGCTGTGCTGCTTCTCTCTTCACTGTCCAGTCACAGGCTGGGAAAAGGCAAGACATATCAAGCCAATCCGTCGTATGCAATGCTCATGTGGGCGGCACAGTGGTGTAGTGGGTAGCACTCTCGCCTAGCAGTAAAGAAGGGTTGCTGGTTCAAATCCCAACCACGACGCTACCTGCCTGGAGTTTGCATGTTCTCCCTGTGCATGCGTAGGGTTTCCTCCGGGTACTCCGGTTTCCTCCCACACTCCAAAGACATACTGATGGGTTAATTGGCTTCTGTCTAAATTGGCCCTAGTATATGAATGTGAGTTAGGGACCTTGTAAGCTCCTTGAGGGTAGGGACTGATGTGAATGTACAATGTATATGTAAAAGTGCTGCGTAAATTGATGGCGCTATACAAGTACCTTAAATAATAATAATGTGTTAACAAGGAACATGTCCGTAGGAGAAGAGAGCAGAGTGATGGAGTGATGAGCTCATCACTGTGCTGCTTCTACTTTCACTGTCCATTCACAGGTTGGGGGCTGGTCCGGGACAGTCTGAGCTCAGAGGAAGTGGGTTGAATGATGCTGGGACATCTAGTGGCTGAAAATAAGTACTGCAAGGGGAGAAATCTCCAGACTTAGTGAACATTACATCAAAAACTGTATTTTTTTTATTTTTATCTACACAGGATATTCATTTGTATCTTATTACTTTTCGGCTGGAGTTCTGCTTTTTAAAGCTTCTGTGAGATTTTAGTGATTGGGCTCAGATGTACTTTTACGTTCCTTTTGTTGATATTCAGACACCCCCCTAGGGCAGTGGTGGCAAACCTTGGCACCCCAGATGTTTTGGAACTACATTTCCCATGATTCTCAACTACACTGCAGAGTGCAGGAGGATCATGGGAAATGTATTTCCTAAACAAGGGTTGCCATCTCTGCCCTAGGGTCAGTTTAAGTGGAAGCCAATGACTCAACCAGAATTTGAGCCGAGCCAATCAACAAGTCCTCTGCATGGTCATGCGACACGCCAAATCATCTTCCTTCTTGGTCCTTGCCTGGCAGTGGATGGTCCCAGAAGATACTGAGAGAGATACTAACGTAATGACGTCAGCGCCACTGTCACATACCGAAACGGGTGCTGTGCTCAGGGGGTGGGGCCATGACACCCATTCATAGTCTTCTGAGGCTGGACGCCATTCAGCCCAGAAGACTGAGGACACCTTGTGGCAACAAAGTGGTACTGCATAGGACAGCTCTGGATTGAATAGTATTGTAGCCAGAGTTGCCTGTATGGAGGATATTTAATAAAAAAACGGCCTAGAATTGGGCTTTATTTGCTCTAAGCCGTAGCCCCATAGCAGCCAATCAGAATTCAGTTTGCCGAAACCCGACAAGTTGATGAGTTCTGATATGTTGGTTTGGGTTCCTGCACTTTGGAATGAATAGATTGCTCTTTGGACCCTTCATTTAATAAGATCAGAAGATGCACTGAAGAAGCAGCCGCCTCAGTAGAGAAAATCTGCAGTCGGGGGGGGGGGGGGGGGGGGGGGGGGTGATAAAGGGGGAATCACATAAAATTTAGTGTCATTTTAAAAAAAAATTTAGTGGGGGGGGGGGGGTATCTAAATAAAATGAAGAGGAGCGCTGGAAGTGTGGAGGGTTTTCCTGGAGAAACACGGATCCTTCTACAGAGCAAACCTGGAATACGTTCCACGAGCCGCGGCCTCTGCAACCCGCCAACTTGGCAGCCGCGTCTTCATTGATCGCAGGATTTGTCAAGTGGGGAGTTCAGTTCATTCAAACCGTATCCATTTACAAAGAGAGACTTCTCCAGATCTGTACAGGGATAGACAGATAGATAGATAGATAGATAGATAGATAGATAGATAGATATACAGACAGACAGACAGATAGATAGATAGACAGACAGATAGATAGATAGATAGACAGACAGATAGACAGATAGATAGATAGATAGATAGATAGATAGATAGATAGATAGATAGATAGATAGATAGATAGATAGATAGATAGATAGATAGATAGATAGATAGATAGAAAGACAGACAGACAGACAGACAGACAGACAGACAGACAGACAGACAGATAGATAGATAGATAGATAGAAATACAGACAGATAGATAGATAGATAGATAGATAGATGATAGATAGATAGATAGATAGATAGACAGACAGATGACAGATAGACAGACAGATAAACAGATAGATAGATAGATAGATAGATAGATAACAGTGGTCACTCGTAATGCAGGGAGCATGGGGCGCGGCTCCCTATCAATGCGTCCGGCCCCCTAATTTCCATGGGGGGCGCCGGACGCATGGATTCCAATGGGGTTTTTTTTTTTAAGCACGTGATTAGAGCCAGAGGCTCTATTAGGCTCTAAAAAAGGATAGATAGATAGATAGATAGATAGATAGATAGATAGAGAGATGAATGGATGGACAGAAAGACAGAAGGATAAATGGATGGGTAGATATACTGTAGATAGATATAGACAGGAGGGGGTTGGCGGGCGGTGGGGTTATTTTCGGCTCTCACGGATATTTCTTCTGATCGGATTATCTATGATAATTACATATAAACTCGGCGCTTTGTAAACTTTCCTGGAGAATTTTCTATGATAAATATGCTGCCAGAGGTAAAATGTTGTGCATAACTAAGCGGTATTAATGAGCGGGGGAGGGGGGGGAGCGTATGAAGTGACCGCCGCTGTGTACAGACGGCCGGGCTGGTGTGGAGCCTGTGTCCACGGTGCTGAGATCCCCCTCCCCCCACCAAGAAAGACAATCACACCATCAATGGGGCTTTAACAAGTCTGCGTTGACGTGCGCTATGCCATGCGTTGACGTGCGCTATGCCATGCGTTGACGTGCGCTATGCCATGCGTTGACGTGCGATATGCCATGAGTTGATGTGCGATATGCCATGCGTTGACGTGCGATATGCCATGCGTTGGCGTGCGATATGCCATGCGTTGATGTGCGATATGCCATGCGTTGATGTGCGATATGCCATGCGTTGACGTACGATATGCCATGAGTTGACGTGCGATATGCCATGCGTTGACGTGCGATATGCCATGCGTTGACGTGCGATATGCCATGCGTTGATGTGCGATATGCCATGCATTGATGTGCGATATGCCATGCGTTGAGGTGCGATATGCCATGCGTTGATGTGCGATATGCCATGCGTTGACGTGCGATATGCCATGCGTTGACGTGCGATATGCCATGCGTTGATGTGCGATATGCCATGCATTGATGTGCGATATGCCATGCATTGATGTGCGATATGCCATGCGTTGATGTGCGATATGCCATGCGTTGACGTGCGATATGCCATGCGTTGACGTGCGATATGCCATGCGTTGATGTGCGATATGCCATGCGTTGACGTGCGATATGCCATGCGTTGATGTGCGATATGCCATGCGTTGACGTGCGATATGCCATGCGTTGATGTGCGTTGCGTTAGGGAAGCCCATTCCAAAACACACCGATCGGTGAATGAACTGTTTATGCCGCTACCCTGCAACGCGCCTTCATCGTCGTTGAGGTGTGTTGGGGCGCCATTAAGAATGAATTGCCCCAATGCAGAGCCTTGTGGTCACATGTGCGTTACTACAACACAACACTGTGACTGCAGATGTGACCCTGACTCTCTGATTGGTCGCTGGGGATCTCTGCACTCCGTACAGCTTTTTACGTTTCCCGACTATAAATGGAATTTCTACATACATTACAAGAAACGTGAACCGACGCGCTTTACTTCAATAGATGTTCAAACGTGTCGTAAAAGGGGTTGTGTGTCACATGTGGAGGAGATCAATGAGATCGATGTAATCTGTATAGTAACACGACTCGGGATGTTTTATTGGATTGGAGAAATAATAAATCGTTTTATGTGTTTAACCCCTTCCTCTAATATTCTGAATTAAAGGGTCTGTATACCCGCTGTGCCCATTATGAGGAGTTCCCACCATCCCTGTGCTGAGTTCCCGGGTCTGTATACCAGCTGTGCCCATTATGAGGGGTTCCCACCATCCCTGTGCTGAGTTCCCGGGTCTGTACACCAGCTGTGCCCATTATGAGGGGTTCCCACTATCCTTGCTAGATTTTGATTCATTTTACATTATTTCACTGCCCAGTCACAGGCTGGGGGCAGGAAGTGGGTTGAATAATGCTGGTCATTGGACTGAGGACATCTATGGGAGAAAAAAAGTACTGTGGGGGGAAATCTCTGGATTGAAGGCGAATATGGCAGGAAATTATTTCTATTTTTTTAATGGAATATTAATTTTTATCTATTTATTTATCTAATTTATTTTAACTTAATATTATTTTTTCTCTATTTATTTATCAAATTTATTTTATTTACTTGTATTTTTATCTAATGTATTATTATTATTTTTAGCTAAATTTGTATTTTAAGGTAAAACAGCTAAATGCATTCCAAGGGCATGAAAACAAAAGGTGAGCAAAAGGTCAGTTTTCTACTGTGAAAGAAAACGAGTCATCTATGGCACCAAGTACTACGTGAACGCGCGTTTTCGCGTGCGTTTTTTTTTTTTTGTGCACATTATGACGCTACATGCATTGAAATGCATGGATTTCCCTACGCGCGCCAAACGCGCCAAAGTAGTTAATGCAGTAGCTGAGCTCAGCGCGTTTTTTTTTTTTAACCACGTGTTTTCACTAGAAAAACGCGCGTCTGCTTGCCGCATTTGGGGTGTGCCCTTAACAATGAGGCCCCATTGAGACTTGAGTGTAGCGGAGACACGCCTTCACGCTTGCGTTTTTTTTTTTTTTTTTTTTACGCATTTTCACTTGAATGGGCTCCCCCAGCGTGACAAAAGCCTCAAAGTATCTCCAGAACCTTCTCTGGTGTTTTTTTCCACTGTGCTTTGGCACCTTTGTAGCGTGTTTTTTGCGTGACCCCCACGTGGCAAAACACGTGTCTGTTGCCCACGCTTGGGACACCATTAACAATCACCCAAGGTTCACATCTTTGCTTTTTTGCGCCCTGCGTTTGCGCGGGCACGGCAGCCCATTTATTTGGAATGGGCCGCCCTGCCTGCGTTTTCCTGCAGAAAAAAAAAAGGTGCGTGCACCCTTTTCAAAACGCAGGCCGCAGGGAAAACGCATGGTTCCTGCACTCGCAAACACGCATCCCCCAAAGCAGCGCAATTTCACTGGGGGGGGGGGGGCTGGTTGGGGGTGCGGGAATCACTGCGGACAATCGTTCACTAACTGACACTTTTGACACTTTTTGGGGACCAGTGACACTAATACGGTGATCAGTGCTACAAAATATGCACTGTCACTGTACTAATGACACTGGCTGGGAACACCTTAAAGAGGAAGTAAAGCCTATTTAAAAAAAAAAAAAACGGAACCTGCAAGGCAAAGGCATAATGAGCTAGTATGCATAGCATACTAGCTCATTATGAATAACTTACCTGAGAACTAAGCCCCCGAAGCGACCCTCGTCCGCGACCTCCGCCGCCGACATCAAACCCGGAGTGACTTCCGGGTCTCGCCGATCCATCGCTGTCATTCGCTGGAGCGGCGATGACGTCACTCCCGCGCATGCGCACGAGAGCGGCATATCGCCGTGATCTCGGCATGCTCAGTGCGCCTGCGCGCTGCTTTCTACGGCGCATGCGCCGTAGACAGCGGTGCCTTTTCTTTTCTAAATATCTCCTAAACCGTGTAGGTTTAGGAGATATTTATTGGACCTACAGGTAAGCCTTAATCTAGACTTACCTGTAGGTCAAAGTGGTTTGTAAGGGTTTACAACCACTTTAACATCAGGGGCAATCACAGGGTTAAATGTGTGCCTAGCCAGTGTTTATGTTTTCTGTGGGGGAGGTGCTTTTACTAGTGGAAGTGATGGATTTTGTTCCCCACTTTGTAGGGACATGAATCCCATCCCTTCCCACCTGTCAGACTTCCGTTCTGCCTCTCTGCCTGATGATCAGCGGGTGCCGGCAGACATCGAGTCTGCGGTGCCCGCCAATCGGCTCCCGCTGTGTGTAATTACAGCGGGAGCGAGCCGCTGGTGGCGCATATGCGGAGCTTCTACCTTATACGTGATCTGGTGCAGAGGTACCGCCCTGTAACCGTAAAACCGATATATGGCGGATCATAAGGCTCCATTCACACCTAGGCGATTCTGCCCTCGACTCCAAATTGCAGCAAAACGCGGGACGCGTTTGACATGCCAGTACTTTTAATGGCATCCCAATCATTCCGTGATTTTGCCACGATAAATCTCAAGTTCAAGTCGCCCCCCTCATTACCGGCAATGGCCCTGTTCTAATCGATGCCACTCAAGTTGCACCAAGTCGACTTTGAAAAAAAAGGCTCCCGACGCTATTTTTGTGCGACTTCTTTACAACTTGCATTGACATCTGTTAACCACTAATGCCGCGTACACGAGCGGAATTTTGCTCGGAAAAAGCTCTCCCCAATGGAATTCCGACGGGGTTTCGCTCAAGCTTGGCTTGCATACACACGGTCACACAAAAGTTCTCTGAACTTTCGACCGTCAAGAACGCGGTGACGTACAACACTACGACGAGGCGAGAAAATGAAGTTCAATGCTTCCGAGCATGCGTCAAATTGTTTCCGAGCATGCGTAGGGATTTTGCGCGTCGGAATTTGTACAGACGATCGGGATTTCCGATCGGAACTTTTTCCGACCGAAAAATAGAGAACCTGCTCTCAATCTTTTGCTGGTTGAAATTCCGCCAGCAAAAGTCCGATGGAGCCTACACACGGTCGCATTTTCCGACCAAAAGCTCACATCGGTCTTTTGCTGGCCGAATTTCCGATCGTGTGTACACGGCATAAGACTCCATTCACACCTAGGCCGTTTGATACGCTGGGCAGAACTTTCGCGATTCTGCCCTCGACTCCAAATTGCAGGACGCCTTTGCTCAATGGATCGCGCTGCAATCGGAGCTAAATCGCAACATGTGAATTTTGTCGCTCAAAAAAGGAGAAGAAGCTTCTTTTTGGGGGAGACAGCGTCGTGCGTTGCGAGTTGCTGCCATTGCAGTGTGATTCATTGCGTGACAACCGCGGCAAAGTCACGCCGCGATTGGGGGTGCCATTAGGAAGTTATGGCATCGCAAACGCATTCCACGTTTTGTCGTGATTTGAAATTGCGGCGGTGCCGGTGGCGGCGTTGGTGGCGGCGTTGGTGGCGGCGGTGGCGGCGTTGGTGGCGGCGTTGGTGGCGGCGTTGGTGGCGGCGGTGGCGGTGTCGGTGGTGGCGGCGGTGGCGATGGCTCGGCAGAGAGCAAAGAACACTTGGGGAAAACTTTGAAGAGTTGAGAAGGAAACACTTTGCGCACTTGTATCAGTTTACAGAAGAACATGTGCTTTGTGTCACAGCCCCGGATCTTAGGTTTTTTTTTGAGAGCTTTTGGTCGGAAAATGCGACCGTGTGTAGGCTCCATCGGACTTTTGCTGGCCGAATTCCTGCCAGCAAAAGATTGAGAGCATGTTCTCTATTTTTCGGTCGGAAAAAGTTTTGATCGTAAATTCCGATTGATACGCATGCTCGGAAGCATTGAACTTCATTTTCTCGGCTCGTCGTAGTGTTGTATGTCACCACGTTCTTGACGGTTGAAAGTTCCGAGAACTTTTGTGTGACCGTTTGTATGCAAGCCAAGCTTGAGCGGAATTCCGTCGGAAAAACCATCCAAGATTTTTCCGACGGAAAATCCGCTCGTGTGTACGGCTCCATAAGGCTCCATTCAACACCTAGGTGATTTGATACGCTGGGCGAAAATTGCTGCGATTCTGCCTTCGATTCTAAATTGCGGCAAAACCCAGGACGTGTTTTTCGATGACTTTACTTCCTAATGGCGCCCCCCAATCGCGGCGTGATTATGCCCGCCGTTGTTGCTCAATGGATCGCGCTGCAATCGGAGCTCAATCGCAACATGTGAATTTTGACGCAAAAAAAAAGGAGAAGAAGCTTTTGCGTTGACAGCGTTGTGCGTTGCGATTTGCCGCCATTGCAGCGTGATTCGCTGCAAAACAACCACGGCAAAGTTACGCCGCGATTGGGGGTGCCATTAGGAAGTTATGGCATCGCAAACGCGTTCCACGTTTTGTCGTGATTTGAAATTGCGGCTGCGGCGGCGTTTGCAGAGGCGGCGTTTGCAGAGGCGGCGTTTGCCGAGGCGGCGTTTGCCGAGGCGGCGTTTGCGGAGGCGGCGTTGGCGGCGGTGGCGTTTGCGGAGGCGGCGTTGGCGGCGGTGGCGATTGCTCGGCAGAGAGCAAAGAACACTTGGGGAAAACTTTGAAGAGTTGAGAAGGAAACACTTTGCGCACTTGTATCAGTTTACAGAAGAACATGTGCTTTGTGTCACAGCCCCGGATCTTAGTTTTTTTTTTTTTGCCAGAAAAGATGGATTTGAGTCGTCGGTTTATTTACACAGACAAAGGGCGGCGGGGAGGAGGTGGAGGAGGAGGGGAGCTCGCTGCTCCTCGCTCACATCCCTCTGCATTCCTTCAAAGGGGTTGCCGGGTCTCTATAGCCCGGGCTCCACCACCGGCCGCCTGCAGAACAGCAGCAGCTCAATGATCGTCTTCACTCTTCAACAAAATCATAACCCGCCCGGATGCACACAGGGGGTACAACACAACACTCTAATGCCGCGTACACACGGTCGGAATTTCTGATGGAAACAGTCCGATGGGAGCTTTTCATCGGATTTTCCGACCGTGTGTATGCCCATCGGTCTTTTTCTGTCGGAATTTCCGACGGACTTTGGATTGAGAACCTGTTCTTAATTTTTCCGATGGAAAACCTTTCTATCGCATTTTCCGATCGTGTGTATGTAATTCCGACGCGCAAAATTCCGACGCATGCTCGGAAACAATTCGACGCATGCTCGGAAGCATTAAACTTCCCTTTTATAGTGCCATTGAACGTTTTTTAAGGCGCGGTGTTATTGACCGTCGGAATTTGGTGTGACCGTGTGTAGGCAAGACAGTTTGAGCGAAATTCCATCGGAATTCCAACGGGAAAACCATCAGAGCTTTTTCCGACGAGAATTCCGACCGTGTGTACGCGGCATTACACATGATCGGAAATCCGTCCAGCATAAGACAGATGAGAGCTTTTGGTCGGAAAATGCGACCGTGTGTAGGCTCCATCGGACTTTTGCTGGCCGAATTCCAGCCAGCAAAAGATTGAGAACCGGTTCTCAATTTTTCGCTCGGATAAAGTTCCAATCGGAAAATTCCGATCGTCTGTAGCCATTCCGATGAGCAAAATTCCGACGCATGCTCGGAAGCATCGAACTTCATTTTCTCGGCTCGTCGTAGTGTTGTACGTCACCGCGTTCTTGGCGGTCAAAAGTTCAGCAAACTTTTGCGTGACCGTGTGTATGCAAGCCAAGCTTGAATGGAATTTCGTCAGAAAAACCATCCAAGATATTTCTGACGGAAAATCCGGTGGTGTGTACGCTGCATAACAGGCGTTTTTTTTTTTCTTTCAGCCTGTAAACGCACCTTTATGTTAGCCTAGGCTTATTAGAAGAGGAGCATTTAGAGGCGCAAAAAAAAAGTGTCACAGCAAAAAAAAAAAGTGAACGAGCCTGTGTGCAAACGCGCTGAAGCGCTCAGCATGAGCGTTCGTTCGTTCGTTCATTCAACAGGTCAAAACAAATGGTTATTTTGGCCAATGGAATCAATGAACGCTCAAACGCTTGACGTGGCCAAAACGTATGTAACCGTGCGTAAACACAAAGGCGCGTTTAGCGCTTGAGCGTTCAATTATTCCCATGGCCGAAATAAATTCATATTCTGGCCAATAGAATCAACGAATGCCCAAGCGCTTGAGCGATCAATCGTCCTAATGACCAGAATAAATTAATATTCTGCCCAATGGAATCAATGAACACTCAAAACGCTTGAGGCGCCCAAACGTATGCAAACGCAAAGGCACGTTTAGCGCTTGAGCGTTCAATCATTCCAATGGCCGAAATAAATTCATATTCTGGTCAATAGTATCAATGAATGCCCCAAAACACATCTAAATGCGCCTAAACGCTTGTAAACACGTCAAAACTGCCAGGCGGGTTTAAAAATTGAGCGTTCAATCGTCTCAATAGCAATAATAAATTGATATTCTGGCCAATGGAATCAAGGAATGCCCAACCGCTTGAAGCGCCTAAACGCGCGTGAACCCCCCTAAATCCATGGACACGTGAAAGAGAGATGAGCTCACCAATCGGCTGCTCTCCTCCTATCAGCGTGCCCAAAAAACGTGTTTTTCACCTTCAACCCAGAGATTTTCTGTTGCAGTACTCTTTGGTCTGCCACTAGATGTCCCCAGGCTGTCCTCAGCGTCATTCAAACCCATTTCCTCTGAACCCAGAAGCAGAACAGTGACTGGGGGGAGGGACAAGAACTAGAAGTGAAAATGAAACTGCAATGTCTTCTGAACCCAAGTCATCCCGGACGCACCCCCAGCTGATGACGTAACCCAGAAGAAGAACAGTGACCGGGGGAGGGACAAGAACTAGAAGTGAAAGTGAAACTGCAATTTCTTCTGAACCCAAGTCATCCCGGACGCACCCCCAACCGATGACGTAACCCAGAAGCAGAACAATGACCGGGGGAGGGACAAGAACTAGAAGTGAAAATGAAACTGCAATCTCTTCTGAACCCAAGTCATCCCGGACGCACCCCCAACCGATGACGTAGCCCAGAAGTAGAACAATGACTGGGGGGGGGGGGGCAAAAACTAGAAGTGAAAATGAAACTGCAATCTCTTCTGAACCAAAATCATCCCGGACGCACCCCCAACCGATGACGTAGCCCAGAAGTAGAACAATGACTGTGGGAGGGACAAGAACTAGAAGTGAAAGTGAAACTGCAATCTCTTCTGAACCCAAGTCAAAAACAATAACAAAAAAAATAATTATAAAAAATAAAATAGTAAACAATAATAAAAAAAATTGTAATAAATTTATCAAAGTTAAATTGTAAAAAAAAAACACTGACACAGTCCACTCCCCCCTCCCCAAAAAAGAAAGCATTGTAAAAAAAATAAGAGTAAAATATAAAATTGTAAAAAGTGATACCAAAAAAAAAATAGTAAAAAATAAAATTGTAAAAAATAATAAAAACAATTGTAATAAATATATCAAAGATATATCAAAGTTAAATTGTAAAAAAAAAAAAACACTGACACCGTCCACTCCCCCCTCCCCAAAAAAAGAAAGCATTGTAAAAAAAATAAGAGTAAAATATAAAATTGTAAACAGTGATACCAAAAAAAAAAATTGTAAAAAATAAAATTGTAAAAAAAAAATAAAAAAAAATTGTAATAAATATATCAAAGATATATGAAAGTTAAATTGTAAAAAAAAAACACTGACACCCCCCCCCCCCCAAAAAAAAACAGAAAGCATTGTTAAAAAATAACAGTAAAATATAAAATTGTGAAAAATAATAACAAAAAAAATTGTAAAAAAAAAAATATGAAAATAAAAATTAAAGAACTACTGACACATGTGACACTGTCACATGACATAAAAAAAAGTATTGGTAATCGGTATCGGCGGGTACTTGAAAAAAGTATCGGAACTTGTACTCGGTCTTAAAAAGGTGGCATTGGTGCAACCCTAGATCCTGCCATGACAACTGTCTCCCCGTGGTGCTCCTGTGCCGCCCCCCCCCCCCATACTTATGCCGGCACACACTGTGCAGCAAGACCCACCCCGGTCACCATCAGGACACCTCAGACCCGTTGTGGTCTTTATCACCTACACAGGGAAGCTCGTTCCGATGCGCCACTTTTTTGGGGGGGAGGGGTTCGTAAAAATTTGAAATACCATCCCGAATAATGAACTTATCTGGAAAATTCTGCTGAAAAGCTTTGGTTAATGAGCAGCACATTAGCCTGTGTGCAGTCATTGAGAGCCCAAGGTAATTAACATTTAAGAGAAGGGGCCTAAGCAAGCTGCCGACGCGCTCCGCAATTAAAGAGCGCAGTTCATCAAAGATTCTGTGCTAATTGTTCATTAATATATATTATTTTGTCTGTTAATGTGGAGACTTTTTTTTTTTTTTTTCTTTTTTTTGAGTGTTTCCAAACAAAGGACCCGATTCTCGCGTTTAACGTAAAGATTTAGCGGTCGTCTCGCCGCCGTAATATTAAGGGGCATGTTTATAGGAATATTCTAATTACAGCGAGCCTCATAACATAACCCCCGATGTTCCTCCCCAGCCCAACTGTCCTTGAGCTATCCCTTTCATTCATTGGATTCCAGTTGCATCAATCATGAAAGCTCAGCATATCACACGTGGACCTTGCCTAAGTCGCCGACCTAGGAACGCCCACTCCTCCAGACTGGCACCCGCCCATCGAGGCATTTTGATATTTGCATAGCTCCTCCCAATAATCCTTACTTATCTATAACTTAATGACCCTGCATTCTATTTTTTAATAAATCATTTCTTACTGTGTTTTTTCTGCCCTGCCAAGACAGGGTGGCTACATTCCTACAAAAAGTGCGACCAAGACAGGGTGGCTACATTCCTACAAAAAGTGCGACCAAGACAGGGTGGCTACGCTCCTACATACAGTGGGACCAAGACAGGGTGGCTACATTACTACATGCAGTGGGACCAAGAAAGGGTGGCTACATTCCTACATACAGTGGGACCAAGACAGGATGGCTACATTCCTACATACAGTGGGACCAAGACAGGGTGGCTATGTTCCTCCATACAGTGGGACCTAGACAGGGTGGCTACATTCCTACATACAGTGGGACCAAGACAGGGTGGCTATGTTCCTACATACAGTGGGACCAAGACAGGGTGGCTACGTTTCTACATACAGTGGGACCAAGACAGGGTGGGTACAATTCTACATAAAGTGGGGCCAAGGCAGACCCTCCCCCTCCATTAGTACAGACCCCCCCCAAGACAGACCCTCCCCCTCCATTAGTACAGACACCCTCAGGACAGACCCCCCCTCCATTAATACAGACCCCCCTCCATTAGTACAGAACCCCCAAGACAGACTCTCCCCCTCCATTAGTACAGACCCCCAAGACAGACCCTCCCCCTCCATTAGTACAGACCCCCTCAGGACAGACCCCCCTCCATTAATACAGACCCCCCCTCCATTAATACAGACCCCCCCTCCATTAGTACAGAACCCCCAAGACAGACTCTCCCCCTCCATTAGTACAGACCCCCTCAGGACAGACCCCCCCTCCATTAATACAGACCCCCCTCCATTAGTACAGAACCCCCAAGTCAGACCCTCCCCCTCCATTAGTACAGACCCCCAAGACAGACCCCCCCTCCATTAGTACAGACCCCCCCAATATGGTACATAAAAACACCCGGGCAGCAGCTGTAGAGAAGAGGACAATGTGCAGCCGCGCTGGAGAGCAGTTGTACAAGGCATGCAGGAGAGAGACAAAGAGAGGAGGAATAGTGACAGGCACGGACCGCCCCGCGACGTCACTCTGCGGCTGCCGCTGGTCACGCTTCACACTCGAGCCACTCCGCCTCTGATCTCATCCCCGGCTGCTCTCCTTCTCTGACAGGAGGAGGGAGCGGGGAGGAGCTTGACCAGGAAACACAGCGGCGGAGAGAGCCGCCTCTGCAAACAAACAAGAGGAGGAGGGAAGGGAGCACTCTGGCGCTTCAGCGCCCCCACCTCTCTGGTGCTCGGGAGCACTGCACCCCCGAGCAGCCTAGGATCAGCCCTGCATGCGGCGCCGCCCCTGCACCACTGCCGCCCTGAGGCCTGGCCTCGGTGGCCTTGTGGGAAATCCGGCCCTGCCTCCATATAGATTGATTTGTGTGAGCATACATACTCAATATATTATGTTATTGTTTGCTATATTTTTGTTCTGTTTATTAATATATGTGTTGTTTTATATAGCTTGCCCTCTTCATTTGTCCGGGTCCTGAAGAAGCGAAACATTTGGCGAAACGCGTTGACCTTACAGGCACTGGACGTGTGTACTCCATTCTTATTGGACTTCCATCATCTCACTCTGCATATATGGTTCATTTAGCTCTCAGAGCTATTTCGATTTACACACAGAGGACATTGATCCCGAAAATGTATGGGGAGCAGATTTATGTTTTTAGCTTTTTTTTACTATTGTACAATAAAGATTGTGTTTTATGTATTTCTATTGGTCTATTGGTTTCTATTGGTCTCTTGTGTTGTGCCGCTATCGTCTGTTTGTTAAAGTAACTGGATATATATTTTTCTAGCTGTTACCTTTTGCTTTTTTATTTCATTTGATAAAGTGTTGTGTTCATTAAGAATAAAATACTGTTTTCATTAAAAAAAAATTGCATCTTAATGCTGCTGATCTCCTGCAGCCTCTTTCAGTCATTGCTCTGAACCGGCTTGCCAAGGCCTCTTTCACCCGGGTGGCGGACTTACCACTCCTCTAATAGAAATGACCACCGGCGGATTATTTTCAGAGGCAATTGAGCAGCAGTTCACATGCTAAGCATTTGCCGCACAGCTGCAGCGCACTCCCATTGACTTTAACGGGTGCATTAGGCAAGATGCACCACCTGCCAAACGAGATACGCCACACCCATGAGGCTCCATGTAGGTGGTCACGAGGAACCTCCTATTTTTAGCCCCACTCCCCCCCTCTTTTCTGCCTGTGGGAACTTAGCCTAACACTGACATTGGTGGACCATGCACTGACAATGGTGGACCATGCACTGACAATGGAGGACTATGCACTGACAATGGTGGACCATGCACTGACAATGAAGGACCATGCACTGACATTGTTTGACCATGCACTGACAATAGAGGACCATATACTGGCAATGGTGGACTATTCACTGACAATGGTGGACCATGCACTGATAATGGTGGACTATGCACTGACAATGGTGGACTATGCACTGACAATGGTGGACTATGCACTGACAATGGTGGACCATGCACTGATAATGGTGGACCATGCACTGACATTGTTTGACCATGCACTGACAATAGAGGACCATACACTGACAATGGTGGACTATGCACTGACAATAGAGGACCATACACTGGCAATGGTGGACTATTCACTGACAATGGTGGACTATGCACTGACAATTGTGGACTATGCACTGACAATGGTGGACTATGCACTGACAATGGTGGACTGTGTGCTGACATTGGTGGACCATGCACTGACATTGATTGACCATGCACTGACAATGGTGGACCATGCACTGACAATGGTGGACCATGCACTGACAATGGAGGACCATGCACTGACAATGGTGGACCATGCACTGACAATGGTAGACCATGCACTGACAATGGAGGACCATGCACTGACAATGGTGGACTATGCACTGACAATGGTGGACTATGCACTGACAATGGAGGACCATGCACTGACAATGGTGGACCATGCACTGACAATGGTAGACTATGCACTGACAATGGTGGATTATGCACTGACAATGATGGACCATGCACTGATAATGGTGGACCATGCGCTGACAATGGAGGACCATGCACTGACATTGGTGGACTATGCACTGACAATGGTGGACTATGCACTGACAATGGTGGACTATGCGCTGACATTGGTGGACCATGCACTGACAACGGAGGACTAGGCACTGACAATGAAGGACCATGCACTGACAATGGTGGACTATGCACTGACATTGGTGGACCATGCACTGGCATTGGTGGACCATGCACTGACATTGGTTGACCATGCACTGACAATGGAGGACCACACACTGACAATGGAGGACCATGCACTGACAATGGCGGACTATGCACTGCCACTGGTGGACCATGTACTGACATTGGTTGACCATGCACTGACAATGGTGGACCATGCACTGACAATGGTGGACCATGCACTGACAATGGTGGACCATGCACTGACAATATGCTAATACTATACACTGTCACTGTACTAATAGCACTGGCTGGGAAGGGTTTACCATCTACGGGCAATGAAGGGGTTAACTGTGTCTCTAATATGTGCAATGTATGTATTATTTGCTGCTTTTACCAATAAATGTGGCTGAAAAAAAATCAGACACCTCACTGCTCCATGTACAGAGCTCTGTGTTGTTAGTAAACACTGTACTGTGATACTCTAAGTCGATCAGCAGGTCCCGATCATAAAACGGTACAGCACAGTTGAGGCTGTGGGCGTGTACCCGGAAATGCCTGATCACGTACATGTACAGGATCCGGCACAGAGGGGCCACCCTGCCACAGTGAAAACCAGGTGGGAAGTTTTTGCCACTTTGCTGACTTACCTGTGTTCACCTGTGCTGACTAACCTGTGTAAGAAGGATGCATACCTATTATCACAGCACAGATGGGGCGGCATGCACGTGTGTGCCCATTACCTGGAAATGCCAGATCACCTACACGTTCGTGGTCCAGCACAGAGGGACCACCCTGCCGCAATAAAAACCACATGCTAAGCATTTTGGCGCTTTGCTGACTTACCTGTGTTCACCTGTGTCGTCACCTGTACTGACTAACCGGTGTAAGAAATATGTATACACTTACCTATTAGCACACCACCGATAGGGTGGCATGCATGAGTGTGCTGTTAGGGCTGGGCTCTGCCCTTCCTTCTCTAAGCTGGCCGCTCAGCTGTCGGAAAATTGCCAGCTCCTATCTCTCCAGTTACTCAGCTGTTGATGATATCTTGCTCGTCAGTCCTGCCTACTTAAGCCGTCCAGCCCAGAGAATCTCTGCCTTCACCTTGGTCTCCTGCATTCCTGTTAAAAAACTTGCTTGGCCGACATCCCTTCTGGCTCCAGATCCTGCTTGCTGTTTTACTACGCTCATCTCGGGCTGGCGCTGCTCACACTACATGCAGGAAGAGGTGAGCTGAGAGTTTCTCTGAGTCTCCTGGGGTGGAAAGCTGACAGGATTTGTTTTGCGGTAGTTGCTGTGAAGGGTTAAGGTGACAGGAGGATCGTTCTGAAGTGTGTCTGATGATATCTTCTGAGCCCTGTCTGAAAAACATCTCCCATCCTCAGTCCAGATAATGTGCAGTGATTTATGGCCATTCATTAACCCTGTGTGTGTGGAGAGTGTAAACTTCTGATTGTACAGAGCTTGGACAACACAGGGATCTATGAAGGGTCATACATTCCATTCACATCATCTGTATATACAGAGTGCTGTGAGCCGGCAGTTTTCATTGTTGTAAATATTAGTGGATGAGTACAATAGCCTTTGTTTTTATATACATCACTATTTCTCAGCCCCCAACTCCCCCCAGACCACTTCATATATCCTGCTGGCATCATCCTCTCCGCACTCCTCTCCTACTGCCCCCACCATCCCTCCGCACTCCTCTCCTACTGCCCCCACCATCCCCTCGCCTACTGCCCCCACCATCCCCTCTGCACTCCTCTCCTACTGCCCCCACCATCCCATCCGCACTCCTCTCCTACTGCCCCCACCATCCCCTCGCACTCCTCTCCTACTGCCCACACCATCCCCTCTGCACTCCTCTCCTACTGACCCCACCATCCCCTCCGCACTCCTCTCCTACTGCCCCCACCATCCCCTCCGCACTCCTCTCCTACTGCCCCCACCATCCCCTCGCCTACTGCCCCCACCATCCCCTCTGCACTCCTCTCCTACTGCCCCCACCATCCCCTCCGCACTCCTCTCCTACTGCCCCCACCATCCCCTCCGCACTCCCTCTCCTACTGCCCACACCATCCCCTCTGCACTCCTCTCCTACTGACCCCACCATCCCCTCCGCACTCCTCTCCTACTGCCCCCACCATCCCCTCCGCACTCCTCTCCTACTGCCCCCACCATCCCCTCTGCACTCCTCTTCTACTGCCCCACCATCCCCTCTGCACTCCTCTCCTACTGCCCACACCATCCCCCTCCGCACTCCTCTCCTACTGCCCACACCAGCCCCTCCGCACTCCTCTCCTACTGCCCCCACCATCCCCTCTGCACTCCTCTCCTACTGCCCACACCATCCCCTCCGCACTCCTCTCCTACTGCCCCCACCCCATCCCCTCCGCACTCCTCTCCTACTGCCCACACCATCCCCTCCGCACTCCTCTCCTACTGCCCACACCATCCCCTCCGCACTCCTCTCCTACTGCCCCCACCATCCCCTCCGCACTCCTCTCCTACTGCCCCCACCATCCCCTCCGCACTCCTCTCCTACTGCCCCCACCATCCCTCCGCACTCCTCTCCTCCCCCCACCATCCCCTCCGCACTCCTCTCCTACTGCCCCCACCATCCCCTCCGCACTCCTCTCCTACTGCCCCCACCATCCCCTCCGCACTCCTCTCCTACTGCCCCCACCATCCCCTCCGCACTCCTCTCCTACTGCCCCCACCATCCCCTCGCCTACTGCCCCCACCATCCCCTCTGCACTCCTCTCCTACTGCCCACACCATCCCCTCCGCACTCCTCTCCTACTGCCCCCCACCATCCCCTCCGCCCCCCACTCCCCTCCGCACTCCTCTCCTACTGCCCCCACCATCCCCTCCGCACTCCTCTCCTACTGCCCCCACCATCCTCTCCTACTGCCCCCACCATCCCCTCTGCACTCCTCTCCTACTGCCCACACCATTCCAGATCCTGCTTGCTGTTTTACTACGCTCATCTCCGGCTCCCTGACGTTTGGCTTGTCTGACTATCCGTTCCGTTTCCTGAACTCTGGCTATGTTTTGACTATGTTTTGTTCTATTTACTTTTATTATTAAACAAGTGTGAATTAACTGTACTTCTGTCTCGGTCTGATTTCATGGTTTCTGACATGCGCCCTCTACCAGGAAATGCTAGATGACGTACTTCTACATGATCCGGCGCAGAGGGGCCACCCTGCCGCAGTAAAAACCACATGCTAAGAATTTGGCACTTTGCTGACTTACCTGTGTTCACCTGAGTCACCTGTGTCTTTACCTGTACTGACTAAACCGTGTAAGAAAAATTTGTACACTTATCTATTATCACCCCACAAAGGGGCGGCGCTCGCGTGCGTGCCCCCTACTCAGAAATGCCGGATCATGTACATGTATGAGATCTTACACAGAGGGGCCGTAGTAAAAACCACATGGTAAGCATTTGGTGCTTTGCTGACTTACCTGTGTTCACCTGTGTCTTCACCTGTGCTGACTAACCGGTGTAAGAAAGATTTATACACTTACCTAATATCACCCCACAAAGGGGCACGTGTGTGTGCCCCCTACTCAGAAATTACAGATCACGTACATGTATAAGATCTGGCAGAGCGGGGCCACCCTGCCGCAGTAAAAACCACATGCTAAGCATTTGGCGCTTTGCTGACTTACCTGCATTCACCTGTTACTTTACCTGTGCTCACTAACCTGTGTATGAAAGATGTATACACTTATCTATTATCACCCCACAGAGGGGAGACACGTGCGTGCGTGCTCTCTACTCAAAAATAACGAATCACGTACATGTATGAGATCCAGTGCAGCGGGGCCTCCCTGCCGCAGTAAAAACCACATGCTAAACATTTGGCGCTTTGCTGACTTACCTGTGTCACCTGTATCACCTGTGTCTTCACCTGTGCTGACTAACCTGTGTATGAAAGATGTATACACTTACCTATTATCACCCCACAGAGGGGGCGGTGTGCACCCCTTACCTGGAAATGCCAGATCAAGTACATGTATGAGATCGGGCGTAGAAGGGCAATACAAAGAAAAAACGCTAAGCCTTTGGTGCTTTGCTGACTTACCTGTGTTCACCTGTGTTCACCTGTGTCTTCACCTGTACTGACTGACATGTATATGAAAGATGTATACACTTACCTATTATCACACCACAGAGGGGGCGGCGCGCACACCCCTAACTAGAAATACTGGATTACGTTAATGCACGTGATCACGTGTCGCTTTGCTGACCTTCCTGTGTTCACCTGTGTCCCCTGTGTCTTCACCTGTACTGACTAACCTGTGTAAGAAAGATGTATACACTTACCTATTGTCACCCCACAGACGGGGTGGCGTGCATGCACCCCTTACCTGGAAATGCCAGATCAAGTACAAGTATGAGATCTGGCATAGAGGGGTAATAAAAAAAAAAATGCTCAGCCTTTGGTGCTTTTCTGACTTACCTGTGTTCACCTGTGTCTTCACCTGTGTCTTCACCTGTACTGACTGACCTGTATATGAAGGATGTATACACTTACCTATTATCACCTCACAGAGAGGGCGGCTCGTGCGCCCCTACCTAGAAATACTGGATCACGTTAATGCACGTGATCGCGTGGCGCTTTGCTGTCCTTCCTGTGTTCACCTGTGTCTTTACCTGTACTGACTAACCTGTGTAAGAAAGATGTATACACTTACCTATTTTCACCCCACAGAGGGGGTGGCGTGCACGCACCCCTTACCTGGAAATGCCAGATCAAGTACAAGTATGAGATCTGGCATAGAGGGGTAATAAAAAAAAAGCTAAGCCTTTGGTGCTTTGCTGACTTACCTGTGTTCACCTGTGTCTTCACCTGTACTGACTGACCTGTATATGAAAGATGTATACACTTACCTATTATCACCTCACAGAGGGGGTGGCGCGCGCACCCCTACCTAGAAATACTGGATCACGTTAATGCACGTGATCACGTGGCGCTTTGCTGACCTTCCTGTGTTCACCTGTGTCACCTGTGACTTCACCTGTGCTGACTAACCTGTGTATGAAAGATGTATACACTTACTTATTATCATCCCACAGAGGGGGCGGCGTGCACGCACCCCTACCTAGAAATGCTGGATCACGTTAATGCGCGTGATCACATGGCGCTTTGCTGACCTTCCTGTGTTCACCTGTGTCACCTGTGACTTCACCTGTGCTGACTAAAGCCCCATACACACGGTCGGACAATCCGCGGACCAGGTCCGTCGGATCATGTCCGTCGTACTTTGTCCGATGTTGGTTTTGCATACACACGGTCGGACAAAGTTGTCGGAAAATCCGATCATTCTGAACGTGGTGACGTTTGTTGCGTACGACGGGACTACGTAGAGGCTAGTAGCCAATAGCTTTGGTCTTGTAATGTGATCTGAGCATGCGTAGCACTTTGTCCGGTCGGACAACCGTACACACGATCGGGTTTGGTGTGATCGGACCGGGTTGACGGCAAATCTTTCCAGCAGGAGATAAGACTTTGTCCGTCGGACAAACCGACTAACACTGTCCGATGGTGCATACACACGGTCTGATTTTTCAACAACATTGTCCGATCGGACAGAATCCATGAAAAAGTCCGACCGTGTGTATGGGGCTTAACCTGTGTCATGAAAGATGTATACACTTACCTATTATCACCCCACAGAGGTGGCGACGTGCACGCGCGCACCCCTACCTAGAAATGCTGGATCACGTTAATGCACGTGAGCTTTGCTGACCTTCCTGTGTTCACCTGTGTCTTCACCTGTACTGACTAACCTGTGTATGAAAAATGTATACACTTACCTATTATCACAGCACAGATGCGGCGGCACGCGCATGCGCACCCTCTAACTGAAAATGGCAGATCATGTACATGCACGAGATCCAGCGCAGTGGAGCCACCCTGCCACAGTAAAAGCCACATGCTAAGCATTTGGCGCTTTGCTGACTTACCTGTGTTCACCTGTGTCATCTGTGTCTTCACCTGTGCTGACTAACCTGTGTAAGAAAGATGTATACACTTACCTATTATCACCCCACAGAGGGGGCGGCGCATGCGTGCCCCCTACACAAAAATGCAGAATCACGTACCTGTGTGAGTTTTAGTGCAGCGGGGCCGCCCTGCTGCAGTAATAAGGCGGTGGGTGGTCCGCAAGTGGATCACGTGGGATGGTACGCACAATTCTACTCTCCACCAGGGGGCCCATGTGAGAGGGTGACAACATGGGAGCGCAATTTGGAGACGAGAACTAAATGTTGTCACCCTACAACAGGAAGTGCCTGAATAGGAACATTTTTGGCAGGATCACCAGGGAATATTTTATTCAAAGCTGCAGATTTTGTTTTGAAAAGTTTAAAATGGCAAAAACATGTTATAGCTTATATTAGCTTGAGTAGCAGAATGGGTCACCATATAATATCCGCCACCTCATCCCTATTGAATTGAAAATTACAGCAACGGGATGATTGGGATTGTAGTGGTGCCCACAATTAGAAAAGATACATTTTATCGAAATAGAAAGTTTATTATTATAAAATGAAAACAAATATAATGCATATCATATTAATGGTCATTGGTGTCCGTATATAGAAAGTGATCTGTCCCAACATGTTTCGCCAACATTGGCTTCTTCAGGGAATTTCTAAGGACCACCAATTTTCCATAAAGCTCTAATAAAGATCATATACATAATCAATAGTTGTTCATAACATCATAAAGAACTTATTGTCCTAAAACCATTGTTCATTCTGTCCATTCCCTTCATAAACTCACCCAGAGAGACATCTGTTATAGCTTATACAAGTTATTGGGTTTGCATCTACTTTAAAAAAAATCCCAGAATGTATTTTTAAATAAAGATAAGCGAGGGAGTCTCCCTCATACTAGGAAAAAGCAGTCCACCGCATGGCGCAGTGCTGTCAGTCTAACACTGGAAGCATGCTGACAGGAGGAGAGCAGAGGCAGCAGCATGGTGGCATCTTCATTATGGTGACGCCTCTTCATTGCCCTATCAGCAAACTGGAGGAGGGTCATCCCGGTATCTTCTTTTAGAGCCAGTGTCTTGCCGAAAAAGGTCCCCCGGCGGATAACGTCCCCCCTGTACTGCGCAGGCGCAGCGCTTGCGCACTACGAACGACTACGGAGCCGCCGAAAGTCTCCGAAGATGAACAGCTGATCGTCAGCTCTACATGGCACCTGCGCACTACATTCTGCCCTAGGTCCAAGTTCAAGCCCCACCATCCAAGTGGACATAGAGTTAGAATAAAAATATGACGAGCACAGCGAGGCCGTGCCACGAAGCGTGGCGGGGGCGAAGCGAGCCCGCAAGGGGCCCTTTTACAGGCGCCGTGTACAGCTGACTCACAGGTGTTCAGCTTCGGCTATTTTCGGCGGCTCCGTTGTGGTTCGTACTGCGCAAGCGCTGTGCCTGCGCAGTACAGGGGGGACATTATCCACAGAGAGAATCTTTCTAGACAAAACACCGGCGGTCAGCTCTCTTGTAATAGAAATCGGAGTGGCTAACTAGCTGCTGGATTGCTATTACAAGCAGCAGGAGGGGATGTTCCCTCACCTCCCACCGCCTTCCACGGCTTGCTCAGGCTTTCTTGTCCCACCCAGGAGACCCGAGTGATTAATGAGCGCATCCGCTGGCTGACAGGACAGCCAAACAAAGCTTTGATCAGCTGGTTGTTATAGTAACCTGAAAGAGATCATTTCCAGTTTACCCGGGTGTGTCAATGGCGCCATTTTCAAAAAGTCTAAAGCATCCAAAAACTTCGATCTTGGTGTTTTGAATGCTTTGAAAGGCAGAGATGTAATTTCTGACGAAACGCGTAGGTGGAGCTACGTACGGTCTTATAGACCCCAGATCCCTCCATAAAGAGTACCTGTCATGTGCCTATTGCTGTCACAAGGGATGTTTACATTTCTTGTGACAGCAATAAAGGTGATAAAAAAAATAAATAAAATTAAAGCAATAGTGTAAAGATAAAAATAAATTAATTAATTAATAATAATTAAAAAAAATTTAAGTGCCCCCGTCCCCCCCCCCCGGGCTATTGCGCAAAGGCAAATCCCGCACGCGCAAGCAAACAGTGATCATCCCACACATGTGAGGTATCGCCGCGATCGTCAGATCATGGGCAGTAATTCTAGTACCAGACCTCATCTGTACATCTAAAGTGGTGACCTGTAAAGGCTTTTAAATCCTCACCTATGGACAGTAACATTTACGTTGTTTGTCCCTGTTGTGCGGGCGTGCACACTTTTAAAGCGTGACATGTTTACTATCTGTTTACTCTGCGTAACTTCATTTTTGATATTTTACAAAAAAATTGAGTTATGTATTGTGTTTTTTTCTTTTTTTGCATTAAAATTCCCCAAAAATTGCAATTGGAAAAACACGTATATCAAAACAAGTATCGTGTGACACAAAAAAATTGCAAAACCCACCAATTTATTCTCTGGGGCCTCTGCTTTAAAAATATATATATATATAATGTTTGGGGGTTCTAAGTAATTTTCTAGCAAAAAATAAAACCTAATTGTAAACAAAAAAGTGCCAGAAAAAAGCCTGGTCTTCAAGTGGCTACAGTTATCAAAGGCATCGATTATAACCCAACAAGATATAAAGGTGTTTTCAGTCAGAGATTCAAATAAACATATTTGTCCACTGCTAGTTACTCAGCAAGGCAGCAAAAGTAAAAAAATAAATAAATAAATAAAGCAGGTTTTTTTTATTTTTTTATTATCACGCACAACATTTTTGATTTTTCTTTACATGTGACTAATTCCCTTTAAGTTCACCATGTTAGGAGCCACCGTGAGCTCAGATGGCACCCTTCAGCAGCAGTGTCCCTGGAATTTATAACACTGGAGGCACGGGTGGCATGGAATGCCGTCCTCATTAAGTGAGATTCCCATGTACTGTGTTGCGCCGCTGCTGTTTTATGCAGCAGCTGACCAATAAAAAAGCATTGTGTACATGTATGCCATCACCTTATTTAAATGAGGAAATGCGATGAATAATTAATGTCATATATTATGTACAGCCTGTACACTCCTGAGTGTACCCATAAACTAGCAGCCCAGACACCTGCCTTCTAAGACCACATTATAGTCAATTCATTATTTCCAGGGGGAGGGGAGCAATATCCAATGCTTGATTGTAATTATAACATTTAAATATTTTATTATGTACAACAAATAGGATTAATTCTTAATAGAGGGGACGTGTCTATATTAAAAGGGGGGGGGGGGTCTCTTTGCAGCAATTAAATCACAATTTAAGAGACATTAGTCTTTAGATGTCTTAGGGATGATGTGGTCTGTTATATATAGACATTGTAAATCTTTAAAAAGATATAATGTAATTCTTTTTTTTTTTTTTGCTTAAGAAAATATTGATCTTGTCATCAGAAGGGGTTGATCAAAGTATATTATATATATATTATTTTTATTATTAAATATTATAGTATATCATACATATCATTTTTTTTTTTTTTTTTATGGTTGTTAATATATATATATATATATATATATATATATATATATAGAGAGAGAGAGATATATTATAACCCAAACCCTTAAAAAACAGGTATATATAGTATTCTATTATTTAATATTATTTTTTTTATATATTATTTATTTACTTTTTAAATATTTATCATTTTTATTTTTATATATATATATACGGGGAGGAATATTAAGCATTGATTCAAGCTCAATATATGTCTATATTTTATAACCTAAACCCTTAAAAAAATAGGTATATATATTATTTCTATTATCTAATATTATATTTTTAAAATATAATTTTTTTAATTCTTTTAATATTTAGCATTTTTATTTTATATATATATATATATATATATATATATATATATATATATATATATATATATATATATATATATATATATATATATATATATATATATATATATATATATATATATATATATATATATATATATATATATATATATATATATATCAAATAATCTAAACCCTTAAAAAATAGGTATATATATCATTTCTATTATTGAATATTATATGTTTTAATATAATATTTATTTTGTTTTTAAATATTTATAATTTTTATTTCATATATATATATATATATATATATATATATTTATATTTATTTATACTGTGTCTATATATTTTTTTTTTATATAAACGTAACCCTTAAAAAAAATAGGGTTTCCCCCTTTTTTCTGCTAGGCCAAACTTAATACGGGGAGGAGTATTAAGCATTGAATCAAGCTCAATATATGTATATATTTTCTAACCTAAACCCTTAAAAAATAGGTATATATATTATTTCTATTATCTAATATTATATTTTTTCTATATTATTTATATATTTTTTAAATATTTATCATTTCTATTTTATATATATATTTTTTTTCTTTCTCAACCTAAACCCTTAAAAAATAGGTATATATATTATCTCTATTATTTATTATTATATTTTTTAATGTAATATTATTATTTTTTTATATTTATAATTTTTAATATATATATATATATATATATATATATATATATATATATATATATATATATATATATATAAACCTAAATGCTTAAAAAAAAAAAAATAGGGTTTCACTCTTTTTTCTGTTAGGCCGAACTCAACTACGATCTAATACGAGGATGAATATTAAGCATGGAATCAAGCGAATTTCCATTTTTATTTTAATTGTCTGAATATCTAAATATCGATCTTGGGTGAATGACGCAATTTAGATCATGCCCCGTGAATCCTATGATTCTCTGCACATTGGACAAGTCTATATTCATAGATATGGCTAGATCCACAATGTTGCAATTTGACGATTCTTAAAACAATTTGCTCATCAAAAACAGGTGTAAAAAATAAAAAATGAATAGGCAAATTTGGGTAAAATTTTGGAATTGTATTCTAGCTTTAATTTTCAACAATTTTTTTTTTTTTTAAATTAAAAATGGTCTTTTTTTATTTTTGAATTATTATTTTTCTGTGATAACGTGATAATGTTCCACGCCGGATCCGGAGGAATTTGAAAGCTGAATTAAAGTTGGGTATGTGCAGTCCGGATGATAGCAGGTGCAGAGGAACTACAGCTACCAGCACCTAATCTACTCACCTACTCTACAGGCATGTAGTCGGGTCGTAGCCGGTGGCTGATGGATCTTCCTGAAAGTGGCGTCCTTCTGCATCCTCGGCCCCTGGTCCGGGGGAGCCGGGTAATTAAGCAGTGTGCTATTCTGGCGCTATAATGCTCCCATTAGCGTTCAGCAGTCAATATTACAGACCGGTTGCTAAGTTTACACAAAGTAGACTTGCCAATTAGGCCGCTTAATTATGCCTTTGTGTTCTGCATCATCGCTACTGAGATAACTGGGGCTCTCTGCCTGGCCCCCGCCCCCATAGCACCGGGATAATTTGAGAGGTGGTCGTCACTCGCACTCATTATGACAGCCAGGAACTGGCGATTCGCTGCAGCCAAGCTTTTCATTTTTTGGCGTTTTTTTTTATCCATTACACAACAAATAAAGCGATATGAGGCAGGTATCGGTCTTAAGGGTATTAACCCTTTAAATAGGAGAATTGGCATGGGGTACTGAGGCACAGAGTGCTAAATATTTAACCTGAGAGTCCTCTAGTGAGTGTTTAGGGGTAGTAAACCCATATATGTGTACATATATATATATATATGCATATATATAAAAGGAAAAAAACTACACATATATATATATATATATATATATATATATTAAAACGAAAACAAAAAAATATATATATATACATATTACATATATACATATACATATTTAAAATGACACCTTAGGAGGGGTTTAAGGTGTCTGAGGTCTGTTCATCAGTATAATTAAAGTGAACATCTTGTTTCTATTCCAGAGCTGATGGTTAGTCAACGTTATTATATATATATATTTTTTTTTTATTTTATATATATATATATATATATATATATTTTCCATTTTAATATATATATATATATATATATATATATATATATATATATATATATATATATATTTTTTTATATATATATATATATATATATTTCCATTTTTTTATATATATATATATATATATATATATATATATATATATATATATAAAAATATATATATATATATATATATTAAAATGGAAAATATATATATATATATATATATATATATATATATATATAAATATATATATATATATATTAAAATGGGAAAAAAAATATATATATATATATATTAAAATGAAAGAAAAAAAAAATATATATATATATATAACGTTGACTAACCATCAGCTCCGGAATAGAAACAAGATGTTCACTTTAAATATACTGATGAACAGACCTCAGACACCTTAAACCCCTCCTAAGGTGTCATTTTAAATGTTACAGCTGTATTATTATTATTATTAGTATTACTATTAATAATAATAAACAGGATTTATATAGTGCCAACAGTTTGCCCTTCAAAAAA